>CATIWC010001514.1:0-102589 GCA_948472305.1 Vicia faba | reverse complement strand
GCGGAGAAAACAAACTATAAGCAAACAACTCTTGGAAAACTAATTCTATTCTCATCAGCTCGATCAATATGCTCAAAATTATCTAGATAATCCGCGGATAATCTATACTATTCCTTTAAGGAGAAACGATGATTAGCTAAAGCCTCCGCCAGTTGATTAGCTTCCCATTAAACATGAGTGATTTCCACCTTCCAATCTAGATCCCACATGTTAACGATCTTGAACACCAAATTATTCCCATTGCGATGGATATTTTGCTTCTCTTTGACATCCTACACCCACTACCAGTGAATCATCACGCATTTCTACCTTACTAAAATTTAGATTTCTAGCCAGTTGCAACTCTTCATAAAGATTCCAGATTTCAGCAAGATACTGATCGCCTCGCCTGGTAAATTTTGAAACACCACTAATTCATTCTCCTACATCCCCTCGAATCACACCTCCACAACCAATAATGCCATTTTTACAAGCTCCATCTATATTAATGCAAATCCACCCACTCCTAGGTGGAACAAACTAAATCTGTAGAGTCGTAACACTCCCTAGCAAGGATTTGATAACTCATCATGGAAACTCACTTCATTTAAGAGACTAAATTTCACCGAATCAGATATAATATCATTAATGAAAGAACATAATATCATAGGAAGTGGTGGATATGGAACTGTTTATAGAGTTGTTGTTGATGGATTAGGCTATGTAGCTGTGAAGATGATCTGGGAAAACAAAAAATTAGACAATAATCTTGAGAAGTCGTTTCACACTGAGGTTAAAATATTGAGCATCATTCGACATCGAAACATTGTGAAATTGTTGTGTTGTATCGCTAATAATGATAAGATGCTACTTGTTTACATGTCAAAAACCAGAGTCTTGATAGATGGTTGTGCAAGAAAAATAATATTAAGTCTTCAAATATGCTGTCAAGTTCGGTTCATCGTGTTGTTCTTGATTGGACAAAGAGAATGCATATAGCTATTGGTGTTGCTCAAGGTTTGAGTTATATGCATCATGAATGTTCACCACCTATTGTTCATAGAGATTTGAAAACAAGTAACGTTCTTTGGGATTCTCAATTCAATGCAAAAGTTGCCGATTTTGGTTTGGATAGGATGTTAATACAACCTGGTGAGCTTGCTTCTATGTCAGTTGTTATTGAATCATTTGTCTATATGGCTCCAGGTAAAACTCATGACATTCCAATTTCATTTTTTACTCTTGCTAAAAGTGATATCTAATAAAATTTTCCCCTTTGCTATTTGGCTATTTGGCTTTGATGTTGTTTAATATGAAATTTTAAATTTGAGTCCTAGTAAAAATATTTTCATGCAAAAGTCTAGCATGCTTTCTGCTAGTTGGGAAAGCTTATGGAAATGACTTACGGCAATGTTTATATGTTGCTTTCGTCTTATTTTTATAAACTCTTCAACATAGCTTTTAAAGGCAACACATAAATATTGAAAAGAGATTGAGTTAATTTTATATTTTGTTATAAACTTATACATTATACTATAAACTCTTAATTATATATATATATATATATATATATATATATATATATATATATATATATATATATATATATATATATATATATATATATATATATATATATATATATATATATATATATATATATATATATATATATATATATATATATATATATATATATATATATATATATATATATATATATATATATATATATATATATATATATATATATATATATATATATATATATCGAAACAAAGACATATCAAAACAAATATATTTCAAGACACATAAATTGAAATCATTTTAGAAGTCAAAGAAACTTTTTTGAAAAGTTACTTGCTAACATGGCAATACAAAAATTATTGGGTGCGAAATATAGTGTTTTTATTTTTTATTTTTATTTTGAAGGGATAAAAATAAAAATATAAGGAGATTTAGATGGTCTTTTTCTTATTTAGTTAACCAAATGAATGAACTCAGATGTGTAATGAGTTTGAATCCTTTAAAGTATTTGAGTTTTAATCTATTGACCAGGCTTTGCTAACTTGCCAATTGACCTTTGAATTACAAGGGTTCCCTTTCCCCAAAACAAAACCTTGAGGGTTAAGATGGAAAAAAATTTCAACCCTTCATGTTTGTCCTATTTTTCCTCGGTACAAGTTAAACTTGAATTTGTTTTTGACATGTTTAAATTGCATAATATGTTCAAACAACAAGAGTTAGTGAAAAGGTTGATGTCTTGGAACTAACTACCGGTAAAAAAGCTAATTATGGTGACGAGCATTCATCTCTTGGGGAGTGGTCTTGGAAACACATTCAGCATGAAGCAGTATTGAAGAGTTGCTTAACAAAGAAGTTATAGAACCAATTCACATAGATGAAATGTGCAGAGTTTTCAAACTTGGTCTTATGTGTACTTCAACACTTCCATCTAGTAGACCTTCCATGAAAGAGGTGTTCTAAGTATTGCTCAATTATGCTGAATTTTTTGGTTATGGAGAGAGGAATATTGAACATAACAATGACGTTGTTCCACTTCTTAGAAATTCAAAAAGAGAGTCTAAGTTGGATATTGATAATGATAGTAGCTAGATTAACATGCAACCCAAGTACGTTTCATGTCTGGATGTTGAAAATGTCTCGCTGGACTTACAGGTTTCTACAAACCAATTCAAATTAAAATTGTGATTTGTGTTCTACTAAACTCAACCACTATATTATTTTTTTGGTATAAAAACTCAACCAGCATTGGTTAAAATTATGTGACTGCAATAAATAAAAAGTGTATTCTCTGGACTAAAATTCAGGTAATATTTTAGTTATTCATTTTTCAGCAATTTATACTAATATAGGAAAAAAATCAGAATTAAAGACAAAAATATATTTACTTTTTTATTATAATAAAAAAATTTAAAGATAAAAAATTAAATATTAAATCACAATTTCTATTGTCTGATACCGAAAACTATTACGGAAACTTATACAACTTTACGATGTGAGTTTTCTATAGTTACCACTTTTAAGTTATTTAGCTGATAGTACGAATTATGCTGATCTCTCTACTACATGCCTAAAGCGAATTCTTTTATTCATATTTAAAAACAATCTTTATTACACAGAATTTTTTAAAAAACAATTCATTGTTTTTGTCATGCTTTTAACAGAGATGGGCAATGGACATTGGATATTTTGGAACACTTCTTTAATAGAGATGGACAATGGACATTATAGAACACTTCTTCTATTGATTAATGTATTTGTTTTACCTATATTCAACTTTAATAAATTTCAATTCTCTTAATTTTATAATTATTGGCTCTCAATGTAAATAAATAATATCGATGTTACCAAATCTCTTTCAAAATTTTTTATATAAACAATTTTCTTTAAATGTATTAAAAACAATTTTTCTTTTATTTTCAATTCTTATTAAATTTATCAAATTCAAAATTTAATCAACCTTTTACATGTGACATGTACGAGTAAATTTTATTTAATTCATATTGATTATTATTGTAGTTTTAAAAAATCATTTATAATATGAGTGTTTTGTTTTTATTTAATATTTTTCATATAAAAATTAGCAATATTTTACCAGTAATTTTTTTATTCATGAAAAAATAACAATTTAAATTTTCAAAATAGTTAAAATAAATGAAATAAAACTATAAAATAAATTATACATGTTAGTAATTTTAAATTATTTAAATCACCATTTGACTTAAATCTACATAAATATTAAGAAATGGAAGAAAAAAATTAAGTAAATTTTTTATATAAATAAAAAATTGAATTTCAATTATTTTGTAAGTAAAATTAAGTACAATTATATAAATATATTATGTTATATTTCGATTCATATTTTTATCAAATTGAATTGTAATTATGATTACTATTATTTGATACTCAAGAAAAGAAAATCATCTCAAATTTAACAATTTTAACAAGTTTAGTCAAGAAAAAAATAACACCTCTTTTATCAAGATTTTGAACTCTACATGACATTAAGTTTTGTCGCATTATTGGATTATTTAACTACATTAAACATGATATAAAATGTATAAATATATGAAATAGAACGTTCATATATAATGTTTGTCACACTCCCAATTAAAAAATCAGTAAAGTAGAAGAGTAGAAGGTTAATGATGAAATTTATATAATTTAGTTGGATTGCTGTTATGAATCATTCATAATTATTGTATCATCACACAAATGAATTGTAAGGTTGTTTGATGGTTAAAATAAGTTATGAATTAAATTGTATTAAAATTGTATGAAATAGAATAAATTCATAATTGTTTTATGATCACAAAAATTAAACTGTTATTTGATTATATATATTTTTATTTATAACTATTTATGTGAGTTGTATAATCATAAATGTTTTATTAATTAAATACATTAAACTTCAATATAAATATTAATACAACGAGACATGATTAAAAAAAATATAGTTTAAGAAAGAAAATGTAGAGACCTCTGCTATATATAAGAAAAATAAATTGATTATAAAATATAGTATGTGCAAAATGTTAAAAAGATAGTTAATAAAATAAAAGAATAATAAATAAATATCACACAAAATGTTATTATAATAGTTCAACAGGCGTCTTAATTATTAACAATAAGATACTTATGCTCTCAAACGGATAAATTTATTTGATATTGTATAAAATATATTTCGACGCATGTAAATTTGAAATGAATGATTTTATTATAAATGAATAGTAATCATGAAAATTCAATCCTGTTAAATAACCATATTAAAAAAAGGACAGGTGAGTTGGAGAAAAAAAATGAAGTTTTAATAAAAATGTAATTTTTTTTATTGAAGAGATGGCTAAAAGTGCGGAGAAAACAAACTATAAGCAAACAACTCTTGGAAAACTAATTCTATTCTCATCAGCTCGATCAATATGCTCAAAATTATCTAGATAATCCGCGGATAATCTATACTATTCCTTTAAGGAGAAACGATGATTAGCTAAAGCCTCCGCCAGTTGATTAGCTTCCCATTAAACATGAGTGATTTCCACCTTCCAATCTAGATCCCACATGTTAACGATCTTGAACACCAAATTATTCCCATTGCGATGGATATTTTGCTTCTCTTTGACATCCTACACCACTACCAGTGAATCATCACGCATTTCTACCTTACTAAAATTTAGATTTCTAGCCAGTTGCAACTCTTCATAAAGATTCCAGATTTCAGCAAGATACTGATCGCCTCGCCTGGTAAATTTTGAAACACCACTAATTCATTCTCCTACATCCCCTCGAATCACACCTCCACAACCAATAATGCCATTTTTACAAGCTCCATCTATATTAATGCAAATCCACCCACTCCTAGGTGGAACAAACTAAATCTGTAGAGTCGTAACACTCCCTAGCAAGGATTTGATAACTCATCATGGAAACTCACTTCATTTAAGAGACTAAATTTCACCGAATCAGATATAATATCATTAATGAAAGAACATAATATCATAGGAAGTGGTGGATATGGAACTGTTTATAGAGTTGTTGTTGATGGATTAGGCTATGTAGCTGTGAAGATGATCTGGGAAAACAAAAAATTAGACAATAATCTTGAGAAGTCGTTTCACACTGAGGTTAAAATATTGAGCATCATTCGACATCGAAACATTGTGAAATTGTTGTGTTGTATCGCTAATAATGATAAGATGCTACTTGTTTACATGTCAAAAACCAGAGTCTTGATAGATGGTTGTGCAAGAAAAATAATATTAAGTCTTCAAATATGCTGTCAAGTTCGGTTCATCGTGTTGTTCTTGATTGGACAAAGAGAATGCATATAGCTATTGGTGTTGCTCAAGGTTTGAGTTATATGCATCATGAATGTTCACCACCTATTGTTCATAGAGATTTGAAAACAAGTAACGTTCTTTGGGATTCTCAATTCAATGCAAAAGTTGCCGATTTTGGTTTGGATAGGATGTTAATACAACCTGGTGAGCTTGCTTCTATGTCAGTTGTTATTGAATCATTTGTCTATATGGCTCCAGGTAAAACTCATGACATTCCAATTTCATTTTTTACTCTTGCTAAAAGTGATATCTAATAAAATTTTCCCCTTTGCTATTTGGCTATTTGGCTTTGATGTTGTTTAATATGAAATTTTAAATTTGAGTCCTAGTAAAAATATTTTCATGCAAAAGTCTAGCATGCTTTCTGCTAGTTGGGAAAGCTTATGGAAATGACTTACGGCAATGTTTATATGTTGCTTTCGTCTTATTTTTATAAACTCTTCAACATAGCTTTTAAAGGCAACACATAAATATTGAAAAGAGATTGAGTTAATTTTATATTTTGTTATAAACTTATACATTATACTATAAACTCTTAATTATATATATATATATATATATATATATATATATATATATATATATATATATATATATATATATATATATATATATATATATATATATATATATATATATATATATATATATATATATATATATATATATATATATATATATATATATATATATATATATATATATATATATATATATATATATATATATATATATATATATATATATATATATATATATATATATATATATATGTATATCGAAACAAAGACATATCAAAACAAACATATTTCAAGACACATAAATTGAAATCATTTTAGAAGTCAAGGAAACTTTTTTGAAAAGTTACTTGCTAACATGACAATACAAAAATTATTGGGTGCGAAATATAGTGTTTTTATTTTTTATTTTTATTTTGAAGGGATAAAAATAAAAATATAAGGAGATTTAGATGATCTTTTTCTTATTTAGTTAACCAAATGAATGAACTCAGATGTGTAATGAGTTTGAATCCTTCAAAGTATTTGAGTTTTAATCTATTGACCAGGCTTTGCTAACTTGCCAATTGACCTTTGAATTACAAGGGTTCCCTTTCCCCAAAACAAAACCTTGAGGGTTAAGATGGAAAAAAATTTCAACCCTTCATGTTTGTCCTATTTTTCCTCGGTACAAGTTAAACTTGAATTTGTTTTTGACATGTTTAAATTGCATAATATGTTCAAACAACAAGAGTTAGTGAAAAGGTTGATGTCTTGGAACTAACTACCGGTAAAAAAGCTAATTATGGTGACGAGCATTCATCTCTTGGGGAGTGGTCTTGGAAACACATTCAGCATGAAGCAGTATTGAAGAGTTGCTTAACAAAGAAGTTATAGAACCAATTCACATAGATGAAATGTGCAGAGTTTTCAAACTTGGTCTTATGTGTACTTCAACACTTCCATCTAGTAGACCTTCCATGAAAGAGGTGTTCTAAGTATTGCTCAATTATGCTGAATTTTTTGGTTATGGAGAGAGGAATATTGAACATAACAATGACGTTGTTCCACTTCTTAGAAATTCAAAAAGAGAGTCTAAGTTGGATATTGATAATGATAGTAGCTAGATTAACATGCAACCCAAGTACGTTTCATGTCTGGATGTTGAAAATGTCTCGCTGGACTTACAGGTTTCTACAAACCAATTCAAATTAAAATTGTGATTTGTGTTCTACTAAACTCAACCACTATATTATTTTTTTGGTATAAAAACTCAACCAGCATTGGTTAAAATTATGTGACTGCAATAAATAAAAAGTGTATTCTCTGGACTAAAATTCAGGTAATATTTTAGTTATTCATTTTTCAGCAATTTATACTAATATTGGAAAAAAATCAGAATTAAAGACAAAAATATATTTACTTTTTTATTATAATAAAAAAATTTAAAGATAAAAAATTAAATATTAAATCACAATTTCTATTGTCTGATACCGAAAACTATTACGGAAACCTATACAACTTTACGATGTGAGTTTTCTATAGTTACCACTTTTAAGTTATTTAGCTGATAGTACGAATTATGCTGATCTCTCTACTACATGCCTAAAGCGAATTCTTTTATTCATATTTAAAAACAATCTTTATTACACAGAATTTTTTAAAAAACAATTCATTGTTTTTGTCATGCTTTTAACAGAGATGGGCAATGGACATTGGATATTTTGGAACACTTCTTTAATAGAGATGGACAATGGACATTATAGAACACTTCTTCTATTGATTAATGTATTTGTTTTACCTATATTCAACTTTAATATATTTCAATTCTCTTAATTTTATAATTATTGGCTCTCAATGTAAATAAATAATATCGATGTTACCAAATCTCTTTCAAAATTTCTTATATAAACAATTTTCTTTAAATGTATTAAAAACAATTTTTCTTTTATTTTCAATTCTTATTAAATTTATCAAATTCAAAATTTAATCAACCTTTTACATGTGACATGTACGAGTAAATTTTATTTAATTCATATTGATTATTATTGTAGTTTTAAAAAATCATTTATAATATGAGTGTTTTGTTTTTATTTAATATTTTTCATATAAAAATTAGCAATATTTTACCAGTAATTTTTTTATTCATGAAAAAATAACAATTTAAATTTTCAAAATAGTTAAAATAAATGAAATAAAACTATAAAATAAATTATACATGTTAGTAATTTTAAATTATTTAAATCACCATTTGACTTAAATCTACATAAATATTAAGAAATGGAAGAAAAAAATTAAGTAAAATTTTTATATAAATAAAAAATTGAATTTCAATTATTTTGTAAGTAAAATTAAGTACAATTATATAAATATATTATGTTATATTTCGATTCATATTTTTATCAAATTGAATTGTAATTATGATTACTATTATTTGATACTCAAGAAAAGAAAATCATCTCAAATTTAACAATTTTAACAAGTTTAGTCAAGAAAAAAATAACACCTCTTTTATCAAGATTTTGAACTCTACATGACATTAAGTTTTGTCGCATTATTGGATTATTTAACTACATTAAACATGATATAAAATGTATAAATATATGAAATAGAACGTTCATATATAATGTTTGTCACACTCCCAATTAAAAAATCAGTAAAGTAGAAGAGTAGAAGGTTAATGATGAAATTTATATAATTTAGTTGGATTGCTGTTATGAATCATTCATAATTATTGTATCATCACACAAATGAATTGTAAGGTTGTTTGATGGTTAAAATAAGTTATGAATTAAATTGTATTAAAATTGTATGAAATAGAATAAATTCATAATTGTTTTATGATCACAAAAATTAAACTGTTATTTGATTATATATATTTTTATTTATAACTATTTATGTGAGTTGTATAATCATAAATGTTTTATTAATTAAATACATTAAACTTCAATATAAATATTAATACAACGAGACATGATTAAAAAAAATATAGTTTAAGAAAGAAAATGTAGATACCTCTGCTATATATAAGAAAAATAAATTGATTATAAAATATAGTATGTGCAAAATGTTAAAAAGATAGTTAATAAAATAAAAGAATAATAAATAAATATCACACAAAATGTTATTATAATAGTTCAACAGGCGTCTTAATTATTAACAATAAGATACTTATGCTCTCAAACGGATAAATTTATTTGATATTGTATAAAATATATTTCGACGCATGTAAATTTGAAATGAATGATTTTATTATAAATGAATAGTAATCATGAAAATTCAATCCTGTTAAATAACCATATTAAAAAAAGGACAGGTGAGTTGGAGAAAAAAAATGAAGTTTTAATAAAAATGTAATTTTTTTTATTGAAGAGATGGCTAAAAGTGCGGAGAAAACAAACTATAAGCAAACAACTCTTGGAAAACTAATTCTATTCTCATCAGCTCGATCAATATGCTCAAAATTATCTAGATAATCCGCGGATAATCTATACTATTCCTTTAAGGAGAAACGATGATTAGCTAAAGCCTCCGCCAGTTGATTAGCTTCCCATTAAACATGAGTGATTTCCACCTTCCAATCTAGATCCCACATGTTAACGATCTTGAACACCAAATTATTCCCATTGCGATGGATATTTTGCTTCTCTTTGACATCCTACACCACTACCAGTGAATCATCACGCATTTCTACCTTACTAAAATTTAGATTTCTAGCCAGTTGCAACTCTTCATAAAGATTCCAGATTTCAGCAAGATACTGATCGCCTCGCCTGGTAAATTTTGAAACACCACTAATTCATTCTCCTACATCCCCTCGAATCACACCTCCACAACCAATAATGCCATTTTTACAAGCTCCATCTATATTAATGCAAATCCACCCACTCCTAGGTGGAACAAACTAAATCTGTAGAGTCGTAACACTCCCTAGCAAGGATTTGATAACTCATCATGGAAACTCACTTCATTTAAGAGACTAAATTTCACCGAATCAGATATAATATCATTAATGAAAGAACATAATATCATAGGAAGTGGTGGATATGGAACTGTTTATAGAGTTGTTGTTGATGGATTAGGCTATGTAGCTGTGAAGATGATCTGGGAAAACAAAAAATTAGACAATAATCTTGAGAAGTCGTTTCACACTGAGGTTAAAATATTGAGCATCATTCGACATCGAAACATTGTGAAATTGTTGTGTTGTATCGCTAATAATGATAAGATGCTACTTGTTTACATGTCAAAAACCAGAGTCTTGATAGATGGTTGTGCAAGAAAAATAATATTAAGTCTTCAAATATGCTGTCAAGTTCGGTTCATCGTGTTGTTCTTGATTGGACAAAGAGAATGCATATAGCTATTGGTGTTGCTCAAGGTTTGAGTTATATGCATCATGAATGTTCACCACCTATTGTTCATAGAGATTTGAAAACAAGTAACGTTCTTTGGGATTCTCAATTCAATGCAAAAGTTGCCGATTTTGGTTTGGATAGGATGTTAATACAACCTGGTGAGCTTGCTTCTATGTCAGTTGTTATTGAATCATTTGTCTATATGGCTCCAGGTAAAACTCATGACATTCCAATTTCATTTTTTACTCTTGCTAAAAGTGATATCTAATAAAATTTTCCCCTTTGCTATTTGGCTATTTGGCTTTGATGTTGTTTAATATGAAATTTTAAATTTGAGTCCTAGTAAAAATATTTTCATGCAAAAGTCTAGCATGCTTTCTGCTAGTTGGGAAAGCTTATGGAAATGACTTACGGCAATGTTTATATGTTGCTTTCGTCTTATTTTTATAAACTCTTCAACATAGCTTTTAAAGGCAACACATAAATATTGAAAAGAGATTGAGTTAATTTTATATTTTGTTATAAACTTATACATTATACTATAAACTCTTAATTATATATATATATATATATATATATATATATATATATATATATATATATATATATATATATATATATATATATATATATATATATATATATATATATATATATATATATATATATATATATATATATATATGTATATCGAAACAAAGACATATCAAAACAAACATATTTCAAGACACATAAATTGAAATCATTTTAGAAGTCAAGGAAACTTTTTTGAAAAGTTACTTGCTAACATGACAATACAAAAATTATTGGGTGCGAAATATAGTGTTTTTATTTTTTATTTTTATTTTGAAGGGATAAAAATAAAAATATAAGGAGATTTAGATGATCTTTTTCTTATTTAGTTAACCAAATGAATGAACTCAGATGTGTAATGAGTTTGAATCCTTCAAAGTATTTGAGTTTTAATCTATTGACCAGGCTTTGCTAACTTGCCAATTGACCTTTGAATTACAAGGGTTCCCTTTCCCCAAAACAAAACCTTGAGGGTTAAGATGGAAAAAAATTTCAACCCTTCATGTTTGTCCTATTTTTCCTCGGTACAAGTTAAACTTGAATTTGTTTTTGACATGTTTAAATTGCATAATATGTTCAAACAACAAGAGTTAGTGAAAAGGTTGATGTCTTGGAACTAACTACCGGTAAAAAAGCTAATTATGGTGACGAGCATTCATCTCTTGAGAGTGGTCTTGGAAACACATTCAGCATGAAGCAGTATTGAAGAGTTGCTTAACAAAGAAGTTATAGAACCAATTCACATAGATGAAATGTGCAAAGTTTTCAAACTTGGTGTTATGTGTACTTCAACACTTCCATCTAGTAGACCTTCCATGAAAGAGGTGTTCTAAGTATTGCTCAATTATGCTGAATTTTTTGGTTATGGAGAGAGGAATATTGAACATAACAATGACGTTGTTCCACTTCTTAGAAATTCAAAAAGAGAGTCTATGTTGGATATTGATAATTATAGTAGTTAGATTAACATGCAACCCAAGTACGATTCATGTCTGGATGTTGAAAATGTCTCGCTGGACTTACAGGTTTCTACAAACCAATTCAAATTAAAATTGTGATTTGTGTTCTACTAAACTCAACCACTATATTATTTTTTTGGTATAAAAACTCAACCAGCATTGGTTAAAATTATGTGACTGCAATAAATAAAAAGTGTATTCTCTGGACTAAAATTCAGGTAATATTTTAGTTATTCATTTTTCAGCAATTTGTACTAATATTGGAAAAAAATCAGAATTAAAGACAAAAATATATTTACTTTTTTATTATAATAAAAAAATTTAAAGATAAAAAATTAAATATTAAATCACAATTTCTATTGTCTGATACCGAAAACTATTACGGAAACCTATACAACTTTACGATGTGAGTTTTCTATAGTTACCACTTTTAAATTATTTAGCTGATAGTACGAATTATGCTGATCTCTCTACTACATGCCTAAAGCGAATTCTTTTATTCATATTTAAAAACAATCTTTATTACACATAATTTTTTAAAAAACAATTCATTGTTTTTGTCATGCTTTTAATAGAGATGGGCAATGGACATTGGATATTTTGGAACACTTCTTTAATAGAGATGGACAATGGACATTATAGAACACTTCTTCTATTGATTAATGTATTTGTTTTACCTATATTCAACTTTAATATATTTCAATTCTCTTAATTTTATAATTATTGGCTCTCAATGTAAATAAATAATATCGATGTTACCAAATCTCTTTCAAAATTTCTTATATAAACAATTTTCTTTAAATGTATTAAAATCAATTTTTCTTTTATTTTCAATTCTTATTAAATTTATCAAATTCAAAATTTAATCAAACTTTTACATGTGACATGTACGAGTAAATTTTATTTAATTCATATTGATTATTATTGTAGTTTTAAAAAATCATTTATAATATGAGTGTTTTGTTTTTATTTAATATTTCTCATATAAAAATTAGCAATATTTTACCAGTAATTTTTTTATTCATGAAAAAATAACAATTTAAATTTTCAAAATAGTTAAAATAAATGAAATAAAACTATAAAATAAATTTTACATGTTAGTAATTTTAAATTATTTAAATCACCATTTGACTTAAATCTACATAAATATTAAGAAATAGAAGAAAAAAATTAAGTAAAATTTTTATATAAATAAAAAATTGAATTTCAATTATTTTGTAAGTAAAATTAAGTACAATTATATAAATATATTACGTTATATTTTGATTCATATTTTTATCAAATTGAATTGTAATTATGATTACTATTATTTGATACTCAAGAAAAGAAATTCATCTCAAATTTAACAATTTTAACAAGTTTAGTCAAGAAAAAAATAACACCTCTTTTATCAAGATTTTGAACTCTACATGACATTAAGTTTTGTAGCATTATTGGATTATTTAACTACATTAAACATGATATAAAATGTATAAATAAATGAAATAGAACGTTTATATATAATGTTTGTCACACTCCCAATTAAAAAATAAGTAAAGTAGAAGAGTAGAAGGTAAATGATGAAATTTATATAATTTATTTGGATTGCTGTTATGAATCATTCATAATTATTGTATCATCACACAAATGAATTGTAAGGTTGTTTGATGGTTAAAATAAGTTATGTATGAATTAAATTGTATTAAAATTGTATGAAATAGAATCAATTCATAATTATTTTATGATCACAAAAATTAAACTGTTATTTGATTATATATATTTTTATTTATAATTATTTATGTGAGTTGTATAATCATAAATGTTTTATTAATTAAATACATTAAACTTCAATAAAAATATTAATACAACGAGACATGATTAAAAAAAATATAGTTTAAGAAAGAAAATATAGAGACCTCTGCTATATATAAGAAAAATAAATTGATTATAAAATATAGTATGTGAAAAATGTTAAAAAGATAGTTAATAAAATAAAAGAATAATAAATAAATATCACACAAAATGTTATTATAATAGTTCAACAGGCGTCTTAATTATTAACAATAAGATACTTATGCTCTCAAACGGATAAATTTATTTGATATTGTATAAAATATATTTCGACGCATGTAAATTTGAAATGAATGATTTTATTATAAATGAATAGTAATCATGAAAATTCAACCCTGTTAAATAACCATATTAAAAAAAGGACAGGTGAGTTGGAGAAAAAAAATGAAGTTTTAATAAAAATGTAATTTTTTTTTATTGAAGAGATGGCTAAAAGTGCGGAGAAAACAAACTATAAGCAAACAACTCTTGGAAAACTAATTCTATTCTCATCAGCTCGATCAATATGCTCAAAATTATCTAGATAATCCGCGGATAATCTATACTATTCCTTTAAGGAGAAACGATGATTAGCTAAAGCCTCCGCCAGTTGATTAGCTTCCCATTAAACATGAGTGATTTCCACCTTCCAATCTAGATCCCACATGTTAACGATCTTGAACACCAAATTATTCCCATTGCGATGGATATTTCGCTTCTCTTTGACATCCTACACCACTACCAGTGAATCATCACGCATTTCTACCATACTAAAATTTAGATTTCTAGCCAGTTGCAACTCTTCATAAAGATTCCAGATTTCAGCAAGATACGGATCGCCTCGCCTGGTAAATTTTGAAACACCACTAATTCATTCTCCTACATCCCCTCGAATCACACCTCCACAACCAATAATGCCATTTTTACAAGCTCCATCTATATTAATGCAAATCCACCCACTCCTAGGTGGAACAAACTAAATTTGTAGAGTCGTAACACTCCCTAGCAAGGATTTGATAAATCATCATGGAAACTCACTTCATTTAAGAGACTAAATTTCACCGAATCAGATATAATATCATTAATGAAAGAACATAATATCATAGGAAGTGGTGGATATGGAACTGTTTATAGAGTTGTTGTTGATGGATTAGGCTATGTAGCTGTGAAGATGATCTGGGAAAACAAAAAATTAGACAATAATCTTGAGAAGTCGTTTCACACTGAGGTTAAAATATTGAGCAGCATTCGACATCGAAACATTGTGAAATTGTTGTGTTGTATCGCTAATAATGATAAGATGCTACTTGTTTACATGTCAAAAACCAGAGTCTTGATAGATGGTTGTGCAAGAAAAATAATATTAAGTCTTCAAATATGCTGTCAAGTTCGGTTCATCGTGTTGTTCTTGATTGGGCAAAGAGAATGCATATAGCTATTGGTGTTGCTCAAGGTTTGAGTTATATGCATCATGAATGTTCACCACCTATTGTTCATAGAGATTTGGAAACAAGTAACGTTCTTTGGGATTCTCAATTCAATGCAAAAGTTGCCGATTTTGGTTTGGATAGGATGTTGATACAACCTGGTGAGCTTGCTTCTATGTCAGTTGTTATTGAATCATTTGTCTATATGGCTCCAGGTAAAACTCATGACATTCCAATTTCATTTTTTACTCTTGCTAAAAGTGATATCTAATAAAAATTTCCCCTTTGCTATTTGGCTATTTGGCTTTGATGTTGTTTAATATGAAATTTTAAATTTGAGTCCTAGTAAAAATATTTTCATGCAAAAGTCTAGCATGCTTTCTGCTAGTTGGGAAAGCTTATGGAAATGACTTACGGCAATGTTTATATGTTGCTTTCGTCTTATTTTTATAAACTCTTCAACATAGCTTTTAAAGGCAACATATAGATATTGAAAAGAGATTGAGTTAATTTTATATTTTGTTATAAACTTATACATTATACTATAAACTCTTAATTATATATATATATATATATATATATATATATATATATATATATATATATATATATATATATATATATATATATATATATATATATATATATATATATATATATATATATATATATATATATATATCGAAACAAAGACATATCAAAACAAACATATTTCAAGATACATAAATTGAAATCATTTTAGAAGTCAAGGAAACGTTTTTGAAAAGTTACTTGCTAACATGACAATACAAAAATTATTGGGTGCGAAATATAGTGTTTTTATTTTATTTTTTTTATTTTGAAGGGATAAAAATAAAAATATAAGGAGATTTAGATGATCTTTTTCTTATTTAGTTAACCAAATGAATGAACCCAGATGTGTAATGCGTTTGAATCCTTTAAAGTATTTGAGTTTTAATCTATTGACCAGGCTTTGCTAACTTGCCAATTGACCTTTGAATTACCAGGGTTCCCTTTCCCCAAAACAAAACCTTGAGGGTTAAGATGGAAAAAAATTTCAACCCTTCATGTTTGTCCTATTTTTCCTCGGTACAAGTTAAACTTGAATTTGTTTTTGACATGTTTAAATTGCATAATATGTTCAAACAACAAGAGTTAGTGAAAAGGTTGATGTCTTGGAACTAACTACCGGTAAAAAAGCTAATTATGGTGACGAGCATTCATCTCTTGGAGAGTGGTCTTGGAAACACATTCAGCATGAAGTAGTATTGAAGAGTTGCTTAACAAAGAAGTTATAGAACCAATTCACATAGATGAAATGTGCAAAGTTTTCAAACTTGGTGTTATGTGTACTTCAACACTTCCATCTAGTAGACCTTCCATGAAAGAGGTGTTCTAAGTATTGCTCAATTATGCTGAATTTTTTGGTTATGGAGAGAGGAATATTGAACATAACAATGACGTTGTTCCACTTCTTAGAAATTCAAAAAGAGAGTCTAAGTTGGATATTGATAATGATAGTATCTAGATTAACATGCAACCTAAGTACGATTCATGTCTGGATGTTGAAAATGTCTCGCTGGACTTACAGGTTTCTACAAACCAATTCAAATTAAAATTGTGATTTGTGTTCTACTAAACTCAACCACTATATTATTTTTTTTGTATAAATACTCAACCAGCATTGGTTAAAATTATGTGACTGCAATAAATAAAAAGTGTATTCTCTGGACTAAAATTCAGGTAATATTTTAGTTATTCATTTTTCAGCAATTTGTACTAATATTGGAAAAAAATCAGAATTAAAGAGAAAAATATATTTACTTTTTTATTATAATAAAAAAATTTAAAGATAAAAAATTAAATATTAAATCACAATTTCTATTGTCTGATACCGAAAACTATTACGGAAACCTATACAACTTTACGATGTGAGTTTTCTATAGTTACCACTTTTAAATTATTTAGCTGATAGTACGAATTATGCTGATCTCTCTACTACATGCCTAAAGCGAATTCTTTTATTCATATTTAAAAACAATCTTTATTACACATAATTTTTTAAAAAACAATTCATTGTTTTTGTCATGCTTTTAATAGAGATGGGCAATGGACATTGGATATTTTGGAACACTTCTTTAATAGAGATGGACAATGGACATTACAGAACACTTCTTCTATTGATTAATGTATTTGTTTTACCTATATTCAACTTTAATATATTTCAATTCTCTTAATTTTATAATTATTGGCTCTCAATGTAAATAAATAATATCGATGTTACCAAATCTCTTTCAAAATTTCTTATATAAACAATTTTCTTTAAATGTATTAAAATCAATTTTTCTTTTATTTTCAATTCTTATTAAATTTATCAAATTCAAAATTTAATCAAACTTTTACATGTGACATGTACGAGTAAATTTTATTTAATTCATATTGATTATTATTGTAGTTTTAAAAAATCATTTATAATATGAGTGTTTTGTTTTTATTTAATATTTCTCATATAAAAATTAGCAATATTTTACCAGTAATTTTTTTATTCATGAAAAAATAACAATTTAAATTTTCAAAATAGTTAAAATAAATGAAATAAAACTATAAAATAAATTTTACATGTTAGTAATTTTAAATTATTTAAATCACCATTTGACTTAAATCTACATAAATATTAAGAAATAGAAGAAAAAAATTAAGTAAAATTTTTATATAAATAAAAAATTGAATTTCAATTATTTTGTAAGTAAAATTAAGTACAATTATATAAATATATTACGTTATATTTTGATTCATATTTTTATCAAATTGAATTGTAATTATGATTACTATTATTTGATACTCAAGAAAAGAAATTCATCTCAAATTTAACAATTTTAACAAGTTTAGTCAAGAAAAAAATAACACCTCTTTTATCAAGATTTTGAACTCTACATGACATTAAGTTTTGTAGCATTATTGGATTATTTAACTACATTAAACATGATATAAAATGTATAAATAAATGAAATAGAACGTTTATATATAATGTTTGTCACACTCCCAATTAAAAAATAAGTAAAGTAGAAGAGTAGAAGGTAAATGATGAAATTTATATAATTTATTTGGATTGCTGTTATGAATCATTCATAATTATTGTATCATCACACAAATGAATTGTAAGGTTGTTTGATGGTTAAAATAAGTTATGTATGAATTAAATTGTATTAAAATTGTATGAAATAGAATCAATTCATAATTATTTTATGATCACAAAAATTAAACTGTTATTTGATTATATATATTTTTATTTATAATTATTTATGTGAGTTGTATAATCATAAATGTTTTATTAATTAAATACATTAAACTTCAATAAAAATATTAATACAACGAGACATGATTAAAAAAAATATAGTTTAAGAAAGAAAATGTAGAGACCTCTGCTATATATAAGAAAAATAAATTGATTATAAAATATAGTATGTGCAAAATGTTAAAATGATAGTTAATAAAATAAAAGAATAATAAATGAATATCACACAAAATGTTATTATAATAGTTCAACAGGCATCTTAATTATTAACAATAAGATACTTATGCTCTCAAACGGATAAATTTATTTGATATTGTATAAAATATATTTCAACGCATGTAAATTTGAAATGAATGATTTTATTATAAATGAATAGTAATCATGAAAATTCAACCCTGTTAAATAACCATATTAAAAAAAGGACAGGTGAGTTGGAGAAAAAAAATGAAGTTTTAATAAAAATGTAATTTTTTTTATTGAAGAGATGGCTAAAAGTGCGGAGAAAACAAACTATAAGTAAACAACTCTAGGAAAACTAATTCTATTCTCATCAGCTCGACCAATACGCTCAAAATTATCTAGATAATCCGCGGATAATCTATACTATTCCTTTAAGGAGAAACGATGATTGGCTAAAGCCTCCGCCAGTTGATTAGCTTCCCATTGAACATGAGTGATTTCCACCTTCCAATCTAGATCCCACATGTTAACGATCTTGAACACCAAATTATTCCCATTGCGATGGATATTTCGCTTCTCTTTGACATCCTACACCACTACCAGTGAATCATCACGCATTTCTACCTTACTAAAATTCAGATTTCTAGCCAGTTGCAACTCTTCATAAAGATTCCAGATTTCAGCAAGATACGGATCGCCTCGCCTGGTAAATTTTGAAACACCACTAATTCATTCTCCTACATCCCCTCGAATCACACCTCCACAACCAATAATGCCAATTTTACAAGCTCCATCTATATTAATGCAAATCCACCCACTCCTAGGTGGAACAAACTAAATCTGTAGAGTCGTAACACTCCCTAGCAAGGATTTGATAACTCATCATGGAAACTCACTTCATTTAAGAGACTAAATTTCACCGAATCAGATATAATATCATTAATGAAAGAACATAATATCATGGGAAGTGGTGGATATGAAACTGTTTATAGAGTTGTTGTTGATGGATTAGGCTATGTAGCTGTGAAGATGATATGGGAAAACAAAAAATTAGACAATAATCTTGAGAAGTCGTTTCACACTGAGGTTAAAATATTGAGCATCATTCGACATCGAAACATTGTGAAATTGTTGTGTTTTATCGCTAATAATGATAAGATGCTACTTGTTTAAATGTCAAAAACCAGAGTCTTGATAGATGGCCGTGCAAGAAAAATAATATTAAGTCTTCAAATATGCTGTCAAGTTCGGTTCATCGTGTTGTTCTTGATTGGACAAAGAGAATGCATATAGCTATTGGTGTTGCTCATGGTTTGAGTTATATGCATCATGAATGTTCACCACCTATTGTTCATAGAGATTTGGAAACAAGTAACGTTCTTTGGGATTCTCAATTCAATGCAAAAGTTGCCGATTTTGGTTTGGATAGGATGTTGATACAACCTGGTGAGCTTGCTTCTATGTCAGTTGTTATTGAATCATTTGTCTATATGGCTCCAGGTAAAACTCATGACATTCCAATTTCATTTTTTACTCTTGCTAAAAGTGATATCTAATAAAATTTTCCCCTTTGCTATTTGGCTATTTGGCTTTGATGTTGTTCAATATGAAATTTTAAATTTGAGTCCTAGTAAAAATATTTTCATGCAAAAGTCTAGCATGCTTTCTGCTAGTTGGGAAAGCTTATGGAAATGACTTACGACAATGTTTATATGTTGCTTTCGTCTTATTTTTATAAACTCTTCAACATAGCTTTTAAAGGCAACATATAGATATTGAAAAGAGATTGAGTTAATTTTATATTTTGTTATAAACTTATACATTATACTATAAACTCTTAATTATATATATATATATATATATATATATATATATATATATATATATATATATATATATATATATATATATATATATATATATATATATATATATATATATATATATATATATATATATATATATATCGAAACAAAGACATATCAAAACAAACATATTTCAAGACACATAAATTGAAATCATTTTAGAAGTCAAGGAAACTTTTTTGAAAAGTTACTTGCTAACATGACAATACAAAAATTATTGGGTGCGAAATATAGTGTTTTTATTTTATTTTTTTTATTTTGAAGGGATAAAAATAAAAATATAAGGAGATTTAGATGATCTTTTTCTTATTTAGTTAACCAAATGAATGAACCCAGATGTGTAATGAGTTTGAATCCTTTAAAGTATTTGAGTTTTAATCTATTGACCAGGCTTTGCTAACTTGCCAATTGACCTTTGAATTACCAGGGTTCCCTTTCCCCAAAACAAAACCTTGAGGGTTAAGATGGAAAAAAATTTCAACCCTTCATGTTTGTCCTATTTTTCCTCGGTACAAGTTAAACTTGAATTTGTTTTTGACATGTTTAAATTGCATAATATGTTCAAACAACAAGAGTTAGTGAAAAGGTTGATGTCTTGGAACTAACTACCGGTAAAAAAGCTAATTATGGTGACGAGCATTCATCTCTTGGAGAGTGGTCTTGGAAACACATTCAGCATGAAGCAGTATTGAAGAGTTGCTTAACAAAGAAGTTATAGAACCAATTCACATAGATGAAATGTGCAAAGTTTTCAAACTTGGTGTTATGTGTACTTCAACACTTCCATCTAGTAGACCTTCCATGAAAGAGGTGTTCTAAGTATTGCTCAATTATGCTGAATTTTTTGGTTATGGAGAGAGGAATATTGAACATAACAATGACGTTGTTCCACTTCTTAGAAATTCAAAAAGAGAGTCTAAGTTGGATATTGATAATGATAGTATCTAGATTAACATGCAACCCAAGTACGATTCATGTCTGGATGTTGAAAATGTCTCGCTGGACTTACAGTTTTCTACAAACCAATTCAAATTAAAATTGTGATTTGTGTTCTACTAAACTCAACCACTATATTATTTTTTTGGTATAAAAACTCAACCAGCATTGGTTAAAATTATGTGACTGCAATAAATAAAAAGTGTATTCTCTGGACTAAAATTCTGGTAATATTTTAGTTATTCATTTTTCAGCAATTTGTACTAATATTGGAAAAAAATCAGAATTAAAGACAAAAATATATTTACTTTTTTATTATAATAAAAAAATTTAAAGATAAAAAATTAAATATTAAATCACAATTTCTATTGTCTGATACCGAAAACTATTACGGAAACCTATACAACTTTACGATGTGAGTTTTCTATAGTTACCACTTTTAAATTATTTAGCTGATAGTACGAATTATGCTGATCTCTCTACTACATGCCTAAAGCGAATTCTTTTATTCATATTTAAAAACAATCTTTATTACACATAATTTTTTAAAAAACAATTCATTGTTTTTGTCATGCTTTTAATAGAGATGGGCAATGGACATTGGATATTTTGGAACACTTCTTTAATAGAGATGGACAATGGACATTATAGAACACTTCTTCTATTGATTAATGTATTTGTTTTACCTATATTCAACTTTAATATATTTCAATTCTCTTAATTTTATAATTATTGGCTCTCAATGTAAATAAATAATATCGATGTTACCAAATCTCTTTCAAAATTTCTTATATAAACAATTTTCTTTAAATGTATTAAAATCAATTTTTCTTTTATTTTCAATTCTTATTAAATTTATCAAATTCAAAATTTAATCAAACTTTTACATGTGACATGTACGAGTAAATTTTATTTAATTCATATTGATTATTATTGTAGTTTAAAAAATCATTTATAATATGAGTGTTTTGTTTTTATTTAATATTTCTCATATAAAAATTAGCAATATTTTACCAGTAATTTTTTTATTCATGAAAATATAACAATTTAAATTTTCAAAATAGTTAAAATAAATGAAATAAAACTATAAAATAAATTATACATGTTAGTAATTTTAAATTATTTAAATCACCATTTGACTTAAATCTACATAAATATTAAGAAATAGAAGAAAAAAATTAAGTAAAATTTTTATATAAATAAAAAATTGAATTTCAATTATTTTGTAAGTAAAATTAAGTACAATTATATAAATATATACGTTATATTTTGATTCATATTTTTATCAAATTGAATTGTAATTATGATTACTATTATTTGATACTCAAGAAAAGAAATTCATCTCAAATTTAACAATTTTAACAAGTTTAGTCAAGAAAAAAATAACACCTCTTTTATCAAGATTTTGAACTCTACATGACATTAAGTTTTGTAGCATTATTGGATTATTTAACTACATTAAACATGATATAAAATGTATAAATAAATGAAATAGAACGTTTATATATAATGTTTGTCACACTCCCAATTAAAAAATAAGTAAAGTAGAAGAGTAGAAGGTAAATGATGAAATTTATATAATTTATTTGGATTGCTGTTATGAATCATTCATAATTATTGTATCATCACACAAATGAATTGTAAGGTTGTTTGATGGTTAAAATAAGTTATGTATGAATTAAATTGTATTAAAATTGTATGAAATAGAATCAATTCATAAGTATTTTATGATCACAAAAATTAAACTGTTATTTGATTATATATATTTTTATTTATAATTATTTATGTGTGTTGTATAATCATAAATGTTTTATTAATTAAATACATGAAACTTCAATAAAAATATTAATACAACGAGACATGATTAAAAAAAATATAGTTTAAGAAAGAAAATGTAGAGACCTCTGCTATATATAAGAAAAATAAATTGATTATAAAATATAGTATGTGCAAAATGTTAAAATGATAGTTAATAAAATAAAAGAATAATAAATGAATATCACACAAAATGTTATTATAATAGTTCAACAGGCATCTTAATTATTAACAATAAGATACTTATGCTCTCAAACGGATAAATTTATTTGATATTGTATAAAATATATTTCGACGCATGTAATTTTGAAATGAATGATTTTATTATAAATGAATAGTAATCATGAAAATTCAACCCTGTTAAATAACCATATTAAAAAAAAGGACAGGTGAGTTGGAGAAAAAAAATGAAGTTTTAATAAAAATGTAATTTTTTTTATTGAAGAGATGGCTAAAAGTGCGGAGAAAACAAACTATAAGCAAACAACTCTAGGAAAACTAATTCTATTCTCATCAGCTCGACCAATACGCTCAAAATTATCTAGATAATCCGCGGATAATCTATACTATTCCTTTAAGGAGAAACGATGATTAGCTAAAGCCTCCGCCAGTTGATTAGCTTCCCATTGAACATGAGTGATTTCCACCTTCCAATCTAGATCCCACATGTTAACGATCTTGAACACCAAATTATTCCCATTGCGATGGATATTTCGCTTCTCTTTGACATCCTACACCACTACCAGTGAATCATCACGCATTTCTACCTTACTAAAATTCAGATTTCTAGCCAGTTGCAACTCTTCATAAAGATTCCAGATTTCAGCAAGATACGGATCGCCTCGCCTGGTAAATTTTGAAACACCACTAATTCATTCTCCTACATCCCCTCGAATCACACCTCCACAACCAATAATGCCAATTTTACAAGCTCCATCTATATTAATGCAAATCCACCCACTCCTAGGTGGAACAAACTAAATCTGTAGAGTCGTAACACTCCCTAGCAAGGATTTGATAACTCATCATGGAAACTCACTTCATTTAAGAGACTAAATTTCACCGAATCAGATATAATATCATTAATGAAAGAACATAATATCATGGGAAGTGGTGGATATGAAACTGTTTATAGAGTTGTTGTTGATGGATTAGGCTATGTAGCTGTGAAGATGATCTGGGAAAACAAAAAATTAGACAATAATCTTGAGAAGTCGTTTCACACTGAGGTTAAAATATTGAGCATCATTCGACATCGAAACATTGTGAAATTGTTGTGTTGTATCGCTAATAATGATAAGATGCTACTTGTTTAAATGTCAAAAACCAGAGTCTTGATAGATGGCTGTGCAAGAAAAATAATATTAAGTCTTCAAATATGCTGTCAAGTTCGGTTCATCGTGTTGTTCTTGATTGGACAAAGAGAATGCATATAGCTATTGGTGTTGCTCATGGTTTGAGTTATATGCATCATGAATGTTCACCACCTATTGTTCATAGAGATTTGGAAACAAGTAACGTTCTTTGGGATTCTCAATTCAATGCAAAAGTTGCCGATTTTGGTTTGGATAGGATGTTGATACAACCTGGTGAGCTTGCTTCTATGTCAGTTGTTATTGAATCATTTGTCTATATGGCTCCAGGTAAAACTCATGACATTCCAATTTCATTTTTTACTCTTGCTAAAAGTGATATCTAATAAAATTTTCCCCTTTGCTATTTGGCTATTTGGCTTTGATGTTGTTTAATATGAAATTTTAAATTTGAGTCCTAGTAAAAATATTTTCATGCAAAAGTCTAGCATGCTTTCTGCTAGTTGGGAAAGCTTATGGAAATGACTTACGGCAATGTTTATATGTTGCTTTCGTCTTATTTTTATAAACTCTTCAACATAGCTTTTAAAGGCAACATATAGATATTGAAAAGAGATTGAGTTAATTTTATATTTTGTTATAAACTTATACATTATACTATAAACTCTTAATTATATATATATATATATATATATATATATATATATATATATATATATATATATATATATATATATATATATATATATATATATATATATATATATATATATATATATATATATATATATATATATATATATATATATATATATATATATATATATATATATATATATATATATATATATCGAAACAAAGACATATCAAAACAAACATATTTCAAGACACATAAATTGAAATCATTTTAGAAGTCAAGGAAACTTTTTGAAAAGTTACTTGCTAACATGACAATACAAAAATTATTGGGTGCGAAATATAGTGTTTTTATTTTTTATTTTTATTTTGAAGGGATAAAAATAAAAATATAAGGAGATTTAGATGATCTTTTTCTTATTTAGTTAACCAAATGAATGAACCCAGATGTGTAATGAGTTTGAATCCTTTAAAGTATTTGAGTTTTAATCTATCGACCAGGCTTTGCTAACTTGCCAATTGACCTTTCAATTACCAGGGTTCCCTTTCCCCAAAACAAAACCTTGAGGGTTAAGATGGAAACAAATTTCAACCCTTCATGTTTGTCCTATTTTTCCTCGGTACAAGTTAAACTTGAATTTGTTTTTGACATGCTTAAATTGCATAATATGTTCAAACAACAAGAGTTAGTGAAAAGGTTGATGTCTTGGAACTAACTACCGGTAAAAAAACTAATTACGGTGACGAGCATTCATCTCTTGGAGAGTGGTCTTGGAAACACATTCAACATGAAGCAGTATTGAAGAGTTGCTTAACAAAGAAGTTATATAACCAATTCACATAGATGAAATGTGCAAAGTTTTCAAACTTGGTGTTATGTGTACTTCAACACTTTCATCTAGTAGACCTTCCATGAAAGAGGTGTTCTAAGTATTGCTCAATTATGCTGAATTTTTTGGTTATGGAGAGAGGAATATTGAACATAACAATGACGTTGTTCCACTTCTTAGAAATTCAAAAAGAGAGTCTAAGTTGGATATTGATAATGATAGTAGCTAGATTAACATGCAACCCAAGTACGATTCATGTCTGGATGTTGAAAATGTCTCGCTGGACTTACAGGTTTCTACAAACCAATTCAAATTAAAATTGTGATTTGTGTTCTACTAAACTCAACCACTATATTATTTTTTTGGTATAAAAAGTCAACCAGCATTGGTTAAAATTATGTGACTGCAATAAATAAAAAGTGTATTCTCTGGACTAAAATTCAGGTAATATTTTAGTTATTCATTTTTCAGCAATTTGTACTAATATTGGAAAAAAATCAGAATTAAAGACAAAAATATATTTAGTTTTTTATTATAATAAAAAAATTTAAAGATAAAAAATTAAATATTAAATCACAATTTCTATTGTCTGATACCGAAAACTATTACGGAAACCTATACAACTTTACGATGTGAGTTTTCTATAGTTACCACTTTTAAGTTATTTAGCTGATAGTACGAATTATGCTGATCTCTCTACTACATGCCTAAAGCGAATTCTTTTATTCATATTTAAAAACAATCTTTATTACACATAATTTTTTAAAAAACAATTCATTGTTTTTGTCATGCTTTTAATAGAGATGGGCAATGGACATTGGATATTTTGGAACACTTCTTTAATAGAGATGGACAATGGACATTATAGAACACTTCTTCTATTGATTAATGTATTTGTTTTACCTATATTCAACTTTAATATATTTCAATTCTCTTAATTTTATAATTATTGGCTCTCAATGTAAATAAATAATATCGATGTTACCAAATCTCTTTCAAAATTTCTTATATAAACAATTTTCTTTAAATGTATTAAAATCAATTTTTCTTTTATTTTCAATTCTTATTAAATTTATCAAATTCAAAATTTAATCAAACTTTTACATGTGACATGTACGAGTAAATTTTACTTAATTCATATTTATTATTATTGTAGTTTTAAAAAATCATTTATAATATGAGTGTTTTGTTTTTATTTAATATTTCTCATATAAAAATTAGCAATATTTTACCAGTAATTTTTTTATTCATGAAAAAATAACAATTTAAATTTTCAAAATAGTTAAAATAAATGAAATAAAACTATAAAATAAATTTTACATGTTAGTAATTTTAAATTATTTAAATCACCATTTGACTTAAATCTACATAAATATTAAGAAATAGAAGAAAAAAATTAAGTAAAATTTTTATATAAATAAAAAATTGAATTTCAATTATTTTGTAAGTAAAATTAAGTACAATTATATAAATATATTACGTTATATTTCGATTCATATTTTTATCAAATTGAATTGTGATTATGATTACTATTATTTGATACTCAAGAAAAGAAAATCATCTCAAATTTAACAATTTTAACAAGTTTAGTCAAGAAAAAAATAACACCTCTTTTATCAAGATTTTGAACTCTACATGACATTAAGTTTTGTAGCATTATTGGATTATTTTACTACATTAAACATGATATAAAATGTATAAATAATGAAATAGAACGTTTATATATAATGTTTGTCACACTCCCAATTAAAAAATCAGTAAAGTAGAAGAGTAGAAGGTAAATGATGAAATTTATATAATTTATTTGGATTGCTGTTATGAATCATTCATAATTATTGTATCATCTCACAAATGAATTGTAAGGTTGTTTGATGGTTAAAATAAGTTTATGTATGAATTAAATTGTATTAAAATTGTATGAAATAGAATCAATTCATAATTATTTTATGATCACAAAAATTAAACTGTTATTTGATTATATATATTTTTATTTATAATTATTTATGTGAGTTGTATAATCATAAATGTTTTATTAATTAAATACATTAAACTTCAATATAAATATTAATACAACGAGACATGATTAAAAAAAATATAGTTTAAGAAAGAAAATGTAGAGACCTCTGCTATATATAAGAAAAATAAATTGATTATAAAATATAGTATGTGCAAAATGTTAAAATGATAGTTAATAAAATAAAAGAATAATAAATGAATATCACACAAAATGTTATTATAATAGTTCAACAGGCATCTTAATTATTAACAATAAGATACTTATGCTCTCAAACGGATAAATTTATTTGATATTGTATAAAATATATTACGACGCATGTAAATTTGAAATGAATGATTTTATTATAAATGAATAGTAATCATGAAAATTCAACCCTGTTAAATAACCATATTAAAAAAAGGACAGGTGAGTTGGAGAAAAAAAATGAAGTTTTAATAAAAATGTAATTTTTTTTTATTGAAGAGATGGCTAAAAGTGCGGGAGAAAACAAACTATAAGCAAACAACTCTAGGAAAACTAATTCTATTCTCATCAGCTCGACCAATACGCTCAAAATTATCTAGATAATCCGCGGATAATCTATACTATTCCTTTAAGGAGAAACGATGATTAGCTAAAGCCTCCGCCAGTTGATTAGCTTCCCATTGAACATGAGTGATTTCCACCTTCCAATCTAGATCCCACATGTTAACGATCTTGAACACCAAATTATTCCCATTGCGATGGATATTTCGCTTCTCTTTGACATCCTACACCACTACCAGTGAATCATCACGCATTTCTACCTTACTAAAATTCAGATTTCTAGCCAGTTGCAACTCTTCATAAAGATTCCAGATTTCAGCAAGATACGGATCGCCTCGCCTGGTAAATTTTGAAACACCACTAATTCATTCTCCTACATCCCTCGAATCACACCTCCACAACCAATAATGCCATTTTTACAAGCTCCATCTATATTAATGCAAATCCACCCACTCCTAGGTGGAACAAACTAAATCTGTAGAGTCGTAACACTCCCTAGCAAGGATTTGATAACTCATCATGGAAACTCACTTCATTTAAGAGACTAAATTTCACCGAATCAGATATAATATCATTAATGAAAGAACATAATATCATAGGAAGTGGTGGATATGGAACTGTTTATAGAGTTGTTGTTGATGGATTAGGCTATGTAGCTGTGAAGATGATCTGGGAAAAACAAAAAATTAGACAATAATCTTGAGAAGTCGTTTCACACTGAGGTTAAAATATTGAGCATCATTCGACATCGAAACATTGTGAAATTGTTGTGTTTGTATCGCTAATAATGATAAGATGCTACTTGTTTAAATGTCAAAAACCAGAGTCTTGATAGATGGTTGTGCAAGAAAAATAATATTAAGTCTTCAAATATGCTGTCAAGTTCGGTTCATCGTGTTGTTCTTGATTGGACAAAGAGAATGCATATAGCTATTGTTGTTGCTCATGGTTTGAGTTATATGCATCATGAATGTTCACCACCTATTGTTCATAGAGATTTGGAAACAAGTAACGTTCTTTGGGATTCTCAATTCAATGCAAAAGTTGCCGATTTTGGTTTGGATAGGATGTTGATACAACCTGGTGAGCTTGCATCTATGTCAGTTGTTATTGAATCATTTGTCTATATGGCTCCAGGGTAAAACTCATGCCATTCCAATTTCATTTTTTACTCTTGCTAAAAGTGATATCTAATAGAATTTTCCCCTTTGCTATTTGGCTATTTGGCTTTGATGTTGTTTAATATGAAATTTTAAATTTGAGTCCTAGTAAAAATATTTTCATGCAAAAGTCTAGCATGCTTTCTGCTAGTTGGGAAAGCTTATGGAAATGACTTACGGCAATGTTTATATGTTGCTTTCGTCTTATTTTTATAAACTCTTCAACATAGCTTTTAAAGGCAACATATAGATATTGAAAAGAGATTGAGTTAATTTTATATTTTGTTATAAACTTATACATTATACTATAAACTCTTAATTATATATATATATATATATATATATATATATATATATATATATATATATATATATATATATATATATATATATATATATATATATATATATATATATATATATATATATATATATATATATATATATATATATATATATATATATATATATATTATATATATATATATATATATATATATATATATATATATATATATCAAAACAAAGACATATCAAAACAAACATATTTCAAGACACATAAATTGAAATCATTTTAGAAGTCAAGGAAACTTTTTTGAAAAGTTACTTGCTAATATGACAATACAAAAATTATTGGGTGCGAAATATAGTGTTTTTATTTTATTTTTTTTATTTTGAAGGGATAAAAATAAAAATATAAGGAGATTTAGATGATCTTTTTCTTATTTAGTTAACCAAATGAATGAACCCAGATGTGTAATGAGTTTGAATCTTTAAAGTATTTGAGTTTTAATCTATTGACCAGGCTTTGCTAACTTGCCAATTGACCTTTCAATTACCAGGGTTCCCTTTCCCCAAAACAAAACCTTGAGGGTTAAGATGGAAAAAATTTCAACCCTTCATGTTTGTCCTATTTTTCCTCGGTACAAGTTAAACTTGAATTTGTTTTTGACATGTTTAAATTGCATAATATGTTCAAACAACAAGAGTTAGTGAAAAGGTTGATGTCTTGGAACTAACTACCGGTAAAAAAAGCTAATTATGGTGACGAGCATTCATCTCTTGGAGAGTGGTCTTGGAAACACATTCAGCATGAAGCAGTATTGAAGAGTTGCTTAACAAAGAAGTTATAGAACCAATTCACATAGATGAAATGTGCAAAGTTTTCAAACTTGGTGTTATGTGTACTTCAACACTTCCATCTAGTAGACCTTCCATGAAAGAGGTGTTCTAAGTATTGCTCAATTATGCTGAATTTTTTGGTTATGGAGAGAGGAATATTGAACATAACAATGACGTTGTTCCACTTCTTAGAAATTCAAAAAGAGAGTCTAAGTTGGATATTGATAATGATAGTATCTAGATTAACATGCAACCCAAGTACGATTCATGTCTGGATGTTGAAAATGTCTCGCTGGACTTACAGGTTTCTACAAACCAATTCAAATTAAAATTGTGATTTGTGTTCAACTAAACTCAACCACTATATTATTTTTTTGGTATAAAAACTCAACCAGCATTGGTTAAAATTATGTGACTGCAATAAATAAAAAGTGTATTCTCTGGACTAAAATTCAGGTAATATTTTAGTTATTCATTTTTCAGCAATTTGTACTAATATTGGAAAAAAATCAGAATTAAAGACAAAAATATATTTACTTTTTTATTATAATAAAAAAATTTAAAGATAAAAAATTAAATATTAAATCACAATTTCTATTGTCTGATACCGAAAACTATTACGGAAACCTATACAACTTTACGATGTGAGTTTTCTATAGTTACCACTTTTAAGTTATTTAGCTGATAGTACGAATTATGCTGATCTCTCTACTACATGCCTAAAGCGAATTCTTTTATTCATATTTAAAAACAATCTTTATTACACAGAATTTTTTAAAAAACAATTCATTGTTTTTGTCATGCTTTAATAGAGATGGGCAATGGACATTGGATATTTTGGAACACTTCTTTAATAGAGATGGACAATGGACATTATAGAACACTTCTTCTATTGATTAATGTATTTGTTTTACCTATATTCAACTTTAATATATTTCAATTCTCTTAATTTTATAATTATTGGCTCTCAATGTAAATAAATAATATCGATGTTACCAAATCTCTTTCAAAATTTCTTATATAAACAATTTTCTTTAAATGTATTAAAATCAATTTTTCTTTTATTTTCAATTCTTATTAAATTTATCAAATTCAAAATTTAATCAAACTTTTACATGTGACATGTACGAGTAAATTTTACTTAATTCATATTTATTATTATTGTAGTTTTAAAAAAATCATTTATAATATGAGTGTTTTGTTTTTATTTAATATTTCTCATATAAAAATTAGCAATATTTTACCAGTAATTTTTTTATTCATGAAAAAATAACAATTTAAATTTTCAAAATAGTTAAAATAAATGAAATAAAACTATAAAATAAATTATACATGTTAGTAATTTTAAATTATTTAAATCACCATTTGACTTAAATCTACATAAATATTAAGAAATAGAAGAAAAAAATTAAGTAAAATTTTTTATATAAATAAAAAATTGAATTTCAATTATTTTGTAAGTAAAATTAAGTACAATTATATAAATATATTACGTTATATTTTGATTCATATTTTTATCAAATTGAATTGTAATTATGATTACTATTATTTGATACTCAAGAAAAGAAATTCATCTCAAATTTAACAATTTTAACAAGTTTAGTCAAGAAAAAAATAACACCTCTTTTATCAAGATTTTGAACTCTACATGACATTAAGTTTTGTAGCATTATTGGATTATTTAACTACATTAAACATGATATAAAATGTATAAATAAATGAAATAGAACGTTTATATATAATGTTTGTCACACTCCCAATTAAAAAATAAGTAAAGTAGAAGAGTAGAAGGTAAATGATGAAATTTATATAATTTATTTGGATTGCTGTTATGAATCATTCATAATTATTGTATCATCACACAAATGAATTGTAAGGTTGTTTGATGGTTAAAATAAGTTATGTATGAATTAAATTGTATTAAAATTGTATGAAATAGAATCAATTCATAATTATTTTATGATCACAAAAATTAAACTGTTATTTGATTATATATTTTTTATTTATAATTATTTATGTGAGTTGTATAATCATAAATGTTTTATTAATTAAATACATTAAACTTCAATAAAAATATTAATACAACGAGACATGATTAAAAAAAATATAGTTTAAGAAAGAAAATGTAGAGACCTCTGCTATATATAAGAAAAATAAATTGATTATAAAATATAGTATGTGCAAAATGTTAAAATGATAGTTAATAAAATAAAAGAATAATAAATGAATATCACACAAAATGTTATTATAATAGTTCAACAGGCATCTTAATTATTAACAATAAGATACTTATGCTCTCAAACGGATAAATTTATTTGATATTGTATAAAATATATTTCGACGCATGTAATTTTGAAATGAATGATTTTATTATAAATGAATAGTAATCATGAAAATTCAACCCCTGTTAAATAACCATATAAAAAAAGGGACAGGTGAGTTGGAGAAAAAAAATGAAGTTTTAATAAAAATGTAATTTTTTTTTATTGAAGAGATGGCTAAAAGTGCGGGAGAAAACAAACTATAAGCAAACAACTCTAGGAAAACTAATTCTATTCTCATCAGCTCGACCAATACGCTCAAAATTATCTAGATAATCCGCGGATAATCTATACTATTCCTTTAAGGAGAAACGATGATTAGCTAAAGCCTCCGCCAGTTGATTAGCTTCCCATTGAACATGAGTGATTTCCACCTTCCAATCTAGATCCCACATGTTAACGATCTTGAACACCAAATTATTCCCATTACGATGGATATTTCGCTTATCTTTGACATCCTACACCACTACCAGTGAATCATCACGCATTTCTACCTTACTAAAATTCAGATTTCTAGCCAGTTGCAACTCTTCATAAAGATTCCAGATTTCAGCAAGATACGGATCGCCTCTCCTGGTAAATTTTGAAAACACTCGACTAATTCATTCTCCTACATCCCCTCGAATCACACCTCCACAACCAATAATGCCAATTTTACAAGCTCCATCTATATTAATGCAAATCCACCCACTCCTAGGTGGAACAAACTAAATCTGTAGAATCGTAACACTCCCTAGCAAGGATTTGATAACTCATCATGGAAACTCACTTCATTTAAGAGACTAAATTTCACCGAATCAGATATAATATCATTAATGAAAGAACATAATATCATGGGAAGTGGTGGATATGAAACTGTTTATAGAGTTGTTGTTGATGGATTAGGCTATGTAGCTGTGAAGATGATCTGGGAAAACAAAAAATTAGACAATAATCTTGAGAAGTCGTTTCACACTGAGGTTAAAATATTGAGCATCATTCGACATCGAAACATTGTGAAATTGTTGTGTTGTATCGCTAATAATGATAAGATGCTACTTGTTTAAATGTCAAAAACCAGAGTCTTGATAGATGGCTTGTGCAAGAAAAATAATATTAAGTCTTCAAATATGCTGTCAAGTTCGGTTCATCGTGTTGTTCTTGATTGGACAAAGAGAATGCATATAGCTATTGGTGTTGCTCATGGTTTGAGTTATATGCATCATGAATGTTCACCACCTATTGTTCATAGAGATTTGGAAACAAGTAACGTTCTTTGGGATTCTCAATTCAATGCAAAAGTTGCCGATTTTGGTTTGGATAGGATGTTGATACAACCTGGTGAGCTTGCTTCTATGTCAGTTGTTATTGAATCATTTGTCTATATGGCTCCAGGTAAAACTCATGACATTCCAATTTCATTTTTTACTCTTGCTAAAAGTGATATCTAATAAAATTTTCCCCTTTGCTATTTGGCTATTTGGCTTTGATGTTGTTTAATATGAAATTTTAAATTTGAGTCCTAGTAAAAATATTTTCATGCAAAAGTCTAGCATGCTTTCTGCTAGTTGGGAAAGCTTATGGAAATGACTTACAGCAATGTTTATATGTTGCTTTCGTCTTATTTTTATAAACTCTTCAACATAGCTTTTAAAGGCAACATATAGATATTGAAAAGAGATTGAGTTAATTTTATATTTTGTTATAAACTTATACATTATACTATAAACTCTTAATTATATATATATATATATATATATATATATATATATATATATATATATATATATATATATATATATATATATATATATATATATATATATATATATATATATATATATATATATATATATATATATATATATATATATATATATATATCGAAACAAAGACATATCAAAACAAACATATTTCAAGACACATAAATTGAAATCATTTTAGAAGTCAAGGAAACTTTTTTGAAAAGTTACTTGCTAACATGACAATACAAAAATTATTGGGTGCGAAATATAGTGTTTTTATTTTTTATTTTTATTTTGAAGGGATAAAAATAAAAATATAAGGAGATTTAGATGATCTTTTTCTTATTTAGTTAACCAAATGAATGAACTCAGATGTGTAATGAGTTTGAATCCTTTAAAGTATTTGAGTTTTAATCTATCGACCAGGCTTTGCTAACTTGCCAATTGACCTTTCAATTACCAGGGTTCCCTTTCCCCAAAACAAAACCTTGAGGGTTAAGATGGAAACAAATTTCAACCCTTCATGTTTGTCCTATTTTTCCTCGGTACAAGTTAAACTTGAATTTGTTTTTGACATGCTTAAATTGCATAATATATTCAAACAACAAGAGTTAGTGAAAAGGTTGATGTCTTGGAACTAACTACCGGTAAAAAAAGCTAATTATGGTGACGAGCATTCATCTCTTGGAGAGTGGTCTTGGAAACACATTCAGCATGAAGCAGTATTGAAGAGTTGCTTAACAAAGAAGTTATAGAACCAATTCACATAGATGAAATGTGCAAAGTTTTCAAACTTGGTGTTATGTGTACTTCAACACTTTCATCTAGTAGACCTTCCATGAAAGAGGTGTTCTAAGTATTGCTCAATTATGCTGAATTTTTTGGTTATGGAGAGAGGAATATTGAACATAACAATGACGTTGTTCCACTTCTTAGAAATTCAAAAAGAGAGTCTAAGTTGGATATTGATAATTATAGTAGCTAGATTAACATGCAACCCAAGTACGATTCATGTCTGGATGTTGAAAATGTCTCGCTGGACTTACAGGTTTCTACAAACCAATTCAAATTAAAATTGTGATTTGTGTTCTACTAAACTCAACCACTATATTATTTTTTTGGTATAAAAAGTCAACCAGCATTGGTTAAAATTATGTGACTGCAATAAATAAAAAGTGTATTCTCTGGACTAAAATTCAGGTAATATTTTAGTTATTCATTTTTCAGCAATTTGTACTAATATTGGAAAAAAATCAGAATTAAAGACAAAAATATATTTACTTTTTTATTATAATAAAAAAATTTAAAGATAAAAAATTAAATATTAAATCACAATTTCTATTGTCTGATACCGAAAACTATTACGGAAACCTATACAACTTTACGATGTGAGTTTTCTATAGTTACCACTTTTAAGTTATTTAGCTGATAGTACGAATTATGCTGATCTCTCTACTACATGCCTAAAGCGAATTCTTTTATTCATATTTAAAAACAATCTTTATTACACAGAATTTTTTAAAAAACAATTCATTGTTTTTGTCATGCTTTTAATAGAGATGGGCAATGGACATTGGATATTTTGGAACACTTCTTTAATAGAGATGGACAATGGACATTATAGAACACTTCTTCTATTGATTAATGTATTTGTTTTACCTATATTCAACTTTAATATATTTCAATTCTCTTAATTTTATAATTATTGGCTCTCAATGTAAATAAATAATATCGATGTTACCAAATCTCTTTCAAAATTTCTTATATAAACAATTTTCTTTAAATGTATTAAAATCAATTTTTCTTTTATTTTCAATTCTTATTAAATTTATCAAATTCAAAATTTAATCAAACTTTTACATGTGACATGTACGAGTAAATTTTACTTAATTCATATTTATTATTATTGTAGTTTTAAAAAATCATTTATAATATGAGTGTTTTGTTTTTATTTAATATTTCTCATATAAAAATTAGCAATATTTTACCAGTAATTTTTTTATTCATGAAAATATAACAATTTAAATTTTCAAAATAGTTAAAATAAATGAAATAAAACTATAAAATAAATTTTACATGTTAGTAATTTTAAATTATTTAAATCACCATTTGACTTAAATCTACATAAATATTAAGAAATAGAAGAAAAAAATTAAGTAAAATTTTTATATAAATAAAAAATTGAATTTCAATTATTTTGTAAGTAAAATTAAGTACAATTATATAAATATATTACGTTATATTTCGATTCATATTTTTATCAAATTGAATTGTAATTATGATTACTATTATTTGATACTCAAGAAAAGAAATTCATCTCAAATTTAACAATTTTGACAAGTTTAGTCAAGAAAAAAATAACACCTCTTTTATCAAGATTTTGAACTCTACATGACATTAAGTTTTGTAGCATTATTGGATTATTTAACTACATTAAACATGATATAAAATGTATAAATAAATGAAATAGAACGTTTATATATAATGTTTGTCACACTCCCAATTAAAAAATAAGTAAAGTAGAAGAGTAGAAGGTAAATGATGAAATTTATATAATTTATTTGGATTGCTGTTATGAATCATTCATAATTATTGTATCATCACACAAATGAACTGTAAGGTTGTTTGATGGTTAAAATAAGTTATGTATGAATTAAATTGTATTAAAATTGTATGAAATAGAATCAATTCATAATTATTTTATGATCACAAAAATTAAACTGTTATTTGATTATATATATTTTTATTTATAATTATTTATGTGAGTTGTATAATCATAAATGTTTTATTAATTAAATACATTAAACTTCAATAAAAATATTAATACAACGAGACATGATTAAAAAAAATATAGTTTAAGAAAGAAAATGTAGAGACCTCTGCTATATATAAGAAAAATAAATTGATTATAAAATATAGTATGTGCAAAATGTAAAAAAGATAGTTAATAAAATAAAAGAATAATAAATAAATATCACACAAAATGTTATTATAATAGTTCAACAGGCGTCTTAATTATTAACAATAAGATACTTATGCTCTCAAACGGATAAATTTATTTGATATTGTATAAAATATATTTCGACGCATGTAAATTTGAAATGAATGATTTTATTATAAATGAATAGTAATCATGAAAATTCAACCCTGTTAAATAACCATATTAAAAAAAGGACAGGTGAGTTGGAGAAAAAAAATGAAGTTTTAATAAAAATGTAATTTTTTTTTATTGAAGAGATGGCTAAAAGTGCGGAGAAAACAAACTATAAGCAAACAACTCTTGGAAAACTAATTCTATTCTCATCAGCTCGATCAATATGCTCAAAATTATCTAGATAATCCGCGGATAATCTATACTATTCCTTTAAGGAGAAACGATGATTAGCTAAAGCCTCCGCCAGTTGATTAGCTTCCCATTAAACATGAGTGATTTCCACCTTCCAATCTAGATCCCACATGTTAACGATCTTGAACACCAAATTATTCCCATTGCGATGGATATTTCGCTTCTCTTTGACATCCTACACCACTACCAGTGAATCATCACGCATTTCTACCTTACTAAAATTTAGATTTCTAGCCAGTTGCAACTCTTCATAAAGATTCCAGATTTCAGCAAGATACGGATCGCCTCGCCTGGTAAATTTTGAAACACCACTAATTCATTCTCCTACATCCCCTCGAATCACACCTCCACAACCAATAATGCCATTTTTACAAGCTCCATCTATATTAATGCAAATCCACCCACTCCTAGGTGGAACAAACTAAATTTGTAGAGTCGTAACACTCCCTAGCAAGGATTTGATAACTCATCATGGAAACTCACTTCATTTAAGAGACTAAATTTCACCGAATCAGATATAATATCATTAATGAAAGAACATAATATCATAGGAAGTGGTGGATATGGAACTGTTTATAGAGTTGTTGTTGATGGATTAGGCTATGTAGCTGTGAAGATGATCTGGGAAAACAAAAAATTAGACAATAATCTTGAGAAGTCGTTTCACACTGAGGTTAAAATATTGAGCATCATTCGACATCGAAACATTGTGAAATTGTTGTGTTGTATCGCTAATAATGATAAGATGCTACTTGTTTACATGTCAAAAACCAGAGTCTTGATAGATGGTTGTGCAAGAAAAATAATATTAAGTCTTCAAATATGCTGTCAAGTTCGGTTCATCGTGTTGTTCTTGATTGGACAAAGAGAATGCATATAGCTATTGGTGTTGCTCAAGGTTTGAGTTATATGCATCATGAATGTTCACCACCTATTGTTCATAGAGATTTGAAAACAAGTAACGTTCTTTGGGATTCTCAATTCAATGCAAAAGTTGCCGATTTTGGTTTGGATAGGATGTTGATACAACCTGGTGAGCTTGCTTCTATGTCAGTTGTTATTGAATCATTTGTCTATATGGCTCCAGGTAAAACTCATGACATTCCAATTTCATTTTTTACTCTTGCTAAAAGTGATATCTAATAAAATTTTCCCCTTTGCTATTTGGCTATTTGGCTTTGATGTTGTTTAATATGAAATTTTAAATTTGAGTCCTAGTAAAAATATTTTCATGCAAAAGTCTAGCATGCTTTCTGCTAGTTGGGAAAGCTTATGGAAATGACTTACGGCAATGTTTATATGTTGCTTTCGTCTTATTTTTATAAACTCTTCAACATAGCTTTTAAAGGCAACATATAGATATTGAAAAGAGATTGAGTTAATTTTATATTTTGTTATAAACTTATACATTATACTATAAACTCTTAATTATATATATATATATATATATATATATATATATATATATATATATATATATATATATATATATATATATATATATATATATATATATATATATATATATATATATATATATATATATATATATATATATATATATATATATATATATATATATCGAAACAAAGACATATCAAAACAAACATATTTCAAGACACATAAATTGAAATCATTTTAGAAGTCAAGGAAACTTTTTTGAAAAGTTACTTGCTAACATGACAATACAAAAATTATTGGGTGCGAAATATAGTGTTTTTATTTTTTATTTTTATTTTGAAGGGATAAAAATAAAAATATAAGGAGATTTAGATGATCTTTTTCTTATTTAGTTAACCAAATGAATGAACTCAGATGTGTAATGAGTTTGAATCCTTCAAAGTATTTGAGTTTTAATCTATTGACCAGGCTTTGCTAACTTGCCAATTGACCTTTGAATTACAAGGGTTCCCTTTCCCCAAAACAAAACCTTGAGGGTTAAGATGGAAAAAAATTTCAACCCTTCATGTTTGTCCTATTTTTCCTCGGTACAAGTTAAACTTGAATTTGTTTTTGACATGTTTAAATTGCATAATATGTTCAAACAACAAGAGTTAGTGAAAAGGTTGATGTCTTGGAACTAACTACCGGTAAAAAAGCTAATTATGGTGACGAGCATTCATCTCTTGGAGAGTGGTCTTGGAAACACATTCAGCATGAAGCAGTATTGAAGAGTTGCTTAACAAAGAAGTTATAGAACCAATTCACATAGATGAAATGTGCAAAGTTTTCAAACTTGGTGTTATGTGTACTTCAACACTTCCATCTAGTAGACCTTCCATGAAAGAGGTGTTCTAAGTATTGCTCAATTATGCTGAATTTTTTGGTTATGGAGAGAGGAATATTGAACATAACAATGACGTTGTTCCACTACTTAGAAATTCAAAAATAGAGTCTAAGTTGGATATTGATAATTATAGTAGTTAGATTAACATGCAACCCAAGTACGATTCATGTCTGGATGTTGAAAATGTCTCGCTGGACTTACAGGTTTCTACAAACCAATTCAAATTAAAATTGTGATTTGTGTTCTACTAAACTCAACCACTATATTATTTTTTTGGTATAAAAAACTCAACCAGCATTGGTTAAAATTATGTGACTGCAATAAATAAAAAGTGTATTCTCTGGACTAAAATTCAGGTAATATTTTAGTTATTCATTTTTCAGCAATTTGTACTAATATTGGAAAAAAATCAGAATTAAAGACAAAAATATATTTACTTTTTTATTATAATAAAAAAATTTAAAGATAAAAAATTAAATATTAAATCACAATTTCTATTGTCTGATACCGAAAACTATTACGGAAACCTATACAACTTTACGATGTGAGTTTTCTATAGTTACCACTTTTAAATTATTTAGCTGATAGTACGAATTATGCTGATCTCTCTACTACATGCCTAAAGCGAATTCTTTTATTCATATTTAAAAACAATCTTTATTACACATAATTTTTTAAAAAACAATTCATTGTTTTTGTCATGCTTTTAATAGAGATGGGCAATGGACATTGGATATTTTGGAACACTTCTTTAATAGAGATTGACAATGGACATTATAGAACACTTCTTCTATTGATTAATGTATTTGTTTTACCTATATTCAACTTTAATATATTTCAATTCTCTTAATTTTATAATTATTGGCTCTCAATGTAAATAAATAATATCGATGTTACCAAATCTCTTTCAAAATTTCTTATATAAACAATTTTCTTTAAATGTATTAAAATCAATTTTTCTTTTATTTTCAATTCTTATTAAATTTATCAAATTCAAAATTTAATCAAACTTTTACATGTGACATGTACGAGTAAATTTTATTTAATTCATATTGATTATTATTGTAGTTTTAAAAAATCATTTATAATATGAGTGTTTTGTTTTTATTTAATATTTCTCATATAAAAATTAGCAATATTTTACCAGTAATTTTTTTATTCATGAAAAAATAACAATTTAAATTTTCAAAATAGTTAAAATAAATGAAATAAAACTATAAAATAAATTTTACATGTTAGTAATTTTAAATTATTTAAATCACCATTTGACTTAAATCTACATAAATATTAAGAAATAGAAGAAAAAAATTAAGTAAAATTTTTATATAAATAAAAAATTGAATTTCAATTATTTTGTAAGTAAAATTAAGTACAATTATATAAATATATTACGTTATATTTTGATTCATATTTTTATCAAATTGAATTGTAATTATGATTACTATTATTTGATACTCAAGAAAAGAAATTCATCTCAAATTTAACAATTTTAACAAGTTTAGTCAAGAAAAAAATAACACCTCTTTTATCAAGATTTTGAACTCTACATGACATTAAGTTTTGTAGCATTATTGGATTATTTAACTACATTAAACATGATATAAAATGTATAAATAAATGAAATAGAACGTTTATATATAATGTTTGTCACACTCCCAATTAAAAAATAAGTAAAGTAGAAGAGTAGAAGGTAAATGATGAAATTTATATAATTTATTTGGATTGCTGTTATGAATCATTCATAATTATTGTATCATCACCCAAATGAATTGTAAGGTTGTTTGATGGTTAAAATAAGTTATGTATGAATTAAATTGTATTAAAATTGTATGAAATAGAATCAATTCATAATTATTTTATGATCACAAAAATTTAACTGTTATTTGATTATATATATTTTTATTTATAATTATTTATGTGAGTTGTATAATCATAAATGTTTTATTAATTAAATACATTAAACTTCAATAAAAATATCAATACAACGAGACATGATTAAAAAAAATATAGTTTAAGAAAGAAAATGTAGAGACCTCTGCTATATATAAGAAAAATAAATTGATTATAAAATATAGTATGTGCAAAATGTTAAAATGATAGTTAATAAAATAAAAGAATAATAAATGAATATCACACAAAATGTTATTATAATAGTTCAACAGGCATCTTAATTATTAACAATAAGATACTTATGCTCTCAAACGGATAAATTTATTTGATATTGTATAAAATATATTTCGACGCATGTAATTTTGAAATGAATGATTTTATTATAAATGAATAGTAATCATGAAAATTCAACCCTGTTAAATAACCATATTAAAAAAAGGACAGGTGAGTTGGAGAAAAAAAATGAAGTTTTAATAAAAATGTAATTTTTTTTATTGAAGAGATGGCTAAAAGTGCGGAGAAAACAAACTATAAGCAAACAACTCTAGGAAAACTAATTCTATTCTCATCAGCTCGACAAATACGCTCAAAATTATCTAGATAATCCGCGGATAATCTATACTATTCCTTTAAGGAGAAACGATGATTAGCTAAAGCCTCCGCCAGTTGATTAGCTTCCCATTGAACATGAGTGATTTCCACCTTCCAATCTAGATCCCACATGTTAACGATCTTGAACACCAAATTATTCCCATTGCGATGGATATTTCGCTTCTCTTTGACATCCTACACCACTACCAGTGAATCATCACGCATTTCTACCTTACTAAAATTCAGATTTCTAGCCAGTTGCAACTCTTCATAAAGATTCCAGATTTCAGCAAGATACGGATCGCCTCGCCTGGTAAATTTTGAAACACCACTAATTCATTCTCCTACATCCCCTCGAATCACACCTCCACAACCAATAATGCCAATTTTACAAGCTCCATCTATATTAATGCAAATCCACCCACTCCTAGGTGGAACAAACTAAATCTGTAGAGTCGTAACACTCCATAGCAAGGATTTGATAACTCATCATGGAAACTCACTTCATTTAAGAGACTAAATTTCACCGAATCAGATATAATATCATTAATGAAAGAACATAATATCATGGGAAGTGGTGGATATGAAACTGTTTATAGAGTTGTTGTTGATGGATTAGGCTATGTAGCTGTGAAGATGATCTGGGAAAACAAAAAATTAGACAATAATCTTGAGAAGTCGTTTCACACTGAGGTTAAAATATTGAGCATCATTCGACATCGAAACATTGTGAAATTGTTGTGTTGTATCGCTAATAATGATAAGATGCTACTTGTTTAAATGTCAAAAACCAGAGTCTTGATAGATGGCTGTGCAAGAAAAATAATATTAAGTCTTCAAATATGCTGTCAAGTTCGGTTCATCGTGTTGTTCTTGATTGGACAAAGAGAATGCATATAGCTATTGGTGTTGCTCATGGTTTGAGTTATATGCATCATGAATGTTCACCACCTATTGTTCATAGAGATTTGGAAACAAGTAACGTTCTTTGGGATTCTCAATTCAATGCAAAAGTTGCCGATTTTGGTTTGGATAGGATGTTGATACAACCTGGTGAGCTTGCTTCTATGTCAGTTGTTATTGAATCATTTGTCTATATGGCTCCAGGTAAAACTCATGACATTCCAATTTCATTTTTTACTCTTGCTAAAAGTGATATCTAATAAAATTTTCCCCTTTGCTATTTGGCTATTTGGCTTTGATGTTGTTTAATATGAAATTTTAAATTTGAGTCCTAGTAAAAATATTTTCATGCAAAAGTCTAGCATGCTTTCTGCTAGTTGGGAAAGCTTATGGAAATGACTTACGGCAATGTTTATATGTTGCTTTCGTCTTATTTTTATAAACTCTTCAACATAGCTTTTAAAGGCAACATATAGATATTGAAAAGAGATTGAGTTAATTTTATATTTTGTTATAAACTTATACATTATACTATAAACTCTTAATTATATATATATATATATATATATATATATATATATATATATATATATATATATATATATATATATATATATATATATATATATATATATATATATATATATATATATATATATATATATATATATATATATATATATATATATATATCGAAACAAAGACATATCAAAACAAACATATTTCAAGACACATAAATTGAAATCATTTTAGAAGTCAAGGAAACTTTTTTGAAAAGTTACTTGCTAACATGACAATACAAAAATTATTGGGTGCGAAATATAGTGTTTTTATTTTATTTTTTTTATTTTGAAGGGATAAAAATAAAAATATAAGGAGATTTAGATGATCTTTTTCTTATTTAGTTAACCAAATGAATGAACCCAGATGTGTAATGAGTTTGAATCCTTTAAAGTATTTGAGTTTTAATCTATTGACCAGACTTTGCTAACTTGCCAATTGACCTTTGAATTACCAGGGTTCCCTTTCCCCAAAACAAAACCTTGAGGGTTAAGATGGAAAAAAATTTCAACCCTTCATGTTTGTCCTATTTTTCCTCGGTACAAGTTAAACTTGAATTTGTTTTTGACATGTTTAAATTGCATAATATGTTCAAACAACAAGAGTTAGTGAAAAGGTTGATGTCTTGGAACTAACTACCGGTAAAAAAGCTAATTATGGTGACGAGCATTCATCTCTTGGAGAGTGGTCTTGGAAACACATTCAGCATGAAGCAGTATTGAAGAGTTGCTTAACAAAGAAGTTATAGAACCAATTCACATAGATGAAATGTGCAAAGTTTTCAAACTTGGTGTTATGTGTACTTCAACACTTCCATCTAGTAGACCTTCCATGAAAGAGGTGTTCTAAGTATTGCTCAATTATGCTGAATTTTTTGGTTATGGAGAGAGGAATATTGAACATAACAATGACGTTGTTCCACTTCTTAGAAATTCAAAAAGAGAGTCTAAGTTGGATATTGATAATGATAGTATCTAGATTAACATGCAACCCAAGTACGATTCATGTCTGGATGTTGAAAATGTCTCGCTGGACTTACAGGTTTCTACAAACCAATTCAAATTAAAATTGTGATTTGTGTTCTACTAAACTCAACCACTATATTATTTTTTTGGTATAAAAACTCAACCAGCATTGGTTAAAATTATGTGACTGCAATAAATAAAAAGTGTATTCTCTGGACTAAAATTCAGGTAATATTTTAGTTATTCATTTTTCAGCAATTTGTACTAATATTGGAAAAAAATCAGAATTAAAGACAAAAATATATTTACTTTTTTATTATAATAAAAAAATTTAAAGATAAAAAATTAAATATTAAATCACAATTTCTATTGTCTGATACCGAAAACTATTACGGAAACCTATACAACTTTACGATGTGAGTTTTCTATAGTTACCACTTTTAAATTATTTAGCTGATAGTACGAATTATGCTGATCTCTCTACTACATGCCTAAAGCGAATTCTTTTATTCATATTTAAAAACAATCTTTATTACACATAATTTTTTAAAAAACAATTCATTGTTTTTGTCATGCTTTTAATAGAGATGGGCAATGGACATTGGATATTTTGGAACACTTCTTTAATAGAGATGGACAATGGACATTATAGAACACTTCTTCTATTGATTAATGTATTTGTTTTACCTATATTCAACTTTAATATATTTCAATTCTCTTAATTTTATAATTATTGGCTCTCAATGTAAATAAATAATATCGATGTTACCAAATCTCTTTCAAAATTTCTTATATAAACAATTTTCTTTAAATGTATTAAAATCAATTTTTCTTTTATTTTCAATTCTTATTAAATTTATCAAATTCAAAATTTAATCAAACTTTTACATGTGACATGTACGAGTAAATTTTATTTAATTCATATTGATTATTATTGTAGTTTTAAAAAATCATTTATAATATGAGTGTTTTGTTTTTATTTAATATTTCTCATATAAAAATTAGCAATATTTTACCAGTAATTTTTTTATTCATGAAAATATAACAATTTAAATTTTCAAAATAGTTAAAATAAATGAAATAAAACTATAAAATAAATTATACATGTTAGTAATTTTAAATTATTTAAATCACCATTTGACTTAAATCTACATAAATATTAAGAAATAGAAGAAAAAAATTAAGTAAAATTTTTATATAAATAAAAAATTGAATTTCAATTATTTTGTAAGTAAAATTAAGTACAATTATATAAATATATTACGTTATATTTTGATTCATATTTTTATCAAATTGAATTGTAATTATGATTACTATTATTTGATACTCAAGAAAAGAAATTCATCTCAAATTTAACAATTTTAACAAGTTTAGTCAAGAAAAAAATAACACCTCTTTTATCAAGACTTTGAACTCTACATGACATTAAGTTTTGTAGCATTATTGGATTATTTAACTACATTAAACATGATATAAAATGTATAAATAAATGAAATAGAACGTTTATATATAATGTTTGTCACACTCCCAATTAAAAAATAAGTAAAGTAGAAGAGTAGAAGGTAAATGATGAAATTTATATAATTTATTTGGATTGCTGTTATAAATTGTTGTTTGATGGTTAAAATAAGTTATGTATGAATTAAATTGTATTAAAATTGTATGAAATAGAATCAATTCATAATTATTTTATGATCACAAAAATTTAACTGTTATTTGATTATATATATTTTTATTTATAATTATTTATGTGAGTTGTATAATCATAAATGTTTTATTAATTAAATACATTAAACTTCAATAAAAATATCAATACAACGAGACATGATTAAAAAAAATATAGTTTAAGAAAGAAAATGTAGAGACCTCTGCTATATATAAGAAAAATAAATTGATTATAAAATATAGTATGTGCAAAATGTTAAAATGATAGTTAATAAAATAAAAGAATAATAAATGAATATCACACAAAATGTTATTATAATAGTTCAACAGGCATCTTAATTATTAACAATAAGATACTTATGCTCTCAAACGGATAAATTTATTTGATATTGTATAAAATATATTTCGACGCATGTAATTTTGAAATGAATGATTTTATTATAAATGAATAGTAATCATGAAAATTCAACCCTGTTAAATAACCATATTAAAAAAAGGACAGGTGAGTTGGAGAAAAAAAATGAAGTTTTAATAAAAATGTAATTTTTTTTATTGAAGAGATGGCTAAAAGTGCGGAGAAAACAAACTATAAGCAAACAACTCTAGGAAAACTAATTCTATTCTCATCAGCTCGACCAATACGCTCAAAATTATCTAGATAATCCGCGGATAATCTATACTATTCCTTTAAGGAGAAACGATGATTAGCTAAAGCCTCCGCTTGTTGATTAGCTTCCCATTGAACATGAGTGATTTCCACCTTCCAATCTAGATCCCACATGTTAACGATCTTGAACACCAAATTATTCCCATTGCGATGGATATTTCGCTTCTCTTTGACATCCTACACCACTACCAGTGAATCATCACGCATTTCTACCTTACTAAAATTCAGATTTCTAGCCAGTTGCAACTCTTCATAAAGATTCCAGATTTCAGCAAGATACGGATCGCCTCGCCTGGTAAATTTTGAAACACCACTAATTCATTCTCCTACATCCCCTCGAATCACACCTCCACAACCAATAATGCCAATTTTACAAGCTCCATCTATATTAATGCAAATCCACCCACTCCTAGGTGGAACAAACTAAATCTGTAGAGTCGTAACACTCCCTAGCAAGGATTTGATAACTCATCATGGAAACTCACTTCATTTAAGAGACTAAATTTCACCGAATCAGATATAATATCATTAATGAAAGAACATAATATCATGGGAAGTGGTGGATATGAAACTGTTTATAGAGTTGTTGTTGATGGATTAGGCTATGTAGCTGTGAAGATGATCTGGGAAAACAAAAAATTAGACAATAATCTTGAGAAGTCGTTTCACACTGAGGTTAAAATATTGAGCATCATTCGACATCGAAACATTGTGAAATTGTTGTGTTGTATCGCTAATAATGATAAGATGCTACTTGTTTAAATGTCAAAAACCAGAGTCTTGATAGATGGCTGTGCAAGAAAAATAATATTAAGTCTTCAAATATGCTGTCAAGTTCGGTTCATCGTGTTGTTCTTGATTGGACAAAGAGAATGCATATAGCTATTGGTGTTGCTCATGGTTTGAGTTATATGCATCATGAATGTTCACCACCTATTGTTCATAGAGATTTGGAAACAAGTAACGTTCTTTGGGATTCTCAATTCAATGCAAAAGTTGCCGATTTTGGTTTGGATAGGATGTTGATACAACCTGGTGAGCTTGCTTCTATGTCAGTTGTTATTGAATCATTTGTCTATATGGCTCCAGGTAAAACTCATGACATTCCAATTTCATTTTTTACTCTTGCTAAAAGTGATATCTAATAAAATTTTCCCCTTTGCTATTTGGCTATTTGGCTTTGATGTTGTTTAATATGAAATTTTAAATTTGAGTCCTAGTAAAAATATTTTCATGCAAAAGTCTAGCATGCTTTCTGCTAGTTGGGAAAGCTTATGGAAATGACTTACGGCAATGTTTATATGTTGCTTTCGTCTTATTTTTATAAACTCTTCAACATAGCTTTTAAAGGCAACATATAGATATTGAAAAGAGATTGAGTTAATTTTATATTTTGTTATAAACTTATACATTATACTATAAACTCTTAATTATATATATATATATATATATATATATATATATATATATATATATATATATATATATATATATATATATATATATATATATATATATATATATATATATATATATATATATATATATATATATATATATATATATATATATATATATATATATATATATATATATATATATATATATATATATATATATATATATATATATATATATATATATATATATATATATATATATATATATATATATATATATATATATATATATATATATATATCGAAACAAAGACATATCAAAACAAACATATTTCAAGACACAAAAATTGAAATCATTTTAGAAGTCAAGGAAACTTTTTTGAAAAGTTACTTGCTAACATGACAATACAAAAATTATTGGGTGCGAAATATAGTGTTTTTATTTTATTTTTTTTATTTTGAAGGGATAAAAATAAAAATATAAGGAGATTTAGATGATCTTTTTCTTATTTAGTTAACCAAATGAATGAACCCAGATGTGTAATGAGTTTGAATCCTTTAAAGTATTTGAGTTTTAATCTATTGACCAGGCTTTGCTAACTTGCCAATTGACCTTTGAATTACCAGGGTTCCCTTTCCCCAAAACAAAACCTTGAGGGTTAAGATGGAAAAAAATTTGAACCCTTCATGTTTGTCCTATTTTTCCTCGGTACAAGTTAAACTTGAATTTGTTTTTGACATGTTTAAATTGCATAATATTTTCAAACAACAAGAGTTAGTGAAAAGGTTGATGTCTTGGAACTAACTACCGGTAAAAAAGCTAATTATGGTGACGAGCATTCATCTCTTGGAGAGTGGTCTTGGAAACACATTCAGCATGAAGCAGTATTGAAGAGTTGCTTAACAAAGAAGTTATAGAACCAATTCACATAGATGAAATGTGCAAAGTTTTCAAACTTGGTGTTATGTGTACTTCAACACTTCCATCTAGTAGACCTTCCATGAAAGAGGTGTTCTAAGTATTGCTCAATTATGCTGAATTTTTTGGTTATGGAGAGAGGAATATTGAACATAACAATGACGTTGTTCCACTTCTTAGAAATTCAAAAAGAGAGTCTAAGTTGGATATTGATAATGATAGTATCTAGATTAACATGCAACCCAAGTACGATTCATGTCTGGATGTTGAAAATGTCTCGCTGGACTTACAGGTTTCTACAAACCAATTCAAATTAAAATTGTGATTTGTGTTCTACTAAACTCAACCACTATATTATTTTTTTGGTATAAAAACTCAACCAGCATTGGTTAAAATTATGTGACTGCAATAAATAAAAAGTGTATTCTCTGGACTAAAATTCAGGTAATATTTTAGTTATTCATTTTTCAGCAATTTGTACTAATATTGGAAAAAAATCAGAATTAAAGACAAAAATATATTTACTTTTTTATTATAATAAAAAAATTTAAAGATAAAAAATTAAATATTAAATCACAATTTCTATTGTCTGATACCGAAAACTATTACGGAAACCTATACAACTTTACGATGTGAGTTTTCTATAGTTACCACTTTTAAATTATTTAGCTGATAGTACGAATTATGCTGATCTCTCTACTACATGCCTAAAGCGAATTCTTTTATTCATATTTAAAAACAATCTTTATTACACATAATTTTTTAAAAAACAATTCATTGTTTTTGTCATGCTTTTAATAGAGATGGGCAATGGACATTGGATATTTTGGAACACTTCTTTAATAGAGATGGACAATGGACATTATAGAACACTTCTTCTATTGATTAATGTATTTGTTTTACCTATATTCAACTTTAATATATTTCAATTCTCTTAATTTTATAATTATTGGCTCTCAATGTAAATAAATAATATCGATGTTACCAAATCTCTTTTAAAATTTCTTATATAAACAATTTTCTTTAAATGTATTAAAATCAATTTTTCTTTTATTTTCAATTCTTATTAAATTTATCAAATTCAAAATTTAATCAAACTTTTACATGTGACATGTACGAGTAAATTTTATTTAATTCATATTGATTATTATTGTAGTTTTAAAAAATCATTTATAATATGAGTGTTTTGTTTTTATTTAATATTTCTCATATAAAAATTAGCAATATTTTACCAGTAATTTTTTTATTCATGAAAAAATAACAATTTAAATTTTCAAAATAGTTAAAATAAATGAAATAAAGCTATAAAATAAATTTTACATGTTAGTAATTTTAAATTATTTAAATCACCATTTGACTTAAATCTACATAAATATTAAGAAATAGAAGAAAAAAATTAAGTAAAATTTTTATATAAATAAAAAATTGAATTTCAATTATTTTGTAAGTAAAATTAAGTACAATTATATAAATATATTACGTTATATTTCGATTCATATTTTTATCAAATTGAATTGTAATTATGATTACTATTATTTGATACTCAAGAAAAGAAAATCATCTCAAATTTAACAATTTTAACAAGTTTAGTCAAGAAAAAAATAACACCTCTTTTATCAAGATTTTGAACTCTACATGACATTAAGTTTTGTAGCATTATTGGATTATTTAACTACATTAAACATGATATAAAATGTATAAATAAATGAAATAGAACGTTTATATATAATGTTTGTCACACTCCCAATTAAAAAATCAGTAAAGTAGAAGAGTAGAAGGTAAATGATGAAATTTATATAATTTATTTGGATTGCTGTTATGAATCATTCATAATTATTGTATCATCACACAAATGAATTGTAAGGTTGTTTGATGGTTAAAATAAGTTATGTATGAATTAAATTGTATTAAAATTGTATGAAATAGAATCAATTCATAATTATTTTATGATCACAATAATTAAACTGTTATTTGATTATATATATTTTTATTTATAATTATTTATGTGAGTTGTATTATCATAAATGTTTTATTAATTAAATACATTACATTAACTTCAATATAAATATTAATACAACGAGACATGATTAAAAAAAATATAGTTTAAGAAAGAAAATGTAGAGACCTCTGCTATATATAAGAAAAATAAATTCATTATAAAATATAGTATGTGCAAAATGTTAAAATGATAGTTAATAAAATAAAAGAATAATAAATAAATATCACACAAAATGTTATTATAATAGTTCAACAGACATCTTAATTATTAACAATAAGATACTTATGCTCTCATACGGATAAATTTATTTGATATTGTATAAAATATATTTCGACGCATGTAAATTTGAAATGAATGATTTAAATATAAATGAATAGTAATCATGAAAATTCAACCCTGTTAAATAACCATATTAAAAAAAGGACATGTGAGTTGGAGAAAAAAATGAAGTTTTAATAAAAATGTAATTTTTTTTATTGAAGAGATGGCTAAAAGTGCGGAGGAAACAAACTATAAGCAAACAACTCTAGGAAAACTAATTCTATTCTCATCAGCTCAAAATTATCTGGATAATCCGCGGATAATCTATACTATTCCTTTAAGGAGAAATGATGATTAGCTAAAGCCTCCGCCAGTTACTTAGCTTCCCATTAAACATGAGTGATTTCCACCTCCCAGTCTAGAGCCCACATGTTAACGATCTTGAACACCAAATTATTCCCATTGTGATGAATATTTCGCTTCTCTTTAACATCCTGCACCACTACCAGTGAATCAACATGCATTTCTACATTACTAAAATTCAGATTTCTAGCCAGCTGTACCTCTTCATAAATATTCCAGTTTTCAGCAAGACACGGATCGCCTCGCCTGGTAAATTTGGAAAAACCACTAATTCATTCTCCTACATCCCCTCGAATCACACCTCCACAACCAATAATGCCATTTTTACAAGCTCCATCTATATTAATGCAAATCCATCCACTCCTAGGTAGAACAAACTAAATCTGCAGAGGCATAAGTCTCCCTAGCAGGGATTTGATAACTCATCATGGAAACTTACTTCATCTAAGAGACTAAATTTCACCGAATCAGATATAGTCTCATCAATAAAAGAACATAATATCATAGGAAGTGGTGGATATGGAACTGTTTATAGAGTTGTTGTTGATGGATTAGGCTATGTAGCTGTGAAGATGATCTGGGAAAACAAAAAATTAGACAATAATCTTGAGAAGTCGTTTCACACTGAGGTTAAAATATTGAGCAACATTCGACATCGAAACATTGTGAAAGTGTTGTGTTGTATCGCTAATAATGATAAGATGCTACTTGTTTACATGTCAAAAATTGGAGTCTTGATAGATGGCTGTGCAAGAAAAATAATATTAAGTCTTCAAATATGCTGTCAAGTTAGGTTCATCGTGTTGTTCTTGATTGGACAAAGAGAATGCATATAGCTATTGGTGTTGCTCAAGGTTTGAGCTATATGCATCATGAATGTTCACCACCTATTGTTCATAGAGATGTGAAAACAAGTAACGTTCTTTGGGATTCTCAATTCAATGCAAAAGTTGCCGATTTTGGTTTGGATAGGATGTTGATACAAACTGGTGAGCTTGCTACTATGTCAGTTGTTATTGATTCATTTGGCTATATGGCTCCAGGTAAAACTCGTGACATTCCAATTTCATTTTTTACTCTTGCTAAAAGTGATATCTAATAAAATTTTCCCGTTTTCTATTTGGCTATTTGGCTTTGATGTTTTTTAATATGAAAATTTAAATTTGAGTCCAAGCAAAAAATAGTTTCATGCTAAATTCTAGCATGCTTTCTCCTAGTTGGGAAAACTTACGGAAATGACTTACGACAATGTTTATATGTTGGTTTTATCTTATTTTTATAAACTTTTCAACATAGCTTTTAAAGGCAACATATAGATATTTAAAAGAGATTGAGTTAGTTTTATATTTTGTTATAAACTTATACATTATACTATAAACTCTAAATTATCTATATATCGAAACAAAGACATATCAAAACAAACATATTTCAAGACACATAAATTGAAATCATTTTAGAAGTCAAGGAAACTTTTTTGAAAAGTTACTTGCTAACATGACAATACAAAAATTATTGGGTGCGAAATATAGTGCTTTAATTTTTATTTTTATTTTGAAGGGATAAAAATAAAAATATAAGGAGATAAGATGATCTTTTTCTTATTTAGTTAACCAAATGAATGAACTCAGATGTGTAATGAGTTTGAATCCTTTAAAATATTTGAGTTTGAATCTATTGAGCAGGCTTTGCTAACTTGCCAATTGACCTTTGAATTACCAGGGTTACCTTTCCCCGAAACAAAACCTTGAGGGTTAAGATGGAAAAAAAATTTTAACCCTTCATGTTTGTCTTATTTTTCCTCTGTACAAGTTAAACTTGAATTTGTTTTTGACATGTTTGAATTGCATAATATGTTCAAACAACAAGAGTTAGTGAAAAGGTTGATGTCTTGGAACTAACTACCGGTAAAGAAGATAATTATGGTGATGAGCATTCATCTCTTGGAGAGTGGTCTTGGAAACACATTCTGCAAGAAGCAGTATTGAAGAGTTACTTAACAAAGAAGTTATAGAACCAATTCACATAGATGAAATGTGCATAGTTTTCAAACTTGGTGTTATGTGTACTTCAACACTTCCATCTAGCAGACCTTCCATGAAAGAGGTGTTGCAAGTATTGCTCAATTGTTCTGAATTTTTTGGTTATGGAGAGAGGAATATTGAACATAACAATGACGTTGTTCCACTTCTTAGAAATTCAAAAATAGAGTCTAAGTTGGATATTGATAATGATAGTAGCTAGATTAACTTGCAACCCAAGTACGATTCATGTCTGGATGTTGAAAATGTATCGCTAAACTTACATGTTTCTACAAACCAATTCAAATTAAAATTGTGATTTGTGTTCTACTAAACTCAACCACTATATTATTTTTTTGGTATAAAAACTCAAATAACATTGGTTAAATTTATGTGACTGCAATAAATAAAAAGTGTATTCTCTAGACTAAAATTCAGGTAATATTTTAGTTATTCATTTTTCAGCAATTTGTACTAATATTGAAAAAAAAAATCAGAATTAAAGACAAAAATATATTTAATTTTTTATTATAATAAAAAAATTTAAAGATAAAAAATTAAATAATAATTAAATCACAATTTCTATTGTCTGATATCGAAAACTATTACGGGAACCTATACAACTTTACGATGTGAGTTGTCTATAGCTACAACTTTTAAGTTATTTAGCTTATAGTACGAATTATGCTGATCTCTCTGCTACATGCCTAAAGCTAATTCTTTTATTCATATTTAAAAACAATCTCTCATTTTGATTTGTTACACTGAGTTTTTTTAAAAACAATTCATTGTTTTTGTCATGCTTTTAATAGAGATGGGCAATGGACATTGAACACTTCTTCAATAGAGATGGGCAATGGACATTATAGAACACTTCTTCTATTGATTAATGTATTTGTTTTACCTCTATTCAACTTTAATATATTTCAATTCTCTAAATTTTATAATTATTGGCTCTCAATATAAATAAATAATATCAAATGTTACCAAATCTCTTTCAAAATTTCTTATATAAACAATTTTCTTTAAATGTATTAAATTCAATTTTTCTTTTATTATCAATTCTCATTAAATTTATCAAATTAATTTAATCAAACTTTTACATGTGACATGTACGAGTAAATTTTATTTAATTCAAATTGATTATTATTGTTGTTTTTAAAAATCATTTATAATATAAATGTTTTGTTTTTATTTAATGTTTCTCATATAAAAATTAGCAAAATTTTACCAGTAATTTTTTAATTCATGGAAAAAAAACAATTTCAATTTTCAAAATAGTTAAAGTAAATGAAATAAAACTATAAAATAAATTTTACATGTTAGTAGTTTTAAATTATTTAAATCACCATTTGACTTAAATCTACATAAATATTAAGAAATAGAAGAAAAAAATTAAGAACAATTTTTATATAAATAAAAAATTGAATTTCAATTATTTTGTAAGTAAAATTAAGTACAATTATATAAATATATTACGTTGTATTTCGATTAACATTTTTAGAAAATTGAATTGTAATTATGATTACTATTATTTGATACTCAAGAAAAGAAAATCATCTCACATTTAACAATTTTAACCAGTTTAGTCATGAAAAAAATAACACCTCTTTTATCAAGATTTTGAACTCTACATGACATTAAGTTTTGTAGCATTATTGGATTATTTAAATACATTAAACATGATATAAAATGTATAAATAAATGAAATAGAACGTTTATATATAATGTTTGTCACACTCCCAATTAAAAAATAAGTAAAGTAGAAGAGTAGAAGGTAAATGATGAAATTTATATAATTTATTTGGATTGCTGATATGAATCATTCATAATTATTCTATCATCACACAAATAAATTGTAAGGTTGTTTGATGGTTAAAATAAGTTATGTATGAATTAAATTGTATTAAAATTGTATGAAATAGAATCAATTCATAATTATTTTATGATCACAAAACATAAACTGTTATTTGATTATATATATTTTTATTTATAATTACTTATGTGAGTTGTATAATCATAAATGTTTTATTAATTAAATACATTAAATTAACTTCAATATAAATATTAATACAATGAGACATGATTAAAAAAAATATAGTTTAAGAAAGAAAATCTAGAGACCTCTGCTATATATAAGAAAAATAAATTCATTATAAAATATAGTATGTGCAAAATGTTAAAATGATAGTTAATAAAATAAAAGAATAATAAATAAATATCACACAAAATGTTATTATAATAGTTCAACAGGCATCTTAATTATTAACAATAAGATACTTATGCTCTCATACGGATAAATTTATTTGATATTTTATAAAATATATTTCGACGCATGTAAATTTGAAATGAATGATTTTATTATAAATGAATAGTAATCATGAAAATTCAACCCTGTTAAATAACCATATTAAAAAAAGGACATGTGAGTTGGAGAAAAAAAATGAAGTTTTAATAAAAATGTAATTTTTTATTATTGAAGAGATGGCTAAAAGTGCGGAGAAAACAAACTATAAGCAAACAACTCTAGGAAAACTAATTCTATTCTCATCAGCTAGACCAATATGCTCAAAATTATCTAGATAATCCGCGGATAATCTATACTATTCCTTTAAGGAGAAACGATGATTAGCTAAAGCCTCCGCCAGTTGATTAGCTTCCCATTGAACATGAATAATTTCCACCTTCCAATCTAGATCCCACATGTTAACGATCTTGAACACCAAATTATTCCCATTGCGACGGATATTTCGCTTCTCTTTGACATCCTACACCACTACCAGTGAATCATCACGCATTTCTACCTTACTAAAATTCAGATTTCTAGCCAGTTGCAACTCTTCATAAAGATTCCAGATTTTAGCAAGATACGGATCGCCCCGCCTGGTAAATTTTGAAACACCACTAATTCATTCTCCTACATCCCCTCGAATCACACCTCCACAACCAATAATGTCATTTTTACAAGCTCCATCTATATTAATGCAAATCCATCCACTCCTAGGTGGAACAAACTAAATCTGCAGAGTCGTAACATTCCCTAGCAGGGATTTGATAACTCATCATGGAAACTCACTTCATTTAAGAGACTAAATTTCACCGAATCAGATATAGTCTCATCAATGAAAGAACATAATATCATAGGAAGTGGTGGATATGGAACTGTTTATAGAGTGGTTGTTTATGGATTAGGCTATGTAGCTGTGAAGATGATCTGGGAAAACAAAAAATTAGACAATAATCTTGAGAAGTCGTTTCACACTGAGGTTAAAATATTGAGCAACATTCGACATCGAAACATTGTGAAAGTGTTGTGTTGTATCGCTAATAATGATAAGATGCTACTTGTTTACATGTCAAAAACCGGAGTCTTGATAGATGGCTGTGCAAGAAAAATAATATTAAGTCTTCAAATATGCTGTCAAGTTAGGTTCATCATGTTGTTCTTGATTGGACAAAGAGAATGCATATAGCTATTGGTGTTGCTCAAGGTTTGAGCTATATGCATCATGAATGTTCACCACCTATTGTTCATAGAGATGTGAAAACAAGTAACGTTCTTTGGGATTCTCAATTCAATGCAAAAGTTGTCGATTTTGGTTTGGATAGGATGTTGATACAACCTGGTGAGCTTGCTACTATGTCAGTTGTTATTGATTCATTTGGCTATATGGCTCCAGGTAAAACTCATGACATTCCAATTTCGTTTTTTACTCTTGCTAAAAGTGATATCTAATAAAATTTTCCCGTTTTCTATTTGGCTATTTGGCTTTGATGTTTTTTAATATGAAAATTTAAATTTGAGTCCTAGTAAAAATATTTTCATGCTAAAGTCTAGCATGCTTTCTCCTAGTTGGGAAAACTTACGGAAATTACTTACGGCAATGTTTATATGTTGCTTTCATCTTATTTTTATAAACTCTGCAACATAGCTTTTAAAGGCAACATATAGATATTGAAAAGAGATTGAGTTAATTTTATATTTTATTATAAACTTATACATTATACTATAAACTCTAAATTATCTATATATCGAAACAAAGACATATCAAAACAAACATATTTCAAGACACATGAATTGAAATCATTTTAGAAGTCAAGGAAACTTTTTTGAAAAGTTACTTGCTAACATGACAATACAAAAATTATTGGGTGCGAAATATAGTGCTTTAATTTTTATTTTTATTTTGAAGGGATAAAAATAAAAATATAAGGAGATAAGATGATCTTTTTCTTATTTAGTTAACCAAATGACTGAACTCAGATGTGTAATGAGTTTGAATCCTTTAAAATATTTGAGTTTGAATCTATTGAGCAGGCTTTGCTAACTTGCCAATTGACCTTTGAATTACCATGGTTCCCTTTCCCCGAAACAAAACCTTGAGGGTTAAGATGGAAAAAAATTTTAACCCTTCATGTTTGTCTAATTTTTCCTCGGTACAAGTTAAACTTGAATTTGTTTTTGACATGTTTGAATTGCATAATATGTTCAAACAACAAGAGTTAGTGAAAAGGTTGATGTCTTGGAACTAACTACCGGTAAAGAAGATAATTATGGTGACGAGCATTCATCTCTTGGAGAGTGGTCTTGGAAACACATTCAGCAAGAAGCAGTATTGAAGAGTTACTTAAAAAAGAAGTTATAGAACCAATTCACATAGATGAAATGTGCAAAGTTTTCAAACTTGGTGATATGTGTACTTCAACACTTCCATCTAGCAGACCTTCCATGAAAGAGGTGTTGCAAGTATTGCTCAATTGTGCTGAATTTTTTGGTTATGGAGAGAGGAATATTGAACATAACAATGATGTTGTTCCACTTCTTAGAAATTCAAAAATAGAGTCTAAGTTGGATATTGTTAATGATAGTAGCTAGATTAACTTGCAACCCAAGTACGATTCATGTCTGGATGTTGAAAATGTATCGCTAGACTTACATGTTTCTACAAACCAATTCAAATTAAAATTGTGATTTGTGTTCTACTAAACTCAACCACTATATTATTTTTTTGGTATAAAAACTCAACTAACATTGGTTAAAATTATGTGACTGCAATAAATAAAAAGTGTATTCTCTAGACTAAAATTCAGGTAATATTTTAGTTATTCATTTTTCAGCGATTTGTACTAATATTGAAAAAAAAAATCAGAATTAAAGACAAAAATATATTTAATTTTTTATTATAATAAAAAATTTAAAGTTAAAAAATTAAATAATAATTAAATCACAATTTCTATTGTCTGATATCGAAAACTATTACGGGAACCTATACAACTTTACGATGTGAGTTGTCTATAGCTACAACTTTTAAGTTATTTAGCTTATAGTACGAATTATGATGATCTCTCTGCTACATGCCTAAAGCTAATTCTTTTATTCATATTTAAAAACAATCTCTCATTTTGATTTGTTACATTGAGTTTTTTTAACAACAGTTCATTGTTTTTGTCATGCTTTTTATAGAGATGGGCAATGGACATTGAACACTTCTTCAATAGAGATGGGCAATGGACATTATAGAACACTTCTTCTATTGATTAATGTATTTGTTTTACCTCTATTCATCTTTAATATATTTCAATTCTCTAAATTTTATAATTATTGGCTCTCAATATAAATAAATAATATCAAATGTTACCAAATCTCTTTCAAAATTTCTTATATAAACAATTTTATTTAAATGTATTAAATTCAATTTTTCTTTTATTATCAATTCTCATTAAATTTATCAAATTAATTTAATCAAACTTTTACATGTGACATGTACGAGTAAATTTTATTTAATTCATATTGATTATTATTGTTGTTTTAAAAAATCATTTATAATATGAATGTTTTGTTTTTATTTAATGTTTCTCATATAAAAATTAGCAAAATTTTACCAGTAATTTTTTAATTCATGAAAAAAAAACAATTTCAATTTTCAAAATAGTTAAAGTAAATGAAATAAAACTATAAAATAAATTTTACATGTTAGTAGTTTTAAATTATTTAAATCACCATTTGACTTAAATCTACATAAATATTAAGAAATAGAAGAAAAACATTAAGTACAATTTTTATATAAATAAAAAATTGAATTTCAATTATTTTGTAAGTAAAATTAAGTACAATTATATAAATATATTACGTTGTATTTCGATTAACATTTTTAGAAAATTGAATTGTAATTATGATTACTATTATTTGATACTCAAGAAAAGAAAATCATCTCACATTTAACAATTTTAACAAGTTTAGTCATGAAAAAAATAACACCTCTTTTATCAAGATTTTGAACTCTACATGACATTAAGTTTTGTAGCATTATTGGATTATTTAAATACATTAAACATGATATAAAATGTATAAATAAATGAAATAGAACGTTTAGATATAATGTTTGTCACACTCCCAATTAAAAAATAAGTAAAGTAGAAGAGTAGAAGGTAAATGATGAAATTTATATAATTTATTTGGATTGCTGATATGAATCATTCATAATTATTGTATCATCACACAAATAAATTGTAAGGTTGTTTGATGGTTAAAATAAGTTATGTATGAATTAAATTGTATTAAAATTGTATGAAATAGAATCAATTCATAATTATTTTATGATCACAAAACATAAACTGTTATTTGATTATATATATTTTTATTTATAATTACTTATGTGAGTTGTATAATCATAAATGTTTTATTAATTAAATATATTAAATTAACTTCAATATAAATATTAATACAACGAGACATGATTAAAAAAAATATAGTTTAAGAAAGAAAATCTAGAGACCTCTGCTATATATAAGAAAAATAAATTCATTATAAAATATAGTATGTGCAAAATGTTAAAATGATAGTTAATAAAATAAAAGAATAATAAATAAATATCACACAAAATGTTATTATAATAGTTCAACAGGCATCTTAATTATTAACAATAAGATACTTATGCTCTCATACGGATAAATTTATTTGATATTGTATAAAATATATTTCGACGCATGTAAATTTGAAATGAATGATTTTATTATAAATGAATAGTAGTCATGAAAATTCAACCCTGTTAAATAACCATATTAAAAAAAGGACATGTGAGTTGGAGAAAAAAAATGAAGTTTTAATAAAAATGTAATTTTTTATTATTGAAGAGATGGCTAAAAGTGCGGAGGAAACAAACTATAAGCAAACAACTCTAGGAAAACTAATTCTATTCTCATCAGCTCGACCAATATGCTCAAAATTATCTAGATAATTCGCGGATAATCTATACTATTCCTTTAAGGAGAAACGATGATTAGCTAAAGCCTCCGCCAGTTGATTAGCTTCCCATTGAACATGAGTGATTTCCACCTTCCAATCTAGATCCCACATGTTAACGATCTTGAACACCAAATTATTCCCATTGCGATGGATATTTCGCTTCTCTTTGACATCCTACACCACTACCAGTGAATCATCACGCATTTCTACCTTACTAAAATTCAGATTTCTAGCCAGTTGCAACTCTTCATAAAGATTCCAGATTTCAACAAGATACGGATCGCCCCGCCTGGTAAATTTTGAAACACCACTAATTCATTCTCCTACATCCCCTCGAATCACACCTCCACAACCAATAATGTCATTTTTACAAGCTCCATCTATATTAATGCAAATCCATCCACTCCTAGGTGGAACAAACTAAATCTGCAGAGTCGTAACATTCCCTAGCAAGGATTTGATAACTCATCATGGAAACTCACTTCATTTAAGAGACTAAATTTCACCGAATCAGATATAATATCATTAATGAAAGAACATAATATCATAGGAAGTGGTGAATATGGAACTGTTTATAGAGTTGTTGTTGATGGATTAGGCTATGTAGCTGTGAAGATGATCAGGGAAAACAAAAAATTAGACAATAATCTTGAGAAGTCGTTTCACACTGAGGTTAAAATATTGAGCAACATTCGACATCGAAACATTGTGAAAGTGTTGTGTTGTATCGCTAATAATGATAAGATTCTACTTGTTTACATGTCAAAAACCGGAGTCTTGATAGATGGCTGTGCAAGAAAAATAATATTAAGTCTTCAAATATGCTATCAAGTTAGGTTCATCGTGTTGTTCTTGATTGGACAAAGAGAATGCATATAGCTATTGGTGTTGCTCAATGTTTGAGCTATATGCATCATTAATGTTCACCACCTATTGTTCATAGAGATGTGAAAACAAGTAACGTTCTTTGGGATTCTCAATTCAATGCAAAAGTTGCCGATTTTGGTTTGGATAGGATGTTGATACAATCTGGTGAGCTTGCTACTATGTCAGTTGTTATTGATTCATTTGGCTATATGGCTCCAGGTAAAACTCCTGACATTCCAATTTCATTTTTTACTCTTGCTAAAAGTGATATCTAATAAAATTTTCCCGTTTTCTATTTGGCTATTTGGCTTTGATGTTTTTTAATATGAAAATTTAAATTTGAGTCCTAGTAAAAATATTTTCATGCTAAAGTCTAGCATGCTTTCTGCTAGTTGGGAAAACTTACGGAAATGACTTACGACAATGTTTATATGTTGCTTTCATATTATTTTTATAAACTCTGCAACATAGCTTTTAAAGGCAACATATAGATATTGAAAAGAGATTGAGTTAATTTTATATTTTATTATAAACTTATACATTATACTATAAACTCTAAATTATCTATATATCGAAACAAAGACATATCAAAACAAACATATTTCAAGACACATGAATTGAAATCATTTTAGAAGTCAAGGAAACTTTTTTGAAAAGTTACTTGCTAACATGACAATACAAAAATTATTGGGTGCGAAATATAGTGCTTTAATTTTTATTTTTATTTTGAAGGGATAAAAATAAAAATATAAGGAGATAAGATGATCTTTTTCTTATTTAGTTAACCAAATGAATGAACTCAGATGTGTAATGAGTTTGAATCCTTTAAAATATTTGAGTTTGAATCTATTGAGCAGGCTTTGCTAACTTGCCAATTGACCTTTGAATTACCATGGTTCCCTTTCCCCGAAACAAAACCTTGAGGGTTAAGATGGAAAAAAAATTTAACCCTTCATGTTTGTCTTATTTTTCCTCGGTACAAGTTACACTTGAATTTGTTTTTGACATGTTTGAATTGCATAATATGTTCAAACAACAAGAGTTAGTGAAAAGGTTGATGTCTTGGAACTAACTACCGGTAAATAAGATAATTATGGTGACGAGCATTCATCTCTTGGAGAGTGGTCTAGGAAACACATTCAGCAAGAAGCAGTATTGAAGAGTTACTTAAAAAAGAAGTTATAGAACCAATTCACATAGATGAAATGTGCAAAGTTTTCAAATTTGGTGATATGTGTACTTCAACACTTCCATCTAGCAGACCTTCCATGAAAGAGGTGTTGCAAGTATTGCTCAATTGTGCTGAATTTTTTGGCTATGGAGAGAGGAATATTAAACATAACAATGACGTTGTTCCACTTCTTAGAAATTCAAAAATAGAGTCTAAGTTGGATATTGATAATGATAGTAGCTAGATTAAGTTGCAACCCAAGTACGATTCATGTCTGGATGTTGAAAATGTATCGCTAGACTTACATGTTTCTACAAACCAATTCAAATTAAAATTGTGATTTGTGTTCTACTAAACTCAACCACTATATTATTTTTTTGGTATAAAAACTCAACCAACATTGGTTAAAATTATGTGACTGCAATAAATAAAAAGTGTATTCTCTGGACTAAAATTAAGGTAATATTTTAGTTATTCATTTTTCAGCAATTTGTACTAATATTGAAAAAAAATCAGAATTAAAGACAAAAATATATTTACTTTTTTATTATAATAAAAAAATTTAAAGATACAAAATTAAATAATAATTAAATCACAATTTATATTGTCTGATACCGAAAACTATTACGGAAACCTATACAACTTTACGATGTGAGTTTTCTATAGTTACCACTTTTAAGTTATTTAGCTGATAATACGAATTATGCTAATCTCTCTGCTACATGCCTAAAGCTAATTCTTTTATTCATATTTAAAAACAATCTTTATTACAATGAGTTTTTTTAAAAACAATTCATTGTTTTTGTCATGCTTTTAATAGAGATGGGCAATGGACATTGGACATTTTGGAACACTTCTTTAATAGAGATGGACAATGGACATTATAGAACACTTCTTCTATTGATTAATGTATTTGTTTTACCTCTATTCAACTTTAATATATTTCAATTCTCTTAATTTTATAATTATTGGCTCTCAATGTAAATAAATAATATCAAATGTTACCAAATCTCTTTCAAAATTTCTTATATAAACAATTTCCTTTAAATGTATTAAATTCAATTTTTCTTTTATTATCAATTCTCATTAAATTTATCAAATTCAAAATTTAATCAAACTTTTACATGTGACATGTACGAGTAAATTTTATTTAATTCATATTGATTATTATTGTAGTTTTAAAAAATCATTTATAATATGAATGTTTTGTTTTTATTTAATGTTTCTCATATAAAAATTATCAATATTTTACCAGTAATTTATTAATTCATGAAAAAATAACAATTTCAATTTTCAAAATAGTTAAAATAAATGAAATAAAACTATAAAATAAATTTTACATGTTAGTAATTTTAAATTATTTAAATCACCATTTGACTTAAATCTACATAAATATTAAGAAATAGAAGAAAAAAATTAAGTACAATTTTTATATAAATAAAAATTGAATTTCAATTATTTTGTAAGTAAAATTAAGTACAATTATATAAATATATTACGTTGTATTTCGATTAACATTTTTAGCAAATTGAATTGTAATTATGATTACTATTACTTGATACTCAAGAAAAGAAAATCATCTCACATTTAACAATTTTAAGAAAATCATCTCACATTTAACAATTTTAACAAGTTTAGTCAAGAAAAAAATAACACCTCTTTTATCAAGATTTTGAACTCTACATGACATTAAGTTTTGTAGCATTATTGGATTATTTAACTACATTAAACATCATATAAAATGTATAAATAAATGAACGTGTATATATAATGTTTGTCACACTCCCAATTAAAAAAAAAAGTAAAGTAGAAGAGTAGAAGGTAAATGATGAAATTTATATAATTAATTTGGATTGCTGTTATGAATCATTCTTAATTATTGTATCATCACACAAATAAATTGTAAGGTTGTTTGATGGTTAAAATAAGTTATGTATGGATTAAATTGTATTAAAATTGTATGAAATAGAATCAATTCATAATTATTTTGTGATCACAAAAATTAAACTGTTATTTGATTATATATATTTTTATTTTTAATTAATTATGTGAGTTGTATAATAATAAATATTTTATTAATTAAATACTTTAAATTAACTTCAATACAAATATTAATACAACGAGACATGATTAAAAAAAAATATTTTATGAAAGAAAATGTAGAGACCTCTGCTATAATATAAGAAAAATAAATTGATTATAAAATATAGTATGTGCAAAATGTTAAAATGATAGTTAATAAAATAAAAGAATAATAAATAAATATCACACAAAATGTTATTATAATAGTTCAACAGGCATCTTAATTATTAACAATAAGATACTTATGCTCTCATACGGATAAATTTATTTGATATTGTATAAAATATATTTCGACGCATGTAAATTTAAAATGAATGATTTTATTATAAATGAATAGTAATCATGAAAATTCAACCCTGTTAAATAACCATATTAAAAAAAGGACATGTGAGTTGGAGAAAAAAATGAAGTTTTAATAAAAATGTAATTTTTTTTATTGAAGAGATGGCTAAAAGTGCGGAGAAAACAAACTATAAGCAAACAACTCTAGGAAAACTAATTCTATTCTCATCAGCTCGACCAATATGCTCAAAATTATCTAGATAATCCGCGGATAATCTATACTATTCCTTTAAGGAGAAACAATGATTAGCTAAAGCCTCCGCCAGTTACTTAGCTTCCCATTGAACATGAGTGATTTCCACCTCCCAGTCTAGAGCCCACATGTTAACAATCTTGAACACCAAATTATTCCCATTGCGATGAATATTTCGCTTCTCTTTGAAATCCTGCACCACTACCAGTGAATCAACATGCATTTCTACCTTACTAAAATTCAGATTTCTAGCCAGCTGCAACTCTTCATAAATATTCCAGATTTCAGCAAGATACGGATCGCCTCGCCTGGTAAATTTGGAAAAACCACTAATTCATTCTCCTACATCCCCTCGAATCACACCTCCACAACCAATAATGCCATTTTTACAAGCTCCATCTATATTAATGCAAATCCACCCACTCCTAGGTAGAACAAACTAACTCTGCAGAGGCGTAACTCTCCCTAGCAGGGATTTGATAACTCATCATGGAAACTCACTTCATCTAAGAGACTAAATTTCACCGAATCAAATATAGTCTCATCAATGAAAGAACATAATATCATCGGAAGTGGTGGATATGGAACTGTTTATAGAGTTGTTGTTGATGGATTAGGCTATGTAGCTGTGAAGATGATCTGGGAAAACAAAAAATTAGACAATAATCTTGAGAAGTCGTTTCACACTGAAGTTAAAAAATTGAGCAGCATTCGACATCGAAACATTGTGAAATTCTTGTGTTGTATCGCTAATAATGATAAGATGCTACTTGTTTACATGTCAAAAACCGGAGTCTTGATAGATGGTTGTACAAGAAAAATAATATTAAGTCTTCAAATATGCTGTCAAGTTAGGTTCATCGTGTTGTTCTTGATTGGACAAAGAGAATGCATATAGCTATTGGTGTTGCTCAAGGTTTGAGCTATATGCATCATGAATGTTCACCACCTGTTGTTCTCAATTCAATGCAAAAGTTATCGATTTTGGTTTGGATAGGATGTTGATACAGCCTGGTGAGCTTGCTACTATGTCAGTTGTTATTGATTCATTTGGCTATATGGCTCCAGGTAAAACTCATGACATTCCAATTTAATTTTTTACTCTTTCTAAAAGTGATATCTAATAAAATTTTCCTCTTTGCTATTTGGCTATTTGGCTTTGATGTTGTTTAATATGAAATTTTGAATTTGAGTCCTAGTAAGAATATTTTCATGCTAAAGTCTAGCATGCTTTCTGCTAGTTGGGAAAGCTTATGGAAATGACTTACGACAATGTTTATATATTGCTTTATCTTATTTTTATAAACTCTTCAACATAACTTTTAAAGGCAACATATAGATATTGAAAAGAGATTGAGTTAATTTTATATTTTGTTATAAACTTATACATTATACTATAAACTCTTAATTATATATATATATGTATATATATATATATATATATATATATATATATATATATATATATATATATATATATATATATATATATATATATATATATATATATATATATATATATATATATATCGAAACAAAGACATATCAAAACAAACATATTTCAAGACACATAAATTGAAATCATTTTAGAAGTCAAGGAAACTTTTTCGAAAAGTTACTTGCTAACATGACAATACAAAAATTATTGGGTGCGAAATATAGTGCTTTTATTTTTATTTTTATTTTGAAAGGATAAAAATAAAAATATAAGGAGATTTAGATGATCTTTTTCTTATTTAGTTAACCAAATGAATGAACTCAGATGTGTAATGAGTTTGAATCCTTTAAAGTATTTTAGTTTGAATCTATTGACCAGGCTTTGCTAACTTGTCAATTGACCTTTGAATTACCACGGTTCTCTTTCCCCGAAACAAAACCTTGAGGGTTAAGATGGAAATTTTTTTTTAACCCTTCATGTTTGTCTTATTTTTCCTCAGTACAAGTTAAACTTGAATTTGTTTTTGACATGTTTGAATTGCATAATATGTTCAAACAACAAGAGTTAGTGAAAAGGTTGATGTCTTGGAACTAACTACCGGAAAAGAAGCTAATTATGGTGACGAGCATTCATCTCTTGGAGAGTGGTCTTGGAAACACATTCAGCATGAAGCAGTATTGAAGAGTTGCTTAACAAAGAAGTTATAGAACCAATTCACATAGATGAAATGTTCAAAGTTTTCAAACTTGGTGTTATGTGTATTTCAACACTTCCATCTAGCAGACCTTCCAAGAAAGAGGTGTTGTAAGTATTGCTCAATTGTGTTGAATTTTTTGGTTATGGAGAGAGGAATATTGAACTTAACAATGATGTTGTTCCACTTCTTAGAAATTTCCAAAAGAGAGTCTAAGATGGATATTTATAATGATAGTAGCTAGATTAACTTGCAACCCAAGTACGATTCATGTCTGAACGTTGAAAATGTCTCGCTAGACTTACATGTTTCTACAAACCAATTCAAATTAAAGTTGTGATTTGTGTTCTACTAAACTCAACCACTACATTATTTTTTTGGTATAAAATCTCAACCAGCATTGGTTAAAATTATGTGACTGCAATAAATAAAAAGTGTATTCTCTGGACTAAAATTCAGGTAATATTTTAGTTATTCATTTTTAAACAATTTGTACTAATATTGAAAAAAAAATCAGAATTAAAGACAAAAACATATTTGATTTTTTATTATAATAAAAAAATTTAAAGATACAAAATTAAATAATAATTAAATCACAATTTCTATTATCTGATATCGAAAACTATTACGGGAACCTATACAACTTTACGATGTGAGTTGTCTATAGCTACAACTTTTAAGTTATTTAGCTTATAGTACGAATTATGCTGATCTCTCTGCTACATGCCTAAAGCTAATTCCTTTATTCATATTTAAAAACAATCTTTATTACACAGAATTTTTTAAAAAACAATTCATTGTTTTTGTCATGCTTTTAATAGAGATGGGCAATGGACATTGGATATTTTGTAACACTTCTTTAATAGAGATGGACAATAGACATTATAGAACACTTCTTCTATTGATTAATGTATTTGTTTTACCTATATTCAACTTTAATATATTTCAATTCTCTTAATTTTATAATTATTGGCTCTCAATGTAAATAAATAATATCGATGTTACCAAATCTCTTTCAAAATTTCTTATATAAACAATTTTCTTTAAATGTATTAAAATCAATTTTTCTTTTATTTTTAATTCTTATTAAATTTATCAAATTCAAAATTTAATCAAACTTTTACATGTGACATGTACGAGTAAATTTTATTTAATTCATATCGATTATTATTGTAGTTTTAAAAAATCATTTATAATATGAGTGTTTTGTTTTTATTTAATATTTCTCATATAAAAATTAGCAATATTTTACCAGTAATTTTTTTATTCATGAAAAAATAACAATTTAAATTTTCAAAATAGTTTAAATAAATGAAATAAAACTATAAAATAAATTTTACATGTTAGTAATTTTAAATTATTTAAATCACCATTTACCTTAAATCTACATAAATATTAAGAAATAGAAGAAAAAAATTAAGTAAAATTTTTATATAAATAAAAAATTGAATTTCAATTATTTTGTAAGTAAAATTAAGTACAATTATATAAATATATTACGTTATATTTCGATTCATATTTTTATCAAATTGAATTGTAATTATGATTACTATTATTTGATACTCAAGAAAAGAAAATCATCTCAAATTTAACAATTTTAACAAGTTTAGTCAAGAAAAAAATAACACCTCTTTTATCAAGATTTTGAACTCTACATGACATTAAGTTTTGTAGCATTATTGGATTATTTAACTACATTAAACATGATATAAAATGTATAAATAAATGAAATAGAACGTTTATATATAATGTTTGTCACACTCCCAATTAAAAAATCAGTAAAGTAGAAGAGTAGAAGGTAAATGATGAAATTTATATAATTTATTTGGATTGCTGTTATGAATCATTCATAATTATTGTGTCATCACACAAATGAATTGTAAGGTTGTTTGATGGTTAAAATAAGTTATGTATGAATTAAATTGTATTAAAATTGTATGAAATAGAATCAATTCATAATTATTTTATGATCACAAAAATTAAACTGTTATTTGATTATATATATTTTTATTTATAATTATTTATGTGAGTTGTATAATCATAAATGTTTTATTAATTAAATACATTAAACTTCAATATAAATATTAATACAACGAGACATGATTAAAAAAAATATAGTTTAAGAAAGAAAATGTAGAGACCTCTGCTATATATAAGAAAAATTAATTGATTATAAAATATAGTATGTGCAAAATGTTAAAATGATAGTTAATAAAATAAAAGAATAATAAATAAATATCACACAAAATGTTATTATAATAGTTCAACAGGCATCTTAATTATTAACAATAAGATACTTATGCTCTCAAACGGATAAATTTATTTGATATTGTATAAAATATATTTCGACGCATGTAAATTTGAAATGAATGATTTTATTATAAATGAATAGTAATCATGAAAATTCAACCCTGTTAAATAACCATATTAAAAAAAGGACAGGTGAGTTGGAGAAAAAAATGAAGTTTTAATAAAAATGTAATTTTTTTATTGAAGAGATGGCTAAAAGTGCAGAGAAAACAAACTATAAGCAAACAACTCTAGGAAAACTAATTCTATTCTCATCAGCTCGACCAATATGCTCAAAATTATCTAGATAATCCGCGGATAATCTATACTATTCCTTTAAGGAGAAACGATGATTAGCTAAAGCCTCCGCCAGTTGATTAGCTTCCCATTGAACATGAGTGATTTCCACCTTCCAATCTAGATCCCACATGTTAACGATCTTGAACACCAAATTATTCCCATTGCGATAGATATTTCGCTTCTCTTTGACATCCTACACCACTACCAGTGAATCATCACACATTTCTACCTTACTAAAATTCAGATTTCTAGCCAGTTGCAACTCTTCATAAAGATTCCAGATTTCAGCAAGATACAGATCGCCTCGCCTGGTAAATTTTGAAACACCACTAATTCATTCTCCTACATCCCCTCGAATCACACCTCCACAACCAATAATGCCATTTTTACAAGCTCCATCTATATTAATGCAAATCCACCCACTCATAGGTGGAACAAACTAAATCTGTAGAGTCGTAACACTCCCTAGCAAGGATTTGATAACTCATCATGGAAACTCACTTCATTTAAGAGACTAAATTTCACCGAATCAGATATAATATCATTAATGAAAGAACATAATATCATAGGAAGTGGTGGATATGGAACTGTTTATAGAGTTGTTGTTGATGGATTAGGCTATGTAGCTGTGAAGATGATCTGGGAAAACAAAAAATTAGACGATAATCTTGAGAAGTCGTTTCACACTGAGGTTAAAATATTGAGCATCATTCGACATCGAAACATTGTGAAATTGTTGTGTTGTATCGCTAATAATGATAAGATGCTACTTGTTTACATGTCAAAAACCAGAGTCTTGATAGATGGCTGTGCAAGAAAAATAATATTAAGTCTTCAAATATGCTGTCAAGTTCGGTTCATCGTGTTGTTCTTGATTGGACAAAGAGAATGCATATAGCTATTGGTGTTGCTCAAGGTTTGAGTTATATGCATCATGAATGTTCACCACCTATTGTTCATAGAGATTTGAAAACAAGTAACGTTCTTTGGGATTCTCAATTCAATGCAAAAGTTGCCGATTTTGGTTTGGATAGGATGTTGATACAACCTGGTGAGCTTGCTTCTATGTCAGTTGTTATTGAATCATTTGTCTATATGGCTCCAGGTAAAACTCATGACATTCCAATTTTATTTTTTACTCTTGCTAAAAGTGATATCTAATAAAATTTTCCCCTTTGCTATTTGGCTATTTGGCTTTGATGTTGTTTAATATGAAATTTTAAATTTGAGTCCTAGTAAAAATATTTTCATGCAAAAGTCTAGCATGCTTTCTGCTAGTTGGGAAGGCTTATGGAAATGACTTACGGCAATGTTTATATGTTGCTTTCGTCTTATTTTTATAAACTCTTCAACATAGCTTTTAAAGGCAACATATAGATATTGAAAAGAGATTGAGTTAATTTTATATTTTGTTATAAACTTATACATTATACTATAAACTCTTAATTATATATATATATATATATATATATATATATATATATATATATATATATATATATATATATATATATATATATATATATATATATATATATATATATATATATATATATATATATATATATATATATCGAAACAAAGACATATCAAAACAAACATATTACAAGACACATAAATTGAAATCATTTTAGAAGGAAACTTTTTTGAAAGGTTACTTGCTAACATGACAATACAAAAATTATTGGGTGCGAAATATAGTGTTTTTATTTTTTATTTTATTTTGAAGGGATAAAAATAAAAATATAAGGAGATTTAGATGATCTTTTTCTTATTTAGTTAACCAAATGAATGAACTCAGATGTGTAATGAGTTTGAATCCTTTAAAGTATTTGAGTTTTAATCTATCGACCAGGCTTTCCTAACTTGCCAATTGACCTTTGAATTACCAGGGTTCCCTTTCCCCAAAACAAAACCTTGAGGGTTAAGATGGAAAAAATTTCAACCCTTCATGTTTGTCCTATTTTTCCTCGGTACAAGTTAAACTTGAATTTGTTTTTGACATGTTTAAATTGCATAATATATTCAAACAACAAGAGTTAGTGAAAAGGTTGATGTCTTGGAACTAACTACCGGTAAAAAAAGCTAATTATGGTGACGAGCATTCATCTCTTGGAGAGTGGTCTTGGAAACACATTCAGCATGAAGCAGTATTGAAGAGTTGCTTAACAAAGAAGTTATAGAACCAATTCACATAGATGAAATGTGCAAAGTTTTCAAACTTGGTGTTATGTGTACTTCAACACTTCCATCTAGTAGACCTTCCATGAAAGAGGTGTTCTAAGTATTGCTCAATTATGCTGAATTTTTTGGTTATGGAGAGAGGAATATTGAACATAACAATGACGTTGTTCCACTTCTTAGAAATTCAAAAAGAGAGTCTAAGTTGGATATTGATAATGATAGTAGCTAGATTAACATGCAACCCAAGTACGATTCATGTCTGGATGTTGAAAATGTCTCGCTGGACTTACAGGTTTCTACAAACCAATTCAAATTAAAATTGTGATTTGTGTTCTACTAAACTCAACCACTATATTATTTTTTTGGTATAAAAACTCAACCAGCATTGTTTAAAATTATGTGACTGCAATAAATAAAAAGTGTATTCTCTGGACTAAAATTCAGGTATTATTTTAGTTATTCATTTTTCAGCAATTTGTATTAATATTGGAAAAAAAATCAGAATTAAAGAGAAAAATATATTTACTTTTTTATTATAATAAAATTATTTAAAGATAAAAAATTAAATATTAAATCACAATTTCTATTGTCTGATACCGAAAACTATTACGGAAACCTATACAACTTTACGATGTGAGTTTTCTATAGTTACCACTTTTAAGTTATTTAGTTGATAGTACGAATTATGCTGATCTCTCTATTACATGCCTAAAGCGAATTCTTTTATTCATATTTAAAAACAATCTTTATTACACATAATTTTTTAAAAAACAATTCATTGTTTTTGTCATGCTTTTAATAGAGATGGGCAATGGACATTGGATATTTTGGAACACTTCTTTAATAGAGATGGACAATGGACATTATAGAACACTTCTTCTATTGATTAATGTATTTGTTTTACCTATATTCAACTTTAATATATTTCAATTCTCTTAATTTTATAATTATTGGCTCTCAATGTAAATAAATAATATCGATGTTACCAAATCTCTTTCAAAATTTCTTATATAAACAATTTTCTTTAAATGTATTAAAATCAATTTTTCTTTTATTTTCAATTCTTATTAAATTTATCAAATTCAAAATTTAATCAAACTTTTACATGTGACATGTACGAGTAAATTTTATTTAATTCATATTGATTATTATTGTAGTTTTAAAAAATCATTTATAATATGAGTGTTTTGTTTTTATTTAATATTTCTCATATATAAATTAGCAATATTTTACCAGTAATTTTTTTATTCATGAAAAAATAACAATTTAAATTTTCAAAATAGTTAAAATAAATGAAATAAAGCTATAAAATAAATTTTACATGTTAGTAATTTTAAATTATTTAAATCACCATTTGACTTAAATCTACATAAATATTAAGAAATAGAAGAAAAAAATTAAGTAAAATTTTTATATAAATAAAAAATTGAATTTCAATTATTTTGTAAGTAAAATTAAGTACAATTATATAAATATATTACGTTATATTTCGATTCATATTTTTATCAAATTGAATTGTAATTATGATTACTATTATTTGATACTCAAGAAAAGAAAATCATCTCAAATTTAACAATTTTAACAAGTTTAGTCAAGAAAAAAATAACACCTCTTTTATCAAGATTTTGAACTCTACATGACATTAAGTTTTGTAGCATTATTGGATTATTTAACTACATTAAACATGATATAAAATGTATAAATAAATGAAATAGAACGTTTATATATAATGTTTGTCACACTCCCAATTAAAAAATCAGTAAAGTAGAAGAGTAGAAGGTAAATGATGAAATTTATATAATTTATTTGGATTGCTGTTATGAATCATTCATAATTATTGTATCATCACACAAATGAATTGTAAGGTTGTTTGATGGTTAAAATAAGTTATGTATGAATTAAATTGTATTAAAATTGTATGAAATAGAATCAATTCATAATTATTTTATGATCACAATAATTAAACTGTTATTTGATTATATATATTTTTATTAATAATTATTTATGTGAGTTGTATTATCATAAATGTTTTATTAATTAAATACATTACATTAACTTCAATATAAATATTAATACAACGAGACATGATTAAAAAAAATATAGTTTAAGAAAGAAAATGTAGAGACCTCTGCTATATATAAGAAAAATAAATTCATTATAAAATATAGTATGTGCAAAATGTTAAAATGATAGTTAATAAAATAAAAGAATAATAAATAAATATCACACAAAATGTTATTATAATAGTTCAACAGACATCTTAATTATTAACAATAAGATACTTATGCTCTCATACGGATAAATTTATTTGATATTGTATAAAATATATTTCGACGCATGTAAATTTGAAATGAATGATTTTAATATAAATGAATAGTAATCATGAAAATTCAACCCTGTTAAATAACCATATTAAAAAAAGGACATGTGAGTTGGAGAAAAAAATGAAGTTTTAATAAAAATGTAATTTTTTTTATTGAAGAGATGGCTAAAAGTGCGGAGGAAACAAACTATAAGCAAACAACTCTAGGAAAACTAATTCTATTCTCATCAGCTCAAAAATATCTGGATAATCCGCGGATAATCTATACTATTCCTTTAAGGAGAAACGATGATTAGCTAAAGCCTCCGCCAGTTACTTAGCTTCCCATTGAACATGAGTGATTTCCACCTCCCAGTCTAGAGCCCACATGTTAACGATCTTGAACACCAAATTATTCCCATTGTGATGAATATTTCGCTTCTCTTTAACATCCTGCACCACTACCAGTGAATCAACATGCATTTCTACATTACTAAAATTCAGATTTCTAGCCAGCTGTACCTCTTCATAAATATTCCAGTTTTCAGCAAGACACGGATCGCCTCGCCTGGTAAATTTGGAAAAACCACTAATTCATTCTCCTACATCCCCTCGAATCACACCTCCACAACCAATAATGCCATTTTTACAAGCTCCATCTATATTAATGCAAATCCATCCACTCCTAGGTAGAACAAACTAAATCTGCAGAGGCATAAGTCTCCCTAGCAGGGATTTGATAACTCATCATGGAAACTTACTTCATCTAAGAGACTAAATTTCACCGAATCAGATATAGTCTCATCAATAAAAGAACATAATATCATAGGAAGTGGTGGATATGGAACTGTTTATAGAGTTGTTGTTGATGGATTAGGCTATGTAGCTGTGAAGATGATCTGGGAAAACAAAAAATTAGACAATAATCTTGAGAAGTCGTTTCACACTGAGGTTAAAATATAGAGCAACATTCGACATCGAAACATTGTGAAAGTGTTGTGTTGTATCGCTAATAATGATAAGATGCTACTTGTTTACATGTCAAAAATCGGAGTCTTGATAGATGGCTGTGCAAGAAAAATAATATTAAGTCTTCAAATATGCTGTCAAGTTAGGTTCATCGTGTTGTTCTTGATTGGACAAAGAGAATCCATATAGCTATTGGTGTTGCTCAAGGTTTGAGCTATATGCATCATGAATGTTCACCACCTATTGTTCATAGAGATGTGAAAACAAGTAACGTTCTTTGGGATTCTCAATTCAATGCAAAAGTTGCCGATTTTGGTTTGGATAGGATGTTGATACAACCTGGTGAGCTTGCTACTATGTCAGTTGTTATTGATTCATTTGGCTATATGGCTCCAGGTAAAACTCATGACATTCCAATTTCATTTTTTACTCTTGCTAAAAGTGATATCTAATAAAATTTTCCCGTTTTCTATTTGGCTTTGATGTTTTTTAATATGAAAATTTAAATTTGAGTCCAAGTAAAAATAGTTTCATGCTAAATTCTAGCATGCTTTCTCCTAGTTGGGAAAACTTACGGAAATGACTTACGACAATGTTTATATGTTGGTTTCATCTTATTTTTATAAACTTTTCAACATAGCTTTTAAAGGCAACATATAGATATTGAAAAGAGATTGAGTTAGTTTTATATTTTGTTATAAACTTATACATTATACTATAAACTCTAAATTATCTATATATCGAAACAAAGACATATCAAAACAAACATATTTCAAGACACATAAATTGAAATCATTTTAGAAGTCAAGGAAACTTTTTTGAAAAGTTACTTGCTAACATGACAATACAAAAATTATTGGGTGCGAAATATAGTGCTTTAATTTTTATTTTTATTTTGAAGGGATAAAAATAAAAATATAAGGAGATAAGATGATCTTTTTCTTATTTAGTTAACCAAATGAATGAACTCAGATGTGTAATGAGTTTGAATCCTTTAAAATATTTGAGTTTGAATCTATTGAGCAGGCTTTGCTAACTTGCCAATTGACCTTTGAATTACCAGGGTTACCTTTCCCCGAAACAAAACCTTGAGGGTTAAGATGGAAAAAAATTTTAACCCTTCATGTTTGTCTTATTTTTCCTCTGTACAAGTTAAACTTGAATTTGTTTTTGACATGTTTGAATTGCATAATATGTTCAAACAACAAGAGTTAGTGAAAAGGTTGATGTCTTGGAACTAACTACCGGTAAAGAAGATAATTATGGTGATGAGCATTCATCTCTTGGAGAGTGGTCTTGGAAACACATTCTGCAAGAAGCAGTATTGAAGAGTTACTTAACAAAGAAGTTATAGAACCAATTCACATAGATGAAATGTGCATAGTTTTCAAACTTGGTGTTATGTGTACTTCAACACTTCCATCTAGCAGACCTTCCATGAAAGAGGTGTTGCAAGTATTGCTCAATTGTTTTGAATTTTTTGGTTATGGAGAGAGGAATATTGAACATAACAATGACGTTGTTCCACTTCTTAGAAATTCAAAAATAGAGTCTAAGTTGGATATTGATAATGATAGTAGCTAGATTAACTTGCAACCCAAGTACGATTCATGTCTGGATGTTGAAAATGTATCGCTAGACTTACATGTTTCTACAAACCAATTCAAATTAAAATTGTGATTTGTGTTCTACTAAACTCAACCACTATATTATTTTTTTGGTATAAAAACTCAAATAACATTGGTTAAATTTATGTGACTGCAATAAATAAAAAGTGTATTCTCTAGACTAAAATTCAGGTAATATTTTAGTTATTCATTTTTCAGCAATTTGTACTAATATTGAAAAAAAAAATCAGAATTAAAGACAAAAATATATTTAATTTTTTATTATAATAAAAAAATTTAAAGATAAAAAATTAAATAATAATTAAATCACAATTTTTATGGTCTGATATCGAAAACTATTACGGGAACCTATACAACTTTACGATGTGAGTTGTCTATAGCTACAACTTTTAAGTTATTTAGCTTATAGTACGAATTATGCTGATCTCTCTGCTACATGCCTAAAGCTAATTCTTTTATTCATATTTAAAAACAATCTCTCATTTTGATTTGTTACACTGAGTTTTTTTAAAAACAATTCATTGTCTTTGTCATGCTTTTAATAGAGATGGGCAATGGACATTGAACACTTCTTCAATAGAGATGGGCAATGGACATTATAGAACACTTCTTCTATTGATTAATGTATTTGTTTTACCTCTATTCAACTTTAATATATTTCAATTCTCTAAATTTTATAATTATTGGCTCTCAATATAAATAAATAATATCAAATGTTACCAAATCTCTTTCAAAATTTCTTATATAAACAATTTTCTTTAAATGTATTAAATTCAATTTTTCTTTTATTATCAATTCTCATTAAATTTATCAAATTAATTTAATCAAACTTTTACATGTGACATGTACGAGTAAATTTTATTTAATTCAAATTGATTATTATTGTTGTTTTAAAAAATCATTTATAATATAAATGTTTTGTTTTTATTTAATGTTTCTCATATAAAAATTAGCAATATTTTACCAGTAATTTTTTAATTCATGGAAAAAAAACAATTTCAATTTTCAAAATAGTTAAAGTAAATGAAATAAAACTATAAAATAAATTTTACATGTTAGTAGTTTTAAATTATTTAAATCACCATTTGACTTAAATCTACATAAATATTAAGAAATAGAAGAAAAAAATTAAGAACAATTTTTATATAAATAAAAAATTGAATTTCAATTATTTTGTAAGTAAAATTAAGTACAATTATATAAATATATTACGTTGTATTTCGATTAACATTTTTAGAAAATTGAATTGTAATTATGATTACTATTATTTGATACTCAAGAAAAGAAAATCATCTCACATTTAACAATTTTAACCAGTTTAGTTATGAAAAAAATAACACCTCTTTTATCAAGATTTTGAACTCTACATGACATTAAGTTTTGTAGCATTATTGGATTATTTAAATACATTAAACATGATATAAAATGTATAAATAAATGAAATAGAACGTTTATATATAATGTTTGTCACACTCCCAATTAAAAAATAAGTAAAGTAGAAGAGTAGAAGGTAAATGATGAAATTTATATAATTTATTTGGATTGCTGATATGAATCATTCATAATTATTGTATCATCACACAAATAAATTGTAAGGTTGTTTGATGGTTAAAATAAGTTATGTATGAATTAAATTGTATTAAAATTGTATGAAATAGAATCAATTCATAATTATTTTATGATCACAAAACATAAACTGTTATTTGATTATATATATTTTTATTTATAATTACTTATGTGAGTTGTATAATCATAAATGTTTTATTAATTAAATACATTAAATTAACTTCAATATAAATATTAATACAATGAGACATGATTAAAAAAAATATAGTTTAAGAAAGAAAATCTAGAGACCTCTGCTATATATAAGAAAAATAAATTCATTATAAAATATAGTATGTGCAAAATGTTAAAATGATAGTTAATAAAATAAAAGAATAATAAATAAATATCACACAAAATGTTATTATAATAGTTCAACAGGCATCTTAATTATTAACAATAAGATACTTATGCTCTCATACGGATAAATTTATTTGATATTGTATAAAATATATTTCGACGCATGTAAATTTGAAATGAATGATTTTATTATAAATGAATAGTAATCATGAAAATTCAACCCTTTTAAATAACCATATTAAAAAAAGGACATGTGAGTTGGAGAAAAAAAATGAAGTTTTAATAAAAATGTAATTTTTTATTATTGAAGAGATGGCTAAAAGTGCGGAGAAAACAAACTATAAGCAAACAACTCTAGGAAAACTAATTCTATTCTCATCAGCTAGACCAATATGCTCAAAATTATCTAGATAATCCGCAGATACTCTATACTATTCCTTTAAGGAGAAACGATGATTAGCTAAAGCCTCCGCCAGTTGATTAGCTTCCCATTGAACATGAGTGATTTCCACCTTCCAATCTAGATCCCACATGTTAACGATCTTGAACACCAAATTATTCCCATTGCGACGGATATTTCGCTTCTCTTTGACATCCTACACCACTACCAGTGAATCATCACGCATTTCTACCTTACTAAAATTCAGATTTCTAGCCAGTTGCAACTCTTCATAAAGATTCCAGATTTTAGCAAGATACGGATCGCCCCGCCTGGTAAATTTTGAAACACCACTAATTCATTCTCCTACATCCCCTCGAATCACACCTCCACAACCAATAATGTCATTTTTACAAGCTCCATCTATATTAATGCAAATCCATCCACTCCTAGGTGGAACAAACTAAATCTGCAGAGTCGTAACATTCCCTAGCAGGGATTTGATAACTCATCATGGAAACTCACTTCATTTAAGAGACTAAATTTCACCGAATCAGATATAGTCTCATCAATGAAAGAACATAATATCATAGGAAGTGGTGGATATGGAACTGTTTATAGAGTGGTTGTTTATGGATTAGGCTATGTAGCTGTGAAGATGATCTGGGAAAACAAAAAATTAGACAATAATCTTGAGAAGTCGTTTCACACTGAGGTTAAAATATTGAGCAACATTCGACATCGAAACATTGTGAAAGTGTTGTGTTGTATCGCTAATAATGATAAGATGCTACTTGTTTACATGTCAAAAACCGGAGTCTTGATAGATGGCTGTGCAAGAAAAATAATATTAAGTCTTCAAATATGCTGTCAAGTTAGGTTCATCATGTTGTTCTTGATTGGACAAAGAGAATGCATATAGCTATTGGTGTTGCTCAAGGTTTGAGCTATATGCATCATGAATGTTCACCACCTATTGTTCATAGAGATGTGAAAACAAGTAACATTCTTCGGGATTCTCAATTCAATGCAAAAGTTGTCGATTTTGGTTTGGATAGGATGTTGATACAACCTGGTGAGCTTGCTACTATGTCAGTTGTTATTGATTCATTTGGCTATATGGCTCCAGGTAAAACTCATGACATTCCAATTTCGTTTTTTACTCGTGCTAAAAGTGATATCTAATAAAATTTTCCCGTTTTCTATTTGGCTATTTGGCTTTGATGTTTTTTAATATGAAAATTTATATTTGAGTCCTAGTAAAAATATTTTCATGCTAAAGTCTAGCATGCTTTCTCCTAGTTGGGAAAACTTACGGAAATTACTTACGACAATGTTTATATGTTGCTTTCATCTTATTTTTATAAACTCTGCAACATAGCTTTTAAAGGCAACATATAGATATTGAAAAGAGATTGAGTTAATTTTATATTTTATTATAAACTTATACATTATACTATAAACTCTAAATTATCTATATATCGAAACAAAGACTTATCAAAACAAACATATTTCAAGACACATGAATTGAAATCATTTTAGAAGTCAAGGAAACTTTTTTGAAAAGTTACTTGCTAACATGACAATACAAAAATTATTGGGTGCGAAATATAGTGCTTTAATTTTTATTTTTATTTTGAAGGGATAAAAATAAAAATATAAGGAGATAAGATGATCTTTTTCTTATTTAGTTAACCAAATGACTGAACTCAGATGTGTAATGAGTTTGAATCCTTTAAAATATTTGAGTTTGAATCTATTGAGCAGGCTTTGCTAACTTGCCAATTGACCTTTGAATTACCATGGTTCCCTTTCCCCGAAACAAAACCTTGAGGGTTAAGATGGAAAAAAATTTTAACCCTTCATGTTTGTCTTATTTTTCCTCGGTACAAGTTAAACTTGAATTTGTTTTTGACATGTTTGAATTGCATAATATGTTCAAACAACAAGAGTTAGTGAAAAGGTTGATGTCTTGGAACTAACTACCGGTAAAGAAGATAATTATGGTGACGAGCATTCATCTCTTGGAGAGTGGTCTTGGAAACACATTCAGCAAGAAGCAGTATTGAAGAGTTACTTAAAAAAGAAGTTATAGAACCAATTCACATAGATGAAATGTGCAAAGTTTTCAAACTTGGTGATATGTGTACTTCAACACTTCCATCTAGCAGACCTTCCATGAAAGAGGTGTTGCAAGTATTGCTCAATTGTGCTGAATTTTTTGGTTATGGAGAGAGGAATATTGAACATAACAATGATGTTGTTCCACTTCTTAGAAATTCAAAAATAGAGTCTAAGTTGGATATTGTTAATGATAGTAGCTAGATTAACTTGCAACCCAAGTACGATTCATGTCTGGATGTTGAAAATGTATCGCTAGACTTACATGTTTCTACAAACCAATTCAAATTAAAATTGTGATTTGTGTTCTACTAAACTCAACCACTATATTATTTTTTTGGTATAAAAACTCAACTAACATTGGTTAAAATTATGTGACTGCAATAAATAAAAAGTGTATTCTCTAGACTAAAATTCAGGTAATATTTTAGTTATTCATTTTTCAGCGATTTGTACTAATATTGAAAAAAAAAATCAGAATTAAAGACAAAAATATATTTAATTTTTTATTATAATAAAAAAATTAAAGATAAAAAATTAAATAATAATTAAATCACAATTTCTATTGTCTGATATCGAAAACTATTACGGGAACCTATACAACTTTACGATGTGAGTTGTCTATAGCTACAACTTTTAAGTTATTTAGCTTATAGTACGAATTATGATGATCTCTCTGCTACATGCCTAAAGCTAATTCTTTTATTCATATTTAAAAACAATCTCTCATTTTGATTTGTTACATTGAGTTTTTTTAACAACAGTTCATTGTTTTTGTCATGCTTTTTATAGAGATGGGCAATGGACATTGAACACTTCTTCAATAGAGATGGGCAATGGACATTGAACACTTCTTCAATAGAGATGGGCAATGGACATTATAGAACACTTCTTCTATTGATTAATGTATTTGTTTTACCTCTATTCATCTTTAATATATTTCAATTCTCTAAATTTTATAATTATTGGCTCTCAATATAAATAAATAATATCAAATGTTACCAAATCTCTTTCAAAATTTCTTATATAAACAATTTTATTTAAATGTATTAAATTCAATTTTTCTTTTATTATCAATTCTCATTAAATTTATCAAATTAATTTAATCAAACTTTTACATGTGACATGTACGAGTAAATTTTATTTAATTCATATTGATTATTATTGTTGTTTTAAAAAATCATTTATAATATGAATGTTTTGTTTTTATTTAATGTTTCTCATATAAAAATTAGCAAAATTTTACCAGTAATTTTTTAATTCATGAAAAAAAAAACAATTTCAATTTTCAAAATAGTTAAAGTAAATGAAATAAAACTATAAAATAAATTTTACATGTTAGTAGTTTTAAATTATTTAAATCACCATTTGACTTAAATCTACATAAATATTAAGAAATAGAAGAAAAAAATTAAGTACAATTTTTATATAAATAAAAAATTGAATTTCAATTATTTTGTAAGTAAAATTAAGTACAATTATATAAATATATTACGTTGTATTTCGATTAACATTTTTAGAAAATTGAATTGTAATTATGATTACTATTATTTGATACTCAAGAAAAGAAAATCATCTCACATTTAACAATTTTAACAAGTTTAGTCATGAAAAAAATAACACCTCTTTTATCAAGATTTTGAACTCTACATGACATTAAGTTTTGTAGCATTATTGGATTATTTAAATACATTAAACATGATATAAAATGTATAAATAAATGAAATAGAACGTTTATATATAATGTTTGTCACACTCCCAATTAAAAAAAAAGTAAAGTAGAAGAGTAGAAGGTAAATGATGAAATTTATATAATTTATTTGGATTGCTGATATGAATCATTCATAATTATTGTATCATCACACAAATAAATTGTAAGGTTGTTTGATGGTTAAAATAAGTTATGTATGAATTAAATTGTATTAAAATTGTATGAAATAGAATCAATTCATAATTATTTTATGATCACAAAACATAAACTGTTATTTGATTATATATATTTTTATTTATAATTACTTATGTGAGTTGTATAATCATAAATGTTTTATTAATTAAATATATTAAATTAACTTCAATATAAATATTAATACAACGAGACATGATTAAAAAAAATATAGTTTAAGAAAGAAAATCTAGAGACCTCTGCTATATATAAGAAAAATAAATTGATTATAAAATATAGTATGTGCAAAATGTTAAAATGATAGTTAATAAAATAAAAGAATAATAAATAAATATCACACAAAATGTTATTATAATAGTTCAACAGGCGTCTTAATTATTAACAATAAGATACTTATGCTCTCATACGGATAAATTTATTTGATATTGTATAAAATATATTTCGACGCATGTAAATTTGAAATGAATGATTTTATTATAAATGAATAGTAGTCATGAAAATTCAACCCTGTTAAATAACCATATTAAAAAAAGGACATGTGAGTTGGAGAAAAAAAATGAAGTTTTAATAAAAATGTAATTTTTTATTATTGAAGAGATGGCTAAAAGTGCGGAGGAAACAAACTATAAGCAAACAACTCTAGGAAAACTAATTCTATTCTCATCAGCTCGACCAATATGCTCAAAATTATCTAGATAATTCGCGGATAATCTATACTATTCCTTTAAGGAGAAACGATGATTAGCTAAAGCCTCCGCCAGTTGATTAGCTTCCCATTGAACATGAGTGATTTCCACCTTCCAATCTAGATCCCACATGTTAACGATCTTGAACACCAAATTATTCCCATTGCGATGGATATTTCGCTTCTCTTTGACATCCTACACCACTACCAGTGAATCATCACGCATTTCTACCTTACTAAAATTCAGATTTCTAGCCAGTTGCAACTCTTCATAAAGATTCCAGATTTCAACAAGATACGGATCGCCCCGCCTGGTAAATTTTGAAACACCACTAATTCATTCTCCTACATCCCCTCGAATCACACCTCCACAACCAATAATGTCATTTTTACAAGCTCCATCTATATTAATGCAAATCCATCCACTCCTAGGTGGAACAAACTAAATCTGCAGAGTCGTAACATTCCCTAGCAAGGATTTGATAACTCATCATGGAAACTCACTTCATTTAAGAGACTAAATTTCACCGAATCAGATATAATATCATTAATGAAAGAACATAATATCATAGGAAGTGGTGAATATGGAACTGTTTATAGAGTTGTTGTTGATGGATTAGGCTATGTAGCTGTGAAGATGATCAGGGAAAACAAAAAATTAGACAATAATCTTGAGAAGTCGTTTCACACTGAGGTTAAAATATTGAGCAACATTCGACATCGAAACATTGTGAAAGTGTTGTGTTGTATCGCTAATAATGATAAGATTCTACTTGTTTACATGTCAAAAACCGGAGTCTTGATAGATGGCTGTGCAAGAAAAATAATATTAAGTCTTCAAATATGCTATCAAGTTAGGTTCATCGTGTTGTTCTTGATTGGACAAAGAGAATGCATATAGCTATTGGTGTTGCTCAATGTTTGAGCTATATGCATCATTAATGTTCACCACCTATTGTTCATAGAGATGTGAAAACAAGTAACGTTCTTTGGTATTCTCAATTCAATGCAAAAGTTGCCGATTTTGGTTTGGATAGGATGTTGATACAATCTGGTGAGCTTGCTACTATGTCAGTTGTTATTGATTCATTTGGCTATATGGCTCCAGGTAAAACTCCTGACATTCCAATTTCATTTTTTACTCTTGCTAAAAGTGATATCTAATAAAATTTTCCCGTTTTCTATTTGGCTATTTGGCTTTGATGTTTTTTAATATGAAAATTTAAATTTGAGTCCTAGTAAAAATATTTTCATGCTAAAGTCTAGCATGCTTTCTGCTAGTTGGGAAAACTTACGGAAATGACTTACGACAATGTTTATATGTTGCTTTCATATTATTTTTATAAACTCTGCAACATAGCTTTTAAAGGCAACATATAGATATTGAAAAGAGATTGAGTTAATTTTATATTTTATTATAAACTTATACATTATACTATAAACTCTAAATTATTTATATATCGAAACAAAGACATATCAAAACAAACATATTTCAAGACACATGAATTGAAATCATTTTAGAAGTCAAGGAAACTTTTTTGAAAAGTTACTTGCTAACATGACAATACAAAAATTATTGGGTGCGAAATATAGTGCTTTAATTTTTATTTTTATTTTGAAGGGATAAAAATAAAAATATAAGGAGATAAGATGATCTTTTTCTTATTTAGTTAACCAAATGAATGAACTCAGATGTGTAATGAGTTTGAATCCTTTAAAATATTTGAGTTTGAATCTATTGAGCAGGCTTTGCTAACTTGCCAATTGACCTTTGAATTACCATGGTTCCCTTTCCCCGAAACAAAACCTTGAGGGTTAAGATGGAAAAAAAATTTAACCCTTCATGTTTGTCTTATTTTTCCTCGGTACAAGTTAAACTTGAATTTGTTTTTGACATGTTTGAATTGCATAATATGTTCAAACAACAAGAGTTAGTGAAAAGGTTGATGTCTTGGAACTAACTACCGGTAAAGAAGATAATTATGGTGACGAGCATTCATCTCTTGGAGAGTGGTCTTGGAAACACATTCAGCAAGAAGCAGTATTGAAGAGTTACTTAAAAAAGAAGTTATAGAACCAATTCACATAGATGAAATGTGCAAAGTTTTCAAACTTGGTGATATGTGTACTTCAACACTTCCATCTAGCAGACCTTCCATGAAAGAGGTGTTGCAAGTATTGCTCAATTGTGCTGAATTTTTTGGTTATGGAGAGAGGAATATTGAACATAACAATGATGTTGTTCCACTTCTTAGAAATTCAAAAATAGAGTCTAAGTTGGATATTGTTAATGATAGTAGCTAGATTAACTTGCAACCCAAGTACGATTCATGTCTGGATGTTGAAAATGTATCGCTAGACTTACATGTTTCTACAAACCAATTCAAATTAAAATTGTGATTTGTGTTCTACTAAACTCAACCACTATATTATTTTTTTGGTATAAAAACTCAACTAACATTGGTTAAAATTATGTGACTGCAATAAATAAAAAGTGTATTCTCTAGACTAAAATTCAGGTAATATTTTAGTTATTCATTTTTCAGCGATTTGTACTAATATTGAAAAAAAAAATCAGAATTAAAGACAAAAATATATTTAATTTTTTATTATAATAAAAAAATTAAAGATAAAAAATTAAATAATAATTAAATCACAATTTCTATTGTCTGATATCGAAAACTATTACGGGAACCTATACAACTTTACGATGTGAGTTGTCTATAGCTACAACTTTTAAGTTATTTAGCTTATAGTACGAATTATGATGATCTCTCTGCTACATGCCTAAAGCTAATTCTTTTATTCATATTTAAAAACAATCTCTCATTTTGATTTGTTACATTGAGTTTTTTTAACAACAGTTCATTGTTTTTGTCATGCTTTTTATAGAGATGGGCAATGGACATTGAACACTTCTTCAATAGAGATGGGCAATGGACATTGAACACTTCTTCAATAGAGATGGGCAATGGACATTATAGAACACTTCTTCTATTGATTAATGTATTTGTTTTACCTCTATTCATCTTTAATATATTTCAATTCTCTAAATTTTATAATTATTGGCTCTCAATATAAATAAATAATATCAAATGTTACCAAATCTCTTTCAAAATTTCTTATATAAACAATTTTATTTAAATGTATTAAATTCAATTTTTCTTTTATTATCAATTCTCATTAAATTTATCAAATTAATTTAATCAAACTTTTACATGTGACATGTACGAGTAAATTTTATTTAATTCATATTGATTATTATTGTTGTTTTAAAAAATCATTTATAATATGAATGTTTTGTTTTTATTTAATGTTTCTCATATAAAAATTAGCAAAATTTTACCAGTAATTTTTTAATTCATGAAAAAAAAAACAATTTCAATTTTCAAAATAGTTAAAGTAAATGAAATAAAACTATAAAATAAATTTTACATGTTAGTAGTTTTAAATTATTTAAATCACCATTTGACTTAAATCTACATAAATATTAAGAAATAGAAGAAAAAAATTAAGTACAATTTTTATATAAATAAAAAATTGAATTTCAATTATTTTGTAAGTAAAATTAAGTACAATTATATAAATATATTACGTTGTATTTCGATTAACATTTTTAGAAAATTGAATTGTAATTATGATTACTATTATTTGATACTCAAGAAAAGAAAATCATCTCACATTTAACAATTTTAACAAGTTTAGTCATGAAAAAAATAACACCTCTTTTATCAAGATTTTGAACTCTACATGACATTAAGTTTTGTAGCATTATTGGATTATTTAAATACATTAAACATGATATAAAATGTATAAATAAATGAAATAGAACGTTTATATATAATGTTTGTCACACTCCCAATTAAAAAAAAAGTAAAGTAGAAGAGTAGAAGGTAAATGATGAAATTTATATAATTTATTTGGATTGCTGATATGAATCATTCATAATTATTGTATCATCACACAAATAAATTGTAAGGTTGTTTGATGGTTAAAATAAGTTATGTATGAATTAAATTGTATTAAAATTGTATGAAATAGAATCAATTCATAATTATTTTATGATCACAAAACATAAACTGTTATTTGATTATATATATTTTTATTTATAATTACTTATGTGAGTTGTATAATCATAAATGTTTTATTAATTAAATATATTAAATTAACTTCAATATAAATATTAATACAACGAGACATGATTAAAAAAAATATAGTTTAAGAAAGAAAATCTAGAGACCTCTGCTATATATAAGAAAAATAAATTGATTATAAAATATAGTATGTGCAAAATGTTAAAATGATAGTTAATAAAATAAAAGAATAATAAATAAATATCACACAAAATGTTATTATAATAGTTCAACAGGCGTCTTAATTATTAACAATAAGATACTTATGCTCTCATACGGATAAATTTATTTGATATTGTATAAAATATATTTCGACGCATGTAAATTTGAAATGAATGATTTTATTATAAATGAATAGTAGTCATGAAAATTCAACCCTGTTAAATAACCATATTAAAAAAAGGACATGTGAGTTGGAGAAAAAAAATGAAGTTTTAATAAAAATGTAATTTTTTATTATTGAAGAGATGGCTAAAAGTGCGGAGGAAACAAACTATAAGCAAACAACTCTAGGAAAACTAATTCTATTCTCATCAGCTCGACCAATATGCTCAAAATTATCTAGATAATTCGCGGATAATCTATACTATTCCTTTAAGGAGAAACGATGATTAGCTAAAGCCTCCGCCAGTTGATTAGCTTCCCATTGAACATGAGTGATTTCCACCTTCCAATCTAGATCCCACATGTTAACGATCTTGAACACCAAATTATTCCCATTGCGATGGATATTTCGCTTCTCTTTGACATCCTACACCACTACCAGTGAATCATCACGCATTTCTACCTTACTAAAATTCAGATTTCTAGCCAGTTGCAACTCTTCATAAAGATTCCAGATTTCAACAAGATACGGATCGCCCCGCCTGGTAAATTTTGAAACACCACTAATTCATTCTCCTACATCCCCTCGAATCACACCTCCACAACCAATAATGTCATTTTTACAAGCTCCATCTATATTAATGCAAATCCATCCACTCCTAGGTGGAACAAACTAAATCTGCAGAGTCGTAACATTCCCTAGCAAGGATTTGATAACTCATCATGGAAACTCACTTCATTTAAGAGACTAAATTTCACCGAATCAGATATAATATCATTAATGAAAGAACATAATATCATAGGAAGTGGTGAATATGGAACTGTTTATAGAGTTGTTGTTGATGGATTAGGCTATGTAGCTGTGAAGATGATCAGGGAAAACAAAAAATTAGACAATAATCTTGAGAAGTCGTTTCACACTGAGGTTAAAATATTGAGCAACATTCGACATCGAAACATTGTGAAAGTGTTGTGTTGTATCGCTAATAATGATAAGATTCTACTTGTTTACATGTCAAAAACCGGAGTCTTGATAGATGGCTGTGCAAGAAAAATAATATTAAGTCTTCAAATATGCTATCAAGTTAGGTTCATCGTGTTGTTCTTGATTGGACAAAGAGAATGCATATAGCTATTGGTGTTGCTCAATGTTTGAGCTATATGCATCATTAATGTTCACCACCTATTGTTCATAGAGATGTGAAAACAAGTAACGTTCTTTGGTATTCTCAATTCAATGCAAAAGTTGCCGATTTTGGTTTGGATAGGATGTTGATACAATCTGGTGAGCTTGCTACTATGTCAGTTGTTATTGATTCATTTGGCTATATGGCTCCAGGTAAAACTCCTGACATTCCAATTTCATTTTTTACTCTTGCTAAAAGTGATATCTAATAAAATTTTCCCGTTTTCTATTTGGCTATTTGGCTTTGATGTTTTTTAATATGAAAATTTAAATTTGAGTCCTAGTAAAAATATTTTCATGCTAAAGTCTAGCATGCTTTCTGCTAGTTGGGAAAACTTACGGAAATGACTTACGACAATGTTTATATGTTGCTTTCATATTATTTTTATAAACTCTGCAACATAGCTTTTAAAGGCAACATATAGATATTGAAAAGAGATTGAGTTAATTTTATATTTTATTATAAACTTATACATTATACTATAAACTCTAAATTATTTATATATCGAAACAAAGACATATCAAAACAAACATATTTCAAGACACATGAATTGAAATCATTTTAGAAGTCAAGGAAACTTTTTTGAAAAGTTACTTGCTAACATGACAATACAAAAATTATTGGGTGCGAAATATAGTGCTTTAATTTTTATTTTTATTTTGAAGGGATAAAAATAAAAATATAAGGAGATAAGATGATCTTTTTCTTATTTAGTTAACCAAATGAATGAACTCAGATGTGTAATGAGTTTGAATCCTTTAAAATATTTGAGTTTGAATCTATTGAGCAGGCTTTGCTAACTTGCCAATTGACCTTTGAATTACCATGGTTCCCTTTCCCCGAAACAAAACCTTGAGGGTTAAGATGGAAAAAAAATTTAACCCTTCATGTTTGTCTTATTTTTCCTCGGTACAAGTTAAACTTGAATTTGTTTTTGACATGTTTGAATTGCATAATATGTTCAAACAACAAGAGTTAGTGAAAAGGTTGATGTCTTGGAACTAACTACCGGTAAATAAGATAATTATGGTGACGAGCATTCATCTCTTGGAGAGTGGTCTAGGAAACACATTCAGCAAGAAGCAGTATTGAAGAGTTACTTAAAAAAGAAGTTATAGAACCAATTCACATAGATGAAATGTGCAAAGTTTTCAAATTTGGTGATATGTGTACTTCAACACTTCCATCTAGCAGACCTTCCATGAAAGAGGTGTTGCAAGTATTGCTCAATTGTGCTGAATTTTTTGGCTATGGAGAGAGGAATATTAAACATAACAATGACGTTGTTCCACTTCTTAGAAATTCAAAAATAGAGTCTAAGTTGGATATTGATAATGATAGTAGCTAGATTAAGTTGCAACCCAAGTACGATTCATGTCTGGATGTTGAAAATGTATCGCTAGACTTACATGTTTCTACAAACCAATTCAAATTAAAATTGTGATTTGTGTTCTACTAAACTTAACCACTATATTATTTTTTTGGTATAAAAACTCAACCAACATTGGTTAAAATTATGTGACTGCAATAAATAAAAAGTGTATTCTCTGGACTAAAATTAAGGTAATATTTTAGTTATTCATTTTTCAGCAATTTTTACTAATATTGAAAAAAAATCAGAATTAAAGACAAAAATATATTTACTTTTTTATTATAATAAAAAAATTTAAAGATACAAAATTAAATAATAATTAAATCACAATTTCTATTGTCTGATACCGAAAACTATTACGGAAACCTATACAACTTTACGATGTGAGTTTTCTATAGTTACCACTTTTAAGTTATTTAGCTGATAATACGAATTATGCTAATCTCTCTGCTACATGCCTAAAGCTAATTCTTTTATTCATATTTAAAAACAATCTTTATTACAATGAGTTTTTTTAAAAACAATTCATTGTTTTTGTCATGCTTTTAATAGAGATGGGCAATGGACATTGGACATTTTGGAACACTTCTTTAATAGAGATGGACAATGGACATTATAGAACACTTCTTCTATTGATTAATGTATTTGTTTTACCTCTATTCAAATTTAATATATTTCAATTCTCTTAATTTTATAATTATTGGCTCTCAATGTAAATAAATAATATCAAATGTTACCAAATCTCTTTCAAAATTTCTTATATAAACAATTTCCTTTAAATGTATTAAATTCAATTTTTATTTTATTATCAATTCTCATTAAATTTATCAAATTCAAAATTTAATCAAACTTTTACATGTGACATGTACGAGTAAATTTTATTTAATTCATATTGATTATTATTGTAGTTTTAAAAAATCATTTATAATATGAATGTTTTGTTTTTATTTAATGTTTCTCATATAAAAATTATCAATATTTTACCAGTAATTTATTAATTCATGAAAAAATAACAATTTCAATTTTCAAAATAGTTAAAATAAATGAAATAAAACTATAAAATAAATTTTACATGTTAGTAATTTTAAATTATTTAAATCACCATTTGACTTAAATCTACATAAATATTAAGAAATAGAAGAAAAAAATTAAGTACAATTTTTATATAAATAAAAATTGAATTTCAATTATTTTGTAAGTAAAATTAAGTACAATTATATAAATATATTGTGTTGTATTTCGATTAACATTTTTAGCAAATTGAATTGTAATTATGATTACTATTATTTGATACTCAAGAAAAGAAAATCATCTCACATTTAACAATTTTAAGAAAATCATCTCACATTTAACAATTTTAACAAGTTTAGTCAAGAAAAAAATAACACCTCTTTTATCAAGATTTTGAACTCTACATGACATTAAGTTTTGTAGCATTATTGGATTATTTAACTACATTAAACATCATATAAAATGTATAAATAAATGAACGTGTATATATAATGTTTGTCACACTCCCAATTAAAAAAAAAGTAAAGTAGAAGAGTAGAAGGTAAATGATGAAATTTATATAATTAATTTGGATTGCTGTTATGAATCATTCTTAATTATTGTATCATCACACAAATAAATTGTAAGGTTGTTTGATGGTTAAAATAAGTTATGTATGGATTAAATTGTATTAAAATTGTATGAAATAGAATCAATTCATAATTATTTTGTGATCACAAAAATTAAACTGTTATTTGATTATATATATTTTTATTTTTAATTAATTATGTGAGTTGTATAATAATAAATATTTTATTAATTAAATACTTTAAATTAACTTCAATACAAATATTAATACAACGAGACATGATTAAAAAAAAATATTTTATGAAAGAAAATGTAGAGACCTCTGCTATAATATAAGAAAAATAAATTGATTATAAAATATAGTATGTGCAAAATGTTAAAATGATAGTTAATAAAATAAAAGAATAATAAATAAATATCACACAAAATGTTATTATAATAGTTCAACAGGCATCTTAATTATTAACAATAAGATACTTATGCTCTCATACGGATAAATTTATTTGATATTGTATAAAATATATTTCGACGCATGTAAATTTGAAATGAATGATTTTATTATAAATGAATAGTAATCATGAAAATTCAACCCTGTTAAATAACCATATTAAAAAAAGGACATGTGAGTTGGAGAAAAAAATGAAGTTTTAATAAAAATGTAATTTTTTTTATTGAAGAGATGGCTAAAAGTGCGGAGAAAACAAACTATAAGCAAACAACTCTAGGAAAACTAATTCTATTCTCATCAGCTCGACCAATATGCTCAAAATTATCTAGATAATCCGCGGATAATCTATACTATTCCTTTAAGGAGAAACAATGATTAGCTAAAGCCTCCGCCAGTTACTTAGCTTCCCATTGAACATGAGTGATTTCCACCTCCCAGTCTAGAGCCCACATGTTAACAATCTTGAACACCAAATTATTCCCATTGCGATGAATATTTCGCTTCTCTTTGAAATCCTGCACCACTACCAGTGAATCAACATGCATTTCTACCTTACTAAAATTCAGATTTCTAGCCAGCTGCAACTCTTCATAAATATTCCAGATTTCAGCAAGATACGGATCGCCTCGCCTGGTAAATTTGGAAAAACCACTAATTCATTCTCCTACATCCCCTCGAATCACACCTCCACAACCAATAATGCCATTTTTACAAGCTCCATCTATATTAATGCAAATCCACCCACTCCTAGGTAGAACAAACTAACTCTGCAGAGGCGTAACTCTCCCTAGCAGGGATTTGATAACTCATCATGGAAACTCACTTCATCTAAGAGACTAAATTTCACCGAATCAAATATAGTCTCATCAATGAAAGAACATAATATCATCGGAAGTGGTGGATATGGAACTGTTTATAGAGTTGTTGTTGATGGATTAGGCTATGTAGCTGTGAAGATGATCTGGGAAAACAAAAAATTAGACAATAATCTTGAGAAGTCGTTTCACACTGAAGTTAAAAAATTGAGCAGCATTCGACATCGAAACATTGTGAAATTCTTGTGTTGTATCGCTAATAATGATAAGATGCTACTTGTTTACATGTCAAAAACCGGAGTCTTGATAGATGGTTGTACAAGAAAAATAATATTAAGTCTTCAAATATGCTGTCAAGTTAGGTTCATCGTGTTGTTCTTGATTGGACAAAGAGAATGCATATAGCTATTGGTGTTGCTCAAGGTTTGAGCTATATGCATCATGAATGTTCACCACCTGTTGTTCTCAATTCAATGCAAAAGTTGTCGATTTTGGTTTGGATAGGATGTTGATACAGCCTGGTGAGCTTGCTACTATGTCAGTTGTTATTGATTCATTTGGCTATATGGCTCCAGGTAAAACTCATGACATTCCAATTTAATTTTTTACTCTTTCTAAAAGTGATATCTAATAAAATTTTCCTCTTTGCTATTTGGCTATTTGGCTTTGATGTTGTTTAATATGAAATTTTGAATTTGAGTCCTAGTAAGAATATTTTCATGCTAAAGTCTAGCATGCTTTCTGCTAGTTGGGAAAGCTTATGGAAATGACTTACGACAATGTTTATATATTGCTTTATCTTATTTTTATAAACTCTTCAACATAACTTTTAAAGGCAACATATAGATATTGAAAAGAGATTGAGTTAATTTTATATTTTGTTATAAACTTATACATTATACTATAAACTCTTAATTATATATATATATATATATATATATATATATATATATATATATATATATATATATATATATATATATATATATATCGAAACAAAGACATATCAAAACAAACATATTTCAAGACACATAAATTGAAATCATTTTAGAAGTCAAGGAAACTTTTTCGAAAAGTTACTTGCTAACATGACAATACAAAAATTATTGGGTGCGAAATATAGTGCTTTTATTTTTATTTTTATTTTGAAAGGATAAAAATAAAAATATAAGGAGATTTAGATGATCTTTTTCTTATTTAGTTAACCAAATGAATGAACTCAGATGTGTAATGAGTATGAATCCTTTAAAGTATTTTAGTTTGAATCTATTGACCAGGCTTTGCTAACTTGTCAATTGACCTTTGAATTACCACGGTTCTCTTTCCCCGAAACAAAACCTTGAGGGTTAAGATGGAAATTTTTTTTTAACCCTTCATGTTTGTCTTATTTTTCCTCAGTACAAGTTAAACTTGAATTTGTTTTTGACATGTTTGAATTGCATAATATGTTCAAACAACAAGAGTTAGTGAAAAGGTTGATGTCTTGGAACTAACTACCGGAAAAGAAGCTAATTATGGTGACGAGCATTCATCTCTTGGAGAGTGGTCTTGGAAACACATTCAGCATGAAGCAGTATTAAAGAGTTGCTTAACAAAGAAGTTATAGAACCAATTCACATAGATGAAATGTTCAAAGTTTTCAAACTTGGTGTTATGTGTATTTCAACACTTCCATCTAGCAGACCTTCCAAGAAAGAGGTGTTGTAAGTATTGCTCAATTGTGTTGAATTTTTTGGTTATGGAGAGAGGAATATTGAACTTAACAATGATGTTGTTCCACTTCTTAGAAATTTCCAAAAGAGAGTCTAAGATGGATATTTATAATGATAGTAGCTAGATTAACTTGCAACCCAAGTACGATTCATGTCTGAACGTTGAAAATGTCTCGCTAGACTTACATGTTTCTACAAACCAATTCAAATTAAAGTTGTGATTTGTGTTCTACTAAACTCAACCACTACATTATTTTTTTGGTATAAAAACTCAACCAGCATTGGTTAAAATTATGTGACTGCAATAAATAAAAAGTCTATTCTCTGGACTAAAATTCAGGTAATATTTTAGTTATTCATTTTTAAACAATTTGTACTAATATTGAAAAAAAAAATCAGAATTAAAGACAAAAACATATTTGATTTTTTATTATAATAAAAAAATTTAAAGATACAAAATTAAATAATAATTAAATCACAATTTCTATTATCTGATATCGAAAACTATTACGGGAACCTATACAACTTTACGATGTGAGTTGTCTATAGCTACAACTTTTAAGTTATTTAGCTTATAGTACGAATTATGCTGATCTCTCTGCTACATGCCTAAAGCTAATTCTTTTATTCATATTTAAAAACAATCTTTATTACACAGAATTTTTTAAAAAACAATTCATTGTTTTTGTCATGCTTTTAATAGAGATGGGCAATGGACATTGGATATTTTGTAACACTTCTTTAATAGAGATGGACAATAGACATTATAGAACACTTCTTCTATTGATTAATGTATTTGTTTTACCTATATTCAACTTTAATATATTTCAATTCTCTTAATTTTATAATTATTGGCTCTCAATGTAAATAAATAATATCGATGTTACCAAATCTCTTTCAAAATTTCTTATATAAACAATTTTCTTTAAATGTATTAAAATCAATTTTTCTTTTATTTTCAATTCTTATTAAATTTATCAAATTCAAAATTTAATCAAACTTTTACATGTGACATGTACGAGTAAATTTTATTTAATTCATATCGATTATTATTGTAGTTTTAAAAAATCATTTATAATATGAGTGTTTTGTTTTTATTTAATATTTCTCATATAAAAATTAGCAATATTTTACCAGTAATTTTTTTATTCATGAAAAAATAACAATTTAAATTTTCAAAATAGTTTAAATAAATGAAATAAAACTATAAAATAAATTTTACATGTTAGTAATTTTAAATTATTTAAATCACCATTTACCTTAAATCTACGTAAATATTAAGAAATAGAAGAAAAAAATTAAGTAAAATTTTTATATAAATAAAAAATTGAATTTCAATTATTTTGTAAGTAAAATTAAGTACAATTATATAAATATATTACGTTATATTTCGATTCATATTTTTATCAAATTGAATTGTAATTATGATTACTATTATTTGATACTCAAGAAAAGAAAATCATCTCAAATTTAACAATTTTAACAAGTTTAGTCAAGAAAAAAATAACACCTCTTTTATCAAGATTTTGAACTCTACATGACATTAAGTTTTGTAGCATTATTGGATTATTTAACTACATTAAACATGATATAAAATGTATAAATAAATGAAATAGAACGTTTATATATAATGTTTGTCACACTCCCAATTAAAAAATCAGTAAAGTAGAAGAGTAGAAGGTAAATGATGAAATTTATATAATTTATTTGGATTGCTGTTATGAATCATTCATAATTATTGTGTCATCACACAAATGAATTGTAAGGTTGTTTGATGGTTAAAATAAGTTATGTATGAATTAAATTGTATTAAAATTGTATGAAATAGAATCAATTCATAATTATTTTATGATCACAAAAATTAAACTGTTATTTGATTATATATATTTTTATTTATAATTATTTATGTGAGTTGTATAATCATAAATGTTTTATTAATTAAATACATTAAACTTCAATATAAATATTAATACAACGAGACATGATTAAAAAAAATATAGTTTAAGAAAGAAAATGTAGAGACCTCTGCTATATATAAGAAAAATTAATTGATTATAAAATATAGTATGTGCAAAATGTTAAAATGATAGTTAATAAAATAAAAGAATAATAAATAAATATCACACAAAATGTTATTATAATAGTTCAACAGGCATCTTAATTATTAACAATAAGATACTTATGCTCTCAAACGGATAAATTTATTTGATATTGTATAAAATATATTTCGACGCATGTAAATTTGAAATGAATGATTTTATTATAAATGAATAGTAATCATGAAAATTCAACCCTGTTAAATAACCATATTAAAAAAAGGACAGGTGAGTTGGAGAAAAAAATGAAGTTTTAATAAAAATGTAATTTTTTTTATTGAAGAGATGGCTAAAAGTGCGGAGAAAACAAACTATAAGCAAACAACTCTAGGAAAACTAATTCTATTCTCATCAGCTCGACCAATATGCTCAAAATTATCTAGATAATCCGCGGATAATCTATACTATTCCTTTAAGGAGAAACGATGATTAGCTAAAGCCTCCGCCAGTTGATTAGCTTCCCATTGAACATGAATGATTTCCACCTTCCAATCTAGATCCCACATGTTAACGATCTTGAACACCAAATTATTCCCATTGCGATGGATATTTCGCTTCTCTTTGACATCCTACACCACTACCAGTGAATCATCACACATTTCTACCTTACTAAAATTCAGATTTCTAGCCAGTTGCAACTCTTCATAAAGATTCCAGATTTCAGCAAGATACAGATCGCCTCGCCTGGTAAATTTTGAAACACCACTAATTCATTCTCCTACATCCCCTCGAATCACACCTCCACAACCAATAATGCCATTTTTACAAGCTCCATCTATATTAATGCAAATCCACCCACTCCTAGGTGGAACAAACTAAATCTGTAGAGTCGTAACACTCCCAAGCAAGGATTTGATAACTCATCATGGAAACTCACTTCATTTAAGAGACTAAATTTCACCGAATCAGATATAATATCATTAATGAAAGAACATAATATCATAGGAAGTGGTGGATATGGAACTGTTTATAGAGTTGTTGTTGATGGATTAGGCTATGTAGCTGTGAAGATGATCTGGGAAAACAAAAAATTAGACAATAATATTGAGAAGTCGTTTCACACTGAGGTTAAAATATTGAGCATCATTCGACATCGAAACATTGTGAAATTGTTGTGTTGTATCGCTAATAATGATAAGATGCTACTTGTTTACATGTCAAAAACCAGAGTCTTTATAGATGGCTGTGCAAGAAAAATAATATTAAGTCTTCAAATATGCTGTCAAGTTCGGTTCATCGTGTTGTTCTTGATTGGACAAAGAGAATGCATATAGCTATTGGTGTTGCTCAAGGTTTGAGTTATATGCATCATGAATGTTCACCACCTATTGTTCATAGAGATTTGAAAACAAGTAACGTTCTTTGGGAATCTCAATTCAATGCAAAAGTTGCCGATTTTGGTTTGGATAGGATGTTGATACAACCTGGTGAGCTTGCTTCTATGTCAGTTGTTATTGAATCATTTGTCTATATGGCTCCAGGTAAAACTCATGACATTCCAATTTCATTTTTTACTCTTGCTAAAAGTGATATCTAATAAAATTTTCCCCTTTGCATTTTTGGCTATTTGGCTTTGATGTTGTTTAATATGAAATTTTAAATTTGAGTCCTAGTAAAAATATTTTCATGCAAAAGTCTAGCATGCTTTCTGCTAGTTGGGAAAGCTTATGGAAATGACTTACGGCAATGTTTATATGTTGCTTTCGTCTTATTTTTATAAACTCTTCAACATAGCTTTTAAAGGCAATATATAGATATTGAAAAGAGATTCAGTTAATTTTATATTTTGTTATAAACTTATACATTATACTATAAACTCTTAATTATATATATATATATATATATATATATATATATATATATATATATATATATATATATATATATTTATATATATATATATATATATATATATATATATATATATATATATATATATATATATATATATATATATATATATATATATATATATATATATATATATATATATATATATATATATATATATCGAAACAAAGACATATCAAAACAAACATATTTCAAGACACATAAATTGAAATCATTTTAGAAGTCAAGGAAACTTTTTTGAAAAGTTACTTGCTAACATGACAATACAAAAATTATTGGGTGCGAAATATAGTGTTTTTATTTTTTATTTTTATTTTGAAGGGATAAAAATAAAAATATAAGGAGATTTAGATGATCTTTTTCTTATTTAGTTAACCAAATGAATGAACTCAGATGTGTAATGAGTTTGAATCCTTCAAAGTATTTGAGTTTTAATCTATTGACCAGGCTTTGCTAACTTGCCAATTGACCTTTGAATTACAAGGGTTCCCTTTCCCCAAAACAAAACCTTGAGGGTTAAGATGGAAAAAAATTTCAACCCTTCATGTTTGTCCTATTTTTCCTCGGTACAAGTTAAACTGTAATTTGTTTTTGACATGTTTAAATTGCATAATATGTTCAAACAACAAGAGTTAGTGAAAAGGTTGATGTCTTGGAACTAACTACCGGTAAAAAAGCTAATTATGGTGACGAGCATTCATCTCTTGGGGAGTGGTCTTGGAAACACATTCAGCATGAAGCAGTATTGAAGAGTTGCTTAACAAAGAAGTTATAGAACCAATTCACATAGATGAAATGTGCAGAATTTTCAAACTTGGTCTTATGTGTACTTCAACACTTCCATCTAGTAGACCTTCCATGAAAGAGGTGTTCTTAGTATTGCTCAATTATGCTGAATTTTTTGGTTATGGAGAGAGGAATATTGAACATAACAATGACGTTGTTCCACTTCTTAGAAATTCAAAAAGAGAGTCTAAGTTGGATATTGATAATGATAGTAGCTAGATTAACATGCAACCCAAGTACGTTTCATGTCTGGATGTTGAAAATGTCTCGCTGGACTTACAGGTTTCTACAAACCAATTCAAATTAAAATTGTGATTTGTGTTCTACTAAACTCAACCACTATATTATTTTTTTGGTATAAAAACTCAGCCAGCATTGGTTAAAATTATGTGACTGCAATAAATAAAAAGTGTATTCTCTGGACTAAAATTCAGGTAATATTTTAGTTATTCATTTTTCAGCAATTTATACTAATATTGGAAAAAAATCAGAATTAAAGACAAAAATATATTTAATTTTTTATTATAATAAAAAAATTTAAAGATAAAAAAT
>CATIWC010001513.1:0-312607 GCA_948472305.1 Vicia faba | reverse complement strand
GAAAACCAGAATTTTATTGACAAACTCTCAAAAAATCTCATATTCACAAAAGCCATAACAGTCCACAAAACCTCCACTCTTGAGTTTTAAAGTCCAAACCTTTGAACCTCTCATACCTTGCAATTCTGTCCAACCATCTAAACACTCCACATACATAATATAGAAATTGTTCAAACACAATAAAAACTTATGTAACATCACTATCATCACTTCCCGAGTTCAACAACATCCCATACAACAGCTCAAACTCAAAGCACAAATTTTAGTTTCAAGGTAAGTTTTCTTGGCTTTAAACTCTTCATTTCAATCATCATCATTTGGTTCATTTTTTAGGCTAAAATGCAGTGACCTTTGAAGAAAAGGTTGGTAAAAAATCATGAACAATTGCCAAGATTATGTGAGAAGCTTTCCATGAAATAGTATCATGAACAGGCAGGTGTAAGGCAACTGTTTTTTCAAAATCATACAATGTGCAATCGATTGCACAACCATGCAAATCGATTGCACGGGGTTCTAGTAGCCAAATTTCCAAATTTTTTGACTGTGCAATCGATTGCACAACCATGAAAATCGATTGCACGGGGTTCCAGTAGCCAAATTTACAAAAATTTTGACTATGCAATCGATTGCACAACCATGCAAATCGATTTCACTGGAAGTTAGTAGCCAATGTTTTGAAAAACTGAATCGTGCAATCGATTGCACTAACATGCAAATCGATTGCACTCAAATAAAAATTGATTTTTTGCTTTGAAAGAACTTGAATAAAGATTTGGACAATATAAAATGTTTCCTTTTGACCATTGAGCATCTATATCTTAAGTTCAAGGTAAGTATTCTCATTATACCTTGAAATTTGCTAAGGACTTGAACCAAAGATTTCATCCAAAGAGGCTTTTAGCTTGATCAATAATTTTTGCTTTCTTTATCAATCATGATTTGTCTTCATCAAAACATGAGTTCATTAGAGAAGCTTGGGTTTATGGCATGTGTTGACACATAATGATCAAAAGTGTTTTCTTTTCCTTTCATTATCTTTATGTGCTTCATATATTTTCTTCATGGCTATTCAATATGGTTGTAATAGATAATTAGGACTTTAATTTCTTGCAATCCCCATTTGTAAATTGTATACCCCATCCCCAAATGATTGTAATAGCGTAGGATATTTACTTTCCGCAAATTTATCGCTTTATATATAACATGTTAATAATTAGGGTTTGTATGGAAAGATAAAACCAATCAAATAGAAAACCCTAATCCAAGACAAAATCAAGCATGAAAATAACACACTTGCACACAAGCACCCTTAGGGTTCCTCCACTTGGTTTCCTTACACAAAAATGGCCATGTTACGCATGTAAGGTATCTTAGCAAAACAAACAAAAAAAACAAGATCATAGTCCCTCGATGACGCTATTCAAAGTTGCCTTACAAAAATGATCTTAGTCCCTCAAAATGCTAAGATACTTTGCAACATTGCTAATCATGGTCATACGATGACCCGCGCCCGTCCCTTCACATCCAATGATGGGGCTTCTTACCAAAACAATGGTAAGCTAGCAATGTCTAAAGGAGGAGGAAAAGAACATCTAAGACTTTTTGAGTAGGTAGGTTCACTCTTAGTTACTCACTTGCTCACAACAAAAACATTTTTACACCAACACTCTCATTTGAAACATTTTCAAAAGACAATAATTTATGTGCATTCTTATAGAGACGAGAATCATCACAAAGACACCTTTTCAAAATCACTTTCAAAAACACATCTCACAAACACCTCTTTGAACTGTTTTCGAAACAAGCACTCTGTGTGCGTTCTTATAGAGACGAGAACCATTACGAAGTTCCATTTTCAAAAATACTTTCAAAAACCACACACAAAGAACAATTTCAAACAAAAGCAAGTGATCTAGCAAGTAACTAAGAGCCCATGGAAAACCATGGATGAAAAGGGTGCTAATACCTTCCCTTTTCATAATCTACCCCCCGAACTCAAGAAACAATCTCAAAGGTCTTTCTTGTGCTTTTTTACCTTTCCTTTTGGATAAAAGAAAAGTCGGTGGCGACTCTTGCTAACCGCAACATTTGTGATAAAACGCAAAACCATCAAGTCAATTCTCCCACCGTATCACATAACTGGTGAATCTGCTGGAGATTATTTAAAAGTGGGGTTACCTTAGGGTTAGATCACATTTACTTGCTTTCTTTTTTGACTTATGTGCTTTACATTATGGGTTCTTTGTTTGGGTTTTTTTTTATCCTCTACCCGGATCTGGGGCACCTTTTTAGGTAAGTAGCAATAGATTGTGGAAACTGTGCGGGTATACCCACATGGTCTAAGCAATAGCTACGTTATTGTGACGCATTTGTTGGTACTGGTATCCCTTGTGTTGAAACGAGGAGAATACGGGGCCGCTGAGCAGCGTCATGAAGCACTAACTGACCTTAGAACCTTACTTGACCAACTTGGCCATTAGGAAGTAGTGAGGTAACCGACTTTGGTGCAGTCCGAAGTTGGTTGATACTCGATACTACACTCATTGAGACCAGACTTTTGGGATATCTCGGCCGCAAGAAAAGATTGATTGAGCTGAGACAATGCCTAAAATAAAGGTTAGTGATATTGAGATCCCTTAGAACCTGGTTACTATTAACTAGGACAGGTTGAGCCAACTAAACTTCAAGAGGGTACTTACCTACAAACTCCGTGCAAGCCTAAACCTAAGGACTTGTTTGCTTTGCGTGCATATGATTATTTGTATAAGCTTGTTTACTTTGCATACTTGTGCATAACATCATAACATTATACCATAGCATTTTCAAATAACCGTTTCAAGGATCTCAAGGGCCTTTGATACATGGTCACGTTGAACCAGACGTCTACCAAGGGGCAAGAGAATTTATTCCCCTCTAACCAAATGCGGTCAAAGATCAAGAACAATAATTTGAGTCAAGGGCTATGACTCACTTGACAAAGTTCTCCAATCAAAGATGTTGATCAAAGTTTAACTTCTAACTTTTTCTTGTGTTTACCCCACGAGATCCTTGAAAGCATGCATCATATCGTGACAGGTTTCTCCCATACAAGTCTCCTTATCTTCCTACTGTTTATTTCACTAGAGATGGCTCTAGAGCAGACTATCAAGGACATCCAGGCTCAAAATGCTCAACTCCGAGAAATGTTCTTGAACCTATCCAAGGGGCAAGAAGAAGTGAAAGCTCTCCTCACTAGGGGCATGATCATGGGGAATCCTGAGGGCAACAAAAATGACCAGTTGGAGCGGCTACAAACCGAGATGGCCGTAATGAAAGTCCAGATGATGGGACAACTGGTGGGCCAGATGGCTCTTATCCAAAACTTGGCACAAGGACAAGAAGAGCTGAGAGTCCTCATCAATAAGCTTCATCAAGACGAATGTAACCAAATGGAGAAAACAACTAGAATTGAGGATCAAATCATCATTCAGCCTCCCATGAGACAAGAAGCCGGTTTAAGGGAGAGAAAACCTTCCCAATTTTCTTCCACGTCACGAGCCCAACAACAACTTCGTCAACATCAACCAGAAAATCAGCAAAGGCAAAGCGACCCCAAAAGACAGTTTACCAACATCAACATACCAATGTCTCAAGCTTTGCAACACATGCTGAGGATGAATCTGATTACACCAATAAGACCTCATCCAAATCCCAAAACTTTTTCTCCCAGCTACAATCCTGATGCCAGGTGTGCCTATCATTCCAATAGTCCTGGGCATGATACAAATGATTGTTGGGCGCTAAAGTACAAGATTCAAAACCTGATCGATGAAGGATTGTTGGAGTTCACACAGGATGGCCAAACAGATTTCTTATGCCATCCCTCAAAGGCTCACCATCTAAAGTGACAAGTTCAGACAAAGAGGCTTCTGTTCATTTGAATTTTTAGTTGTAATTTCTTTTGCTTGTTCAAACACTTATCTATTAATGTCAAACTCTGTTTCATTAATGCATTGCATATGTTTGTCTTGAATTCATACTTTCGTTTTCACTATATTTAAACTATGATTTTTATTCTTCTTATGACATTTAACTCTTGCTAAAAGTTACAAGCCTTTAGAGGGAGGATGAAGAAAACAATACCATAATCTCATACAATATGCTTTTGGACAGACCTTGCTGACGATGTGTAGGCGTTTCTTTCAAATCCTAAATACTAAAGTTATAAGGAAGATAATCCCTAGTCAACCCCTTCGAGCCAAAGAAGTAGAAGTTTTTTGTTTTAACACAAATCGAAACCTTTAATCAAAACCTGGGGCAGGGTAGTCTCTCAGTTAATTCAAAATGCGTGTTTAGCCGCAAACTCTCATCTTGTAATACAACGAATGACATCAAAACATTCCTCTGGAATCAAAAGACGGTGATGGTTCCCAATCACATAGGCAGCCATTATCTCTCAAAAAGAAAATGCCACTAAGTCAAAACCTACAAAGGAGACTTAAGAAAACTAAGGCATCCCGCTGACTATAATCTCAAAACAAGAACAGTCAGGCAAAAATCAGGGATAACAAATCAAAAAGAGGTCACTACAAATCCTCAACAACATGAAAAAGGTTACAAAAAAATGATTGCCTTTCGATAATGTTGTACCCCAAAATTTTCCCTCTCATTTTATCAAGATTTTTCTCACAAGACTTCTTGGACTCAAGACAAGACTAGGGTTTGCTCACCTCAAGGCATCTCATCTTGCACTGATAACCCAAAATTAGGGTTTGAGTTTGGACAAGGATTTTTGGACCACCAATGCTTCATGTGACTTTCATACATCCTTTTGGACCCCTAAGATTGTTCATGTTAAGTTTCAAGCCTTGAACCATATTTTTGATCAATCAATTGGACAGTTGACCTAAAAATCAGTTGTATTGAGGAAAAAGTCAACCATGGCCAATTTACAGTAAAACTTCATGATTTTTGATTCACATCAACATTCTAGACTCTTATGTACCATTTGATCAAGTTTGGATCACAACTCCTCAAGAAATTTGATCAAACCATTAAAAGGGCAAAATGGTCAAAATTAGGGTTTTGACTGAGAAAGGGCAATTTCTAATTTTTAACCTAGACAATGGCCAATTGAGTTCAAGCATGATTTCAAAGGCTCAATGGCATCATCTTGACCTAATTACATGGTTCAGAAGATCTCAAGTTCATTGGATTGACAGATGAATTTTGCAGTGAACTGATCAAAAGTCAATTGTATACTAAAAAGTCAAACTTTGACTTTTTGGTCAAAATCAAGTGCCAAGGGTCATAATTCATCAATATATGTCAAAATATGAAAATTGTTCACCAAGAAAACCAATTTTGAAAATTACGGTTTTGAATTTGAAAATTTTCATAACTTAGAATTTTTCTAAGTATGGAAATTTTCTTATTTTTTCCCAACTTTCCACCACTTTTTCACAATGATGCAATTTCATTCAAAGAAAACTTCCAACATTAAAGTTGTAGTCCTCCATGAAATCTACAACTTTGATTCAAAAACGTTTCCCAAAAGATGCTTGGATCTCAAGTTATAAATTTGTGAATATAGGTCCATGAACTAAATAACTTAGTGAAATTTTGCCCTAATTTAGGCAGGTTTTGGACCCAACTTCATGGACATTTTTCACCTAGTTCCAAGAGGTATATAAAAATTCATTTCAAATATGGATTATAGAGCATATTGCAAGCTTTACAAAATGTCAAAGAACTCTCCAAGATCATTTTTGGTTAGGGAGAATCGAAGAGGAGAATTTGGCATTTTATCACTTTTGTTCATGCCATTTTCACAAAGTATCAAGTTGCAAATCAGATCCATGATGGTTGTATCTTGCTTTACAGGTCCTAAACTCACTTTACACTCCATAATTAAATGCAAACTCATAAGTTAAACGCTTTATTTTCACTTTTGAAGCATTATACAAGAGACATTTCCATTCTTGGCCAAAAGTTCACATTGCCATTTTCATAAAGGTGAGCTTTTGCAATTTTGTCAATCTTGAGCCTTGGACCTGTCCCTTTGGTGCAAACAACTTCCACAGGTCTCAAGCAAATTGTACAAATGCATTTCAGCTATCAAGCAAGCAAGGACAGGCCTGTTAGTTTGGTCACTTCACTTTTCTTCAAATACAAGAAAAGTTGCCAAAAGGTGGAGAGCTTGCACAGCTAGTGAAGAGTGGACTTGGATCCTTTCTATACATATTTACAAACTTGTTACAAACTAGAACACGATTGCATTGAAGCTAGAACTGACTCAAACTCAAAAACTCCATTTTTTTGCAAAATACACAGTTGCTGCAAAATCATAGCCATTTCATTTTTGGCTCGTGCGTTTTGCATTTTAACATTTGAAACACATTCTACATATCATACCAAAGCAAGCCAAGCCCTTTCCCTAGTTCTGTAACCCCTATTTCATCCATTTCCATTTTCACTTTGGAAGCTTGCAACTTGACTTGTGCAAAGAGTTTCAGCCATCCTCAGAGCAAGCTAAGCATTGGAATAGTTTTAGGGAAGCTCAAGGAAGCTCACACGATCCTCAGGCCTCCATCAAAGTCCCTACATTGCTCTATCCAAATCCAACTGAAGGAGGTATTTTTCAAAACTCTATCTCTCTGAATAGGCATCCTCAAGCCATGATTTGTGAAGAAAAAATGTAGTCCATATCATATTGAAGTTGTACATATGCATACTTTTCATTTATATTAACTATGCTGTGAGAATTTGAAGCTTGAAGTTCATGAAATTTCTAGGTCACGAATTGGGGATCCCAAAATTCTCTCTGATCTTTGAGAGTTAGGTTACAAATTTTATATGGTTGAAATCGTGAGATTAAATGCCACAAGTTTCATTTTATAAGTTTTTGTTTTTGTACAAGCATGAGCAAGATACAGTTTGAACCATGAAGCGCGCGCAGGAACTCGCTAGAGGACAGGGACGATGGTTCTGGGCTTTTTGTTGCATTGGGATTTTGGTTTTTACTTTTTGCACCTCCTGACCCACTATTTGCACCCCCCTGACTTATTTCTTATATTTTTGCATTTTCTTTCATATTTTTATATTTATTACTTGCATTTATTTTTTTTAATGATAAAAAATACCCAAAAATAATTTATTTATTTTCACACTTTTATTTTATTTTATTTATTTATTTTCTCACATAAAAATAGTTTATTTTGACAAATAGATTCTATTTTCTTAAATAAATTTGTAAATACAGTTAATAATACTTAATATTTTTATTATATTATTTATACTCAAAAAACACTTATTTTTTACACATATTTAATTTTTAATATTTACGTATAATATTATGTATTATTTTATTGTACAAAAAATGGACAAAATAATATTAAGAAAAATCATTTTCTTTTAATCAAAAACTAGGGTTTCACCCCTTTCCAAAATAATAATATTTATTTTTCCTTATTTCTTACGGTTTAATTTAAATTATTTTCTCATACAAAAAACAAATACCAAAACATTTTTTGTATAAATACATTGCATTGCATTTTAAATACTTGTACATTTATTTAATGCGCACAATATTCGATTGGGTTGTAATAATATATTTAGGTTTATATTTGTGCAATATCCCCATTCAAAACTTGTATCCCCCCTCACATAATAATTGTTGTAATAGCTTTGTTTATTTTACGCAATTTATTGCTTTCATATACCGTGTTTAATAAAATTAGGGTTTGCATGACAAGAACAAAAACAAAACAAATAGAAAACCCTAAATGCAAGACAAAAGCATGAAAATGACACACTTTGCACACAAGCACCCTTAGGGTTTCTCCCACCTGGTTGCCTAGTTTAAAATGGCCATGTTACGCACGTGAAGTATCTTGGCAAAACAAAACAAAATAAGATCATAGTCCCTCGATGACGCTATCAAAAGGTTGCCTAAACAAAGATGATCTTGGTCCTTCAAACATGCTAAGATACTTGGCAACATTGCTATCATGGTTATACGATGACCCACACCCGTCCCGTTTACATCCAAAGATAAGTTTGCTTACCAAATCAATGGTAAGTCAACAAAGTCAAAGGAATAAAAATGCACAAGAAAGACATTTGAGTAGGTAGATAGCTTCTAGTTACTTGTTCCATTTCAAAAACAATCCTTGCTATTTTCAAAAACAAACACACACACATTCCAAAACATCTTTCAAAACATTGAAAACATTTTCAAAAGACAAACATCTTTGTATACATTCTTACGAACGATAATAATTACAAAGATTGCCTAAACAAAGGCCTCTTTTCAAAATACTTTCAAAACCACACCAAGCACCATTTCAAACAAAACAAAGCAAAGCAAGTGATCTAAACAAGTAACTAAGAGCCCATGGAAAACCATGGATGAAAAGGGTGCTAGCACCTTCCCTTTTCATAATCTACCCCCCGAACTCAAGAAAACATCTCAACGGTATTTCCTGTGCCTTTTTACCTTTCCTTTTGGATAAAAGAAAAGTCGGTGGCGACTTTTGCTAACCGCAACATTTGCGAACACAAACACAAAACCTCAAGTCAGTTCTCACACCGCATCACAGAACTGGCGACTCTGTTGGGGACAATTATAAAGTGGGGTTACCTTAGGGTTTTAGATCACCTTTACATGCTTACCTTGTTTGACTTGTTTGCTTTACATTTTGGTTCTATTGTTTGGGTTTGAATCCTCTTCCCGGATTTGGGAAACATTATAGGTAAATAGCAATACATTGTGGAAACTGTGCGGGGCATACCGACATGGTCTAAGTAATAGCTGTTAATGTGACATATTTTTGGGTACCGGTAGCCTTTGAGTCAATCAAAGAGAATATGGGGCCGCTGAGTGATGTCATGAAGCACTAATGAACTTCTAGAACCTTTACTTGACCAACTTGGCCTTTTAGGATGTAGTGAGATGACCGGCTTTGGTGCAATCCGAAGTTGGTAGATACTCGATACTACACTCATTGAGGTTTGGTTTCTTGGAATATTTCGGTCGCCAGTAAAGAGGCTTAAACTGAAACAATGAACAAGGAAACAATCCAGTGATATTGAGCTCCTTAGAACCCAATTACTATTTCTAGGACAGGTTGAGCCAACTAAACTTCAAGAGGGTACTCACCTATGAAACCCCATGCAAGCCTAAACTAGGAACTTGTGTGATTTGCTTGTACATATATACTTGTGCATAACATCATGGACATCATGAACATCATATGCATTCACTAACCATTTCAAGGATTTTTGGAGATTCATCTTTGTTCTTGTTTTGTAGGTTATGGATTCACTTCGCAGGAAAACTATCCAAATCAACCTTGTAAGAATTCCTCCACAACTCAAGGATCTAGCTTCAAGGATCCCTGAGAATTCTCCATTCATCGATAGACATGGTCGTCTACTCAACTTGGTCGCTTCCAACACAGAGGAGGATATGATGAAAGTTCTCTTCCAGTTCTTTGACCCTTTGCATCGCTGCTTCACATTTCCTGACTATCAACTTGTGCCCACTTTGGAGGAATTTTCTCAACTTCTGAGGATTCATATTCTCAATCAACTACCTTTTAACGGTACGGAAAGAGATCCAAATCCAGAAGAGATTGCTCAAGCCTTGCACTTGCACTCATATGATGTCACAACTCATTGGGAAACTATAAGTCGTGTCAAAGGCTTCTTGGCAAAGTTTCTGTTTGAGAAGGCCCAAAGCTGTTGGAATTCCCTAGACTTGCAAGCTTTTGAGGAGATTGTAGCTATTCTCATCTATGGGATGTTCTTGTTCCTTAACCTGGACCAACTCATAGATGTGAGCGCTGTCAAAATCTTCATGTCTCATAACCCGGTGCCTACATTGCTTGGGGATATCCTCCACTCTTTTCACACTTATACAATAAGGAAAAGAGGTGTTCTTATGTGTTGTACTCCTCTCCTGACAAGATGGTTTATTTCTCATCTTCCCCAATCAGTCTTGAAGAATGAGCAAGGTTTGAGGTGGTCACAAAGGTTGATGACACTTAAACATTCAGATATCCATTGGTGTTCTCGATCCAAAGAGAATGTTACCATTGTTGACTGTTATAGGGAATTACCTAATATCCCTCTACTTGGCATTAGGGGAGGCATCACTTACAACCCTTGCTTGGCTCTAAGACAGTTTGGTTATGCCCGAAGGGATGGCCCACATGATATGCTGATTCAAGGATTGGTTTTCGACTACGACAACAAAGACCAAGGACTCCGCCAGAGATTCATCCGATCTTGGAGGATGCTAAACAAGGTGGATAGCAAGACTTTGGGACACAAGAATTCAATCCCTCTTGAGCCTTACCTCAAGTGGGTACGAACCCGCGCTCAAAGTCTTATGATGCCTTATCCCTCCATTCTCCCAGTGATTATAGAGCCTGTTAAGGAAGGAGAGGTTCCATACACCATCCTACATCCTGACATGCCGACAGCACTCGAAGATCTACAAAGAAGTTGGATACAGCTCAAGGGAGAGCGCGATACTTTCGAAGCCCAATTCTACGCAAGCGAGAAGAAGGTTTTGGAACTCACTCGGCTACTTCATGAAGAGTAGACTCTCAACACCTACATTGCACCAAAGAGGATGCGCAATGTCTTTTTACCTTAAAGTTTTGTATTATTTTGCCCAAGGGGCATTGATGTACTCAAATTCTATTTTATTAATATGACGTGTGTTTCTTTTCTGTTTAAAACAAATTTTAATTTCTGAATCCTTGAAAGCATTGCATGAATACATATCATTCATCAAAAGCATAAACAGGTCTTTACACCAAGTTTCCTCATCTCTCTACTGTTTATTTCAATAAGATGGATATCGAACAAACGATCGAAGATCTACAAGCTCAGAATTCACAATTTCAATAGTTACTCTTGACCTTAGCCAAGGGGCAGGAGGAACTGAAGACTCTGCTAGAGAAAGAGAAAGAGAAAAAGAAGAAGAAGCCAGCTGGTGTGGTTATCATGGGCAGAAGATTTCAGGGACAAGCCAGAAGGACCTTGGAATTTCCAACAACATCTGAAGAAGGGGAAAGAAAAGGAAAAGAAACGGAAGTACCATCAGACTCTGAAGAAGAAGAAGAGGAAGAAGAGGACTACTCTGAACAACAATACCCTTCGGTTGATGACAAGTACAAACACCTTGAAGAGAGACTAAGCGCTATGGAAATCCAGAGAGTACCAGGGCTAGATTTTGAAGAGTTGGGGTTGGTGTCAGGAATTGTGATCCCGCCAAAGTTTAAAGTGCCACTATTTTCGAAGTATGATGGGGTGTCTTGCCCTAAGATGCAACTCAGATCCTATGTCAGGAAGATTCAACCACATTCTGCCGACAAAGACATGTGGGTCCACTTTTTCCAAGACAGTTTATCAGGAACGCAACTTGATTGGTTCTACCAATTAGAAAGAGCAGCTGTCCACAATTGGGAAGACTTGGCAGAAGCTTTCTATAAACAGTATCAATACAACGCCAACTTGGCGCCAACCCGTACTCAGCTACAAAGTATGACTATGGCTTCCAATGAAGGCTTTAAAGATTACGCGCAAAAGTAGAGAGACCTAGCCGGAAGGGTGTAACCCCCTCTATCTGAGAGAGAGTTGGTGGACATGTTCTTGGGAACTCTATCAGGTCCTTTCTTTAATCATCTGATTGGGAGTTCCTCTGCAGGGTTTACTGAATTGATTTTAACTGGCAAAAGAGTGGAGGCTGGTATAAGAAATGGGAAAATTCAAAAGGATGCGTCTGCCTCAATAGCTGTGAAAAAGCCCTTCATGGGAAGAAAGGAGGTATATGCTGTCTATTCACAAAGGAATCAGGGAAGAACCGAGCACCGATCAATGGTGGGGGCCGTTATGATTCTGAAGCCTGCATCAGACCAACCGAGAACTAACCAGCAAAGGGTGGAGAGGCCAGTTTGGAAATTTACCAAGATTAACATGACTCCAGCCCAAGTTCTACCACATCTCTTAAAGTTAAATTTGGCCACTCTAAAAGAGGCCCTGAAGAATCCTAATATTGGGTCTCCGTATTACCATCCGAACGCCAGATGTGCGTACCATTCTGAAAGTCCAGGGCACGACACCAACAATCGTTGGGCCCTGAAGAATAAAATTCAAGATCATATAGATGCGAAGGAAGTTGAGTTTGAAGCGCCTGAGAAACCAAATGTTATTTCCGGCCCAATGTCGAGGCATGGTCATAATGCCAACGCTATTGAAGAAGATCTGTTTGTTGCTACCGTGGATGAACTGTTAACTCCGCTCCCGATTATTAAGCAGAATTTGTTGAAAGTTGGTATTTTCCCAGGTTGTGACCAAGATTACCATGTTTGCCTGTCCTCATCATTTGACTGCCCTCTGTTGAATAAAGGTATCCAACGGCTGATGGATAACCAAGAAATTTTGTTTGAGAATGCTCATGTTTCACCCATTCTAGTTAAAGAAGTTTCAATTATAACCATCTACGCCAATCCTTCCAGGGCCCCTAAAAGACCCGTTAGGATTACACCTGCTCCAAAGACTGCTCCGCTTAAGATTACAATGCCCGGGCCTGCCCCATACAAATCAGATAAATCAGTACCATGGAATTATGGTGGAGAAATCTACTACCATGGTATTAAACAGGTTAAACTGACTGCCAAAGAAGAAAGCTCTGAAGAGGACAATCCCGATATTAGCAATATTGAAAGAAGTAGCAAGATCACCCACAGTGGTAGGATCTTCTCTCCAGAGATTGCTCCTCCAACACCAGTCTTTGGACCCGTGGCTGTTCTGAAGATTACCTCTGCACCAGTGATTATACCTGTAAGCGTACCTACCGACAAAGACAATACAATTCCTATCCCTACTTCTGCTGCTGAAAATAAAGGAAAGAACGTTCAAGAGGAGCCTGTCCAGACGAAGGCTCAATCACTAGCTATTCCTGAAAGATCCAAGAAGGAGATGGAAGAAATCTTGAGGATAATTAAAAAGAGTGATTATGATGTGGTCGAACAGTTGGGGCAGACCCCTTCCAATATCTCTATGCTAGCTCTGCTACTGTGCTCTGAAGCACATGCCAAGGCTTTGGTGAAATTTCTGAAGACAGCTCACGTGCCGCAAGAGATGACTGCTGACCAGTTCCAAGATTGTGTGGCCAGTTTGACAGCTGATAATGGCCTGGGCTTCTCCGATGCTGACTTGACACTCAGAGGGAGAAAACACAATGATGCATTACATGTCTCAGTGGAGTGCAGAGGAACAACCCTAGCTCATGTCTTGGTTGATACTGGGTCATCTTTGAACGTCTTGCCGAAGAAAGCCCTTGATAGATTGGATTGTGAGGGGCTGACTTTAAAACCCAACAACATAATGGTCAGAGCTTTTGATGGTTCGAAGAGGATGGTCCACAGAGAGGTGGACATCCCAATAAAGGTGGGATCTCAGGTGTTCAACTCAACCTTCTACGTGATGGACATCCCACCTTCTTATTCCTACTTGTTGGGACGTCCCTAGATCCACAATGTCGGCGCCGTCACCTCCACCTTGCATCAGATGCTAAAATACCTGGTCCAAGGAAAGATCATAACTGTCCATGGGGAGGAGGAGTATATGATTAGTCATATGAATTCCTTCCGTTATGTGGAGTTAGATGGCGAGTTCATAGAGACCCCTTTCCAACATTTTGAAGAAGTCTCTGAAGAAATAGCGGCAACCAAGGCAGTATCCTCGATTCCTAAGATCACAAGACCTCCGCCTCGGATGTCATCTCTAAAGGATGCAAGAGCAGTAGTGGAAGAAGGGGGTTCATAATCTGGGGTCAGCTTCCAGACATTCCGTACAAATCAGACAAGTTTGGCTTGGGGATTACTTCAACTGGTCAGAAGGTTGTGCGTCGTGCCCGTGCTAGGGGGCCACCTGTAAAGATTAGCAACCAAAGCGTCAATGCAGTGGAAGACAATGAAGAGGATGGAAGCTTGGAAGATTGGATATTTCCTACTGTCAGTGGAGGACTTTGCAACTGGGAAGCCAAAGACTTTGTTCCGATAACTTTCATATCTCAGTAATTTATCTTTTACATTTCTGTTGGACTATAATAATTCACAAACAATTCACTCTTTAAAAACCTTGTGTCTTACCCGAGGCACAATGGTCCATTTGTAAGGGTTTTTATTTCATCTACATATGTCATTCAATGAATCATGGACGCTTTTTCACATATAAACCTTTTATGCTCATTGTCTTTATTTTACATTTTATTGTTTTAAGATGGCTATATCCTTACACACACCCACACTTACAAATGCAGGTACCCTTCCATTTCGGATCCCATGGGTAACGATACTGCTATAGCCTTCAGTGACTCTGAAGATCTGATCTACCAAGCTGAATACGAAGGTGAGGAAGATTGTGAGGTGCCAGGGGAATTGGCCAGACTATTACAACAAGAGGAAAGAGCAATTCAGCCTCATGAGGAGTTGTTAGATATAATCAACTTGGGAACCGAGGAAGATAAAAAGGAAATCAGAGTGGGTGCCAATCTAGAGCCGAGTGTCAAGGATCGCCTAATTTAGTTGTGGCATGATTATGTTGAGATCTTTGCCTGGTCAGACGAAGACATGCCAGGACTCGATACAGACATTGTGGTACACCGTCTACCCACAAGAGAAGATTGTCCACCAGTGAAACAAAAATTCCGCCGCATGAGACCTGACATGCCAGAGAACATCAAAGAGGAGGTTATGAAGCAGTTCAATGCTGGATTTCTGGATGTTACTTGCTATCCTCAATGGGTGGCCAACATTGTTCCCGTTCCTAAAAAGGACGGCAAAGTAAGAATGTGCGTGGATTATAGAGATTTAAACAGGGCCAGCCCTAAAGATGATTTTCCACTTCCACACATCGACATCCTGGTTGATAACATAGCTCAACACAAAGTATTTTCTTTCATGGACGGATTTTCAGGCTATAACCAGATCAAAATGGCACCTGAGGACATGGAGAAAACTACATTTGTCACACAGTGGGGTACGTTCTGCTACAAAGTGATGCCATTCAGACTGAAGAATGTCGGGGCAACCTATTAACGCGCCATGGTAGCTTTGTTTCATGATATGATACATCATGAGATAGAAGTCTACGTAGATGACATGATAGCCCGATCACAAACTGAAGAAGAACACCTTGATCACTTGCAAAAGCTGTTTGTCAGATTGAAGGAGTACAAGCTAAGATTGAACCCAAACAAGTGCACATTCAAAGTCTGGTCCGGTAAACTCTTAGGTTTCATTGTCAGCAACAAAGGCATCGAGGTTGATCCTTCCAAAGTCAAAGCGATACAAAAAATGCCTGCTCCTCGCACTGAGAAGGAAGTCAGAGGTTTTTTGGGACGCCTAAACTATATTGCCAGATTCATCTCTCACCTAACGTCTACTTGTGAGCCAATCTTCAAGCTGTTGAAGAAAGATCAAGTAGTCACATGGAACGATGAATGTCAGATTGCTTTCGATAAAATCAAGGAGTATTTGCTAGAGCCTCCTGTCTTGATGCCACCCGTCGAGGGAAGACCGCTAATCATGTATCTGACCGTCTTAGAGAATTCAATGGGGTGCGTACTGGGGCAGCATGACGAGTCTGGCCGAAAAGAGCATGCTATTTATTACCTAAGCAAAAATTTTACCGACTGTGAAACCAGATATTCACTGCTCGAGAAAACTTGTTGTGGTTTGGTATGGGCTGCTCGCCGGCTAAGGCAGTATATGTTGACTAATACCACTTTGTTGATATCTAAGATGGACCCGATAAAGTACATCTTTGAGAAGCCTGCTTTGTCTGGGAGGATAGCTAGATGGCAGATGATCCTAACGGAATATGACATACAGTATACTACCCAAAAACCTATAAAAGGCAGTGTGCTAGCTGATCATCTGGCCCATCAAGTTGTAGAAGATTATCAATCCATGAAGTTTGACTTCCCTGACGAAGACATCATGACAGTAGACAACTGCGAAGAGGTCAGACCATATGACGGACCTGAACAAGGATCCCGATGGACCCTGTACTTTGATGGGGCATCCAATGCACTTGGTAACGGTATCGGCGTTGTGCTCATATCTCCGGAAGGATGCCATACTCCTTTCACTTCCAGACTTTGCTTTAACTATACGAACAACATGGCAGAATATGAAGCATGCATCTTTGGATTCAAGGCTGCCATAGAATTGGGAATCAAATCCTTAGATGTGTTTGAGGACTCAGCTTTGGTAATCAGTCAGATCAAAGGAGAGTGGGACACTAAGCATCCAAACCTCATCCCTTACAAAGAACATATTTTGACATTGTTACCACATTTCGAGCAGATTACCTTCGAGCACTTCCCGCGAGAAGAAAATCAGCTACCAGATGCTCTAGCTACAATGTCATCTATGTTTAAACTTAATTGGGATAATGAGGCTCCCCAAATCTCCATTGAACGGATGAATGAACCAGCACACTGTCACGAGATTAATATTGAAGAAGTAGTGGACCAGCCGTGGTTTCATGAAGTCAAAAGGTATCTCGAGGCTCAAGAATATCCAGAAGGAGCTTCAGTCAATGACAAAAAGTTCTTAAGGAGGTCCTCTGCTAAGTTCTTCCTAAGTAATGGCATCATGTACAAGCGCAATCATGATTCTATTCTGCTCCGTTGTATGGACAAGATTGAAGCTGAAAAGATCATGGCTGAATTGCATAAAGGTACCTTTGGCACTCACTCTAGTGGGCATACGATTGCGAAGAAAATCCTACAAGCAGGCTATTATTGGTCTACCATGGAAGCTGACTGCTATCAACACTCCGGGACTTGTCATAAGTGTCAAATCTATGCAGACAAGGTCCACGTGCCTCTGATTCCTCTAAATGTCTTAACAGCTCCTTGGCCCTTCGCTATGTGTGGAATCGACATGATTGGGGAGATCAAGCCTACAGCCTCCAATGGACACCACTTCATTCTAGTGGCCATTGACTATTTCACCAAGTGGGTCAAAGCAGCTTCCTTCGCATCCGTTACTAAGAATGTTGTTGCCCGCTTCATCAAGCAGAATCTTATTTGCCGGTACGGTATCCCTGAAAGGATCATCACTGATAACGGTACAAACCTTAACAATACTATGATCACCGCCTTGTGCGAGCAGCTCAAGATTCAACATCACAATTCATCCCCTACCGGCGAAAGATGAATGGTGCAGTTGAAGCTGCTAACAAAAATATTAAAAAGATCATACAGAAGATGACAGTCACCTAAAGGACTGGCATGAAATGTTACCATTTACTCTCCACGGGTACCGTACCACGGCTCGCACGTCAACTGGGGAAACACCTTATTCTTTGGTTTATGGCATGGAGGCAGTTTTACCTATTGAGGTTCAAATCCCCTCTTTGAGAATTATGAAGGATGCAGGTTTGAGTGAAGACGATTGGATCCAGACCCGGCTTGATCAACTGAACTTAATTGATGAAAAGAGCCTTAATGTTGTTTGCCACGGTCAGACGTGTCAAAAATGGATGATCAAAGCTTTCGACAAGAAAGTCAGACGCCAAGTATATCAAGTTGGAGATCTAGTGATCAAGCGCATCATATTGCCACAAAGTGATCCCAGGGGAAAATGGACTCCTACCTACGAATGACCATTTGTAATCAAGAATATCTTTTCTGGTGGGGCAATGATCTTAACCACCATGGACGGCGACGATCTGCCGCACCCTGCGAATGCAGACATAGTCAAAAGATACTACGCATAAGAGACCCTCTAGGTTGACACACCTAGGCAAAAAAAAGGGCATCCCGGCGAACCAAAAGGTTCGGGCAAAAATTAGGGATAAATGAAAAAATTTGTACACCCGGAAAGTTGAAAACCCGAAGGGCCGACTTGGGAAAAAAAGGGTTTCCCGGTGGACTGAAAACCTGAAAGCGTATGACTATGTCTCGTCGGATCACTTTAAGGATAATCTCTTCACTGACAAAATCTGACCTTCTGATCAATTCAATCATCTTCGGACGAAGCAACGGATGGACGAGATATTCAAAGATACGAGGGCTATAGAAGAATGGGAACCCCATGGGATTATCACACATAGCTATCTTTCTTTGTATAGATTTGTCTTACTTTTTATGACACCATCCTCTTACTAGGATGTCTGTCTCCTTTGTACAAAATACTTATTCAAAGTAAATACAAAGATATCTCTTTCAAAGTACAGAAAACTATTTGCCTTTTTTCTTTACACTTGTGTTTTATTTGCAAAAACGTCTAATGATTCATTAATGAACATATTCATTTGAACATAATTACTGTTTACAAATAAACAGGATGGAAAAGAGCAGTTACTGACAGACTGAAAGGATAGGAAAACATCTTTAGGCTATTCCATGAGCAATCCCTACAGTACAACATCTAGATCCCCAGCGGAGTTGAAACTTCAAACTCTCAATCCCCAGCGGAGCCAAAACTTCAAACTACCAATCCCCAGCGGAGCCAAATTTTCAAACTTTCAATCCCCAGTGGAAACCATTCAGTTTCTCCAAATTCCCCAGCAAGTTATATTGAAGCAACCAGATAACAGTTAACTTTTGTCTCTCCCCAACCTAGGATATCCCCAGTAGAGTGGCAGACGACTGAAACTCCTGAACTTTTTCCAAACAAGAATAAGTTTTCTTCCCCATAGAGTTTTCATTGCTCCCCAACAGAATGAAGATTCTCTTTATTAACTCCCCGCAGAAGTCATCAGAGTTTTCTGTATTCCCCAGCAGAATAATGATTCCCATTATGCAATCCCCGGTAGAAGTCGTCAAAATTCTCTGGATCCACCAAGCAGATTACTCAAACAGTGCATGGCATTACCTTCACAATGAATTTTTTGTCAATACTCCAACTTCAAGACATGAAGGATCCCTATATCCCCAGAGAAGTCGCCAAGGATTTCTTATCCTCAGCAATCAAGGATTTATTGTCCCTGACAGCAGTCAAGGATTTATTTTCCTCAGCAAATCAGCTTACATGCGCATACATTACATCCATATATCATAAACATTGATAAAACACATATATTGCATCATACATTTCATGCAACATAACTTTGTGTTTCAGCTAACATTTTACCCTTTTCAGGATACGATTAAAAGCTACCGTTTAACAATATACAATCGTGATATAGTACAGATACACTCCAGACACGGAAGTCATTTTGTTACTCATTCAGATTCAGCTTTCAAGATAAAGTACAGATACACTCCAGACACGGAAGTCATTCTGTTACTCATTCAGATTCAACTCTCAGATACAGTTTAGATACACTCCAGACGCGGATGTTATTCTATTACTCATTTAGACATCAACTTCAAGATACAGTCCAGATACGCTCCAGATACGGATGCCATTCTGATACTTATTCAAATTCATATTTCACACTCTTGTAACAGTACGAATACTCTCCAGACACGGATGCTATTCTGTTTCTCATTCAGATTTCAAGTCTCCAGATACAGCTTAGATACGTTCCAGATGCGGATACCATTCTGATACTTATTCTTCTGACTTACAACTTACAATTCAGCAAGCATTCTAGGATGGCATCTACAAGCCCATCTCTAACAAGATTCTATCACCTCTTCAAATGGCATCTTTAAGCCCATTTCCTCAACTACACTTCTTCGAGTGCAAATTTATGGGCACCCTAGTGTCCAATCATCTTTTACCTTTGAGTCACGAACGGCAAAGCTCACCAATCTAACTCTTCAGGTTCAAGAAGATTGAACAGGGGCAGCTATTGTACCCAAAAATTTTCCCTCTCATTTTATCAAGATTTTTTTCACAAGACTTCTTGGACTCAAGACAAGACTAGGGTTTGCTCAGCTCAAGGAATCTCATCTTGCACTGATAACCCAAAATTAGGGTTTGAGTTTGCACAAGGATTTTTGGACCACCAATGCTTCATGTGACTTTCATCCATCCTCTTGGACCCCTAAGATTGTTCATGTTAAGTTTCAAACCTTGAACCACATTTTTGATCAGTCAATTGGACAGTTGACCTAAAAATCAATTGTATTGAGGAAAAAGTCAACCATGGCCAATTTACAGTCAAACTTCATTATTTTTTATCCACATCAACATTATAGACTCCTATGTACCATTTGATCAAGTTTGGATCACAACTCCTCAAAAAATTTGATCAAACCATCAAAAGGGCAAAATGGTCAAAATTAGGGTTTTGACTGAGAAAGGGCAATTTCTGATTTTTAACCTAGCCAATGGCCAATTGAGTTCAAGCATGATTTCAAAGGCTCAATGGCATCATCTTTACCTAATTACATGGTTCAAAATATCTCAAGTTCATTGGATTGACAAATGAATTTTGCAGTCAACTGATCAAAAGTCAATTGTACACTGAAAAGTCAAACTTTGACTTTTTCGTCAAAATCAAGTGCCAAGGGTCATAATTCATCAAGATATGTCAAAATATGAAACTTGTTCACCAAGAAAACCAATTTTGAAAATTAGGGTTTTGAATTTGAAATTTTTCATAACTAAGAATTTTTCTAAGTATGGAAATTTTCTTATTTTTTCCCAACTTTCCACCACTTTTTCACCATGATGCAATTTAATTCAAAGAAAACTTCCAACATGAAAGTTGTAGTCCTCCATGAAATCTACAACTTTTCTTCACAAACTTTTCTCAAAATATGCTTGGATCTCAAGTTATAAATTTGTGAATATAGGTCCATGAACTAAATAACTTAGTGAAATTTTGCCCTAATTTAGTCAGGTTTTGGACCCAACTTCATGGACATTTTTCACCTAGTTCCAAGAGGTATCTCAAAATTCATTTAAAAGATGGATTATAGATCACATTCCAAGCTTTCCAAAATGTCCAAGAACTCTCCAAGATCATTTTTGGTTAGGGATAATCAAAGAGGAGAAGTTGGCATTTTATCACTTTTGTTCATGCCATTTTCACAAAGTATCAAGTTGCAAATCAGATCCATGATGGTTGTATCTTGCTTTACAGGTCCTAAACTCACTCTACACTCCATAATTAAATGCAAACTCATAAGTTTAAGGCTTTATTTTCACTTTTGAAGCATTGTACAAGAGACATTTCCATTTTTGGCCAAAAGTTCACATTGCCATTTTCATAAAGGTGAGCTTTTGCAATTTTGTCAATCTTGAGCCTTGGACTTGTCCCTTTGGTGCAAACAACTTCCACAGGTCTCAAGAAAATTGTACAAATGCATTTCAGCTATCAAGCAAGCAAGGACAGGCCTGTTAGCTTGGTCACTTCACTTTTCTTCAAATACAAGAAAAGTTGCCAAAAGGTGGAGAGCTTGCACAGCTAGTGAAGAATGGACTTGGATCCTTTCTATGCATATTTACAAACTTGTTACAAACTAGAACACGATTGCATTGAAGCTAGAACTGACTCAAACTCAAAAACTCCATTTTTTTTCCAAAATACACAGTTGCTGCAAAATCATAGCCATTTCATTTTTGGCTCGTGCGTTTTGCATTTTAACATTTGAAACACCTTCTACATATCATACCAAAGCAAGCCAAACCCTTTCCCTAGTTCTGTAACCCCTATTTCAGCCATTTCCATTTTCACTTTGGAAGCTTGCAACTTGACTTGTGCAAAGAGTTTCAGCCATCCTCAGAGCAAGCTAAGCATTGGAATAGTTTCAGGGAAGCTCAAGGAAGCTCACATGATCCTCAGGCCTCCATCAATGTCCCTACATTGCTCTATCCAAATCCAACAGAAGGAGGTATTTTTCAAAACTCTATCTCTCTGAATAGGCATCCTCAAGCCACGATTTGTGAAGAAAAAATGTAGTCCATATCATGTTGAAGTTGTACATATGCATATTTTTCATTTATATTAACTATGCTGTGAGAATTTGAAGCTTGAAGTTCATGAAATTTCTAGGTCACGAATTGGGGATCCCAAAATTCTCTCTGATCTTTGAGAGTTAGGTTACAAATTTTATATGGTTGAACTCGTGAGATTAAATGCCACAAGTTTCATTTTATATGTTTTTGTTTTTGTGCAAGTATGAGCAAGATACAGTTTGAACCATGAAGCGCACGTAGGAACTGGCTGGAGGACAGGGACGATGGTTCTAGGATTTTTGTTGCATTGGGCTTTTTGTTTTTACTTTTTGCACCTCCTGACCCAATATTTGCACCCCCTGACTTTTTTCTTATATTTTTGCATTTTCTTTCATATTTTTATATTTATTACTTGCATTTATTTTTCTTAATGATAAAAAATACCCAAAAATAATTTATTTATTTTCACACTTTTATTTTTTTATTTTTATTTTCTCACATAAAAATAGTTTATTTTGACAAATAGATTTTATTTTCTTAAATAAATTTGTAAATACAATTAATAATACTTAATATTTTTACTATATTATTTATACTCAAAAAACACTTATTTTCTACACATATTTAATTTTTAATATTTACATATAATATTATGTATTATTTTCTTGTACAAAAAATGGACAAAATAATATTAAGAAACATCATTTTTCTTTTAATCAAAAACTAGGGTTTCACCCCTTTCCAAAATAATAATATTTATTTTTCCTTATTTTTTAGGGTTTAATTTAAATTATTTTCTCATACAAAAAACAAATACCAAAACATTTTTTGCATAAATACATTGCATTGCATTTTAAATACTTGTACATTTATTTAATGCGCACAATATTCGATTGGGTTGTAATAATATATTTAGGTTTATATTTTTGCAATATCCCCATTCAAAACTTGTATCCCCCCTCCCATAATAATTGTTGTAATAGCTTAGTTTATTTTACGCAATTTATTGCTTTCATATACCATGTTTAGTAAAACTAGGGTTTGCATGACAAGAACAAAAACAAAATAAATAGAAAACCCTAAATGCAAGACAAAAGCATGAAAATGACACACTTTGCAGACAAGCACCCTTAGGGTTTCTCCCACTTGGTTGCCTAGTTTAAAATGGCCATGTTACGCACGCGAAGTATCTTGGCAAAACAAAACAAAATAAGATCATAGTCCCTCGATGACGCTATCAAAAGGTTGCCTAAACAAAGATGATCTTGGTCCCTCAAACATGCTAAGATACTTGGCAACATTGCTATCATGGTTATACGATGACCCACGCCCGTCCCGTTTACATCCAAAGATAAGGTTGCTTACCAAATCAATGGTAAGTCAACAATGTCAAAGGAATAAAAATGCACAAGAAAGACATTTGAGTAGGTAGATAGCTTCTAGTTACTTGTTCCATTTCAAAATCAATCGTTGCTATTTTCAAAAACAAACACACACACATTTCAAAACATCTTTCAAAACATTGAAAACATTTTCAAAAGACAAACATCTTTGTATACATTCTTACAAACGAGAATCATTACAAAGATTGCCTAAACAAAGGCCTCTTTTGAAAATACTTTTAAAACCACACCAAGCACCATTTCAAACCAAACAAAGCAAAGTAAGTGATCTAAACAAGTAACTAAGAGCCCATGGAAAACCATGGATGAAAAGGGTGCTAGCACCTTCCCTTTTCATAATCTACCCCCCGAACTCAAGAAAACATCTCAAAGGTCTTTCCTGTGCTTTTTTACCTTTCCTTTTGGATAAAAGAAAAGTCGGTGGCGACTCTTGCTAACCGCAACATTTGCAAACACAAACGCAAAACCTCAAGTCAGTTCTCCCACCGCATCATAGATAAACTTAACTTGTCTGAACCATCACCAAAACGTCATTCTAGACTCAATTGGAGTTCAAACATACAATTAGCTGAGTTTAGGACCGAAGAACATCACGAAGAACAGGTGGGTACAAATACACTTTGAGCCTTTATCCTTTGTTTCTTAAATCGTGAACCAAGCCACATTACAACCTTTCAAAAGTCCTAATTGAAGAATGAGTTAGTTCTTAAGCATACTGTGATACGGTGGGAGAACTGACTAGGGTTTTGCGTTTGTTTTCGCAAATGTTTCGGTTGAGCAAGAGTCGCCACCGACTTTTTATTTTATCCTAAGGAAAGGTTTAAAAAGCACAGTAAAAACCTTTGAGATATTTCGTGGGTTCGGGGAGTAGATTATAGAAAGGGAAGGTATTAGCACCCTTTCTATCCATGGTTATCCATGGGCTCTTAGTTACTTGCTTATATCAACTTGCCTTGATTTTCAATTGTTTGAAATGGTGCTTTGTGCGTGGTTTTGAAAATGTTTTGAAAAAGATGCCTTGTCTAGGCTACCCTTGTAACAATTCTTTAGTCGAATGTTTTACAAAAGGTGTTTGTCTTTTTGAAAAGATGTTTCAAGGTTTTTGAAAGTTTGTTTTGAAAGTGTTTGTGAAGTGTGGTTTGAAAAATAGGCAAGTGTTTTTGTTTTGCAAGTTGATAAGTACTTAAGAGCTATCTACCCTAAAGTTCTCAAAGATTTTTGCTATGTTTTAACCCTTTTAACAATTTTGTTCCACCATTGTATTTGGTGGACAATCTTGTGTTAGGATGTGAAAGGGACGGGCGCGGGTCATCGTTTAGACCATAATTGCAACGATGCCAAGTATCTTTGGGCAATTTTCCTTTAAGGGACTTGATCATTTTTTAGGCAACTTTCGAAAGCGTCATCGAGGGACTATGATCATTTGATTGTTTTGTTTTGCCCAAAGAGACCTAACATGCAATATGGCCCATTATTGAAGGCAACAAGTGGAATACCCTAGGGGTGCAAGTGTGATTAGTGTTGTCCATTTTCATGCTTGTTTATCTTGAATTAGGTCAAACTATTCTAGTTAATTGATTTGCATACAAACCCTAATTCTAGCATGGTATATTTAGAAAACTTTAAAGTGCGAAAAATAAAGTTCCTAAGTTATTACAACACAATATATGGGAAGGGGGGTACAAATGTTCAAATGGGGGGTATTTTGACAAAGAATTTAAACCTAACTATTACATCAAAATTGAATTATACAAATTAATTAATATACAATAATTAAATAAAAAGGGAATAAATATGCAAGATGCAAAAATGTTTTTTTTTATATGTATGAAAAAAAAGTGTTTTTTTTATATGTCAAATAAACAAAATAAAAAGTATTATTTTTTGGAGTTTTTATGTATTTAGGGCAAAACCCTAATTTATTAATTAAAAGGTATTAATTGTTTAATATATACAATATTCATTAGTTATGTACAAAAATGAAATAAAAATGAAGTATATTTGTAAAAAATGTATTTTTAATATTAAATATTAATAAGAATAAAAATGAATATATTTTGTATTTTTGTCCTAAATATTCTAATAAATATATATGTATTTGTATTATTTACTAAATATATATTATATATACAAAATAATAATATTTAATATTTATAAAAAAAAGTATATTTTATATAAAATATTTTCAGAAGATAAAATAAAATAAAAATGAGAAAATAAATGTGTTTGCATTATTTTTTTTAGTTATTTTAAATAATAGTATTTATATATTATTTATGTACAAAACTAAATAAAGACTAATAAATATCAAAATAAATGCAAAAAATGTGGAAAAATGATTTTTATATTTTTTCATACTTAAATAACAATATAGAAATAAAATCAAAAGGAAAAAATGGAAAATGATAAGTAAAAATCAAAATGGGCCAGGGGGGTTCAAAAGTAAAAACATGGTGTGAAAAGCAAAAACATTCCAGGCCCAGCCCAGAACCTATCTTTTTCAACCTCCAGCAAACCTTGTTCAAAAAATGCGCGCTTTGTACATGGATTCAAACATCCTGATTCCTGGACTTTTAATGAAAACTCACAACACAAAAAATGTCAAGCATCTTCTCACGAGTTCATACATATAAAGAACATGATTTAACTCTCAGAAATGAGAGAGAATTTCTTCTCCCCCAATTCTTGACCTAGTTTTTGTTCCAAGTTCAGACATCAAATTCTCGTAGCACACATAACATAAATGAAAACTAATTATATGGGCATGTTCAGGGCTATGAATGTGACATAATTTCTTCACAAACCTAAAGCTAACAATGCATGGATAGAGAGATAGAAGTCCATGAACTTACCTGTTCAGTTGGAATCTTATCTGATGATGGAGGTGTTTTCAATGCAAGGTGATGATTGGTAAAGCTTCCTTGATGTCCAGGGATGCTATTCCAAGCTTTACTTTGTTTGGAAACCAAGAGAATCGTGTTATGGAACTTCAACTGCAAAACAGAAAAATGAAAATGGTGATGTTGATTGGGAGTGTTACAGGTCGTGTTTGAGGCTTGGAATAGTTTCAAGGGATGATGTGGGATGTGTTTGAAGTGATTTTAGCAAGAATGCATGAAAAGATTGAGCTATGGGACTCAATCTGCAGCAGGTACCCTGTTTGGGCAGTTCGAGGGTGATTCTGTGTTTGAGAAGGCAATGGAGATGGTTGGCTCGTGTTTTAGCTTAGGGTTGATGATTGGAAAGTGTTTGATAACTTTGCTTAAGGTCTGGTTCATAAGAATGAGAGTTGTGTATTGTTATGCTATGTTTCTTCAACTTTAAGCAACAAAGTGTCCACTTGAGTTTTAGACTGATAGAGCCCCCCCTAATGTGCTGCTAACCTTCCCCTTGATCAGTGTGTTTTATTCATAAACTTGTGCCAAAAGGATTTGCACTGTACTTGCTTGGATTGCTAATTGACATAAAGTTCTACTTTTGCAAAAATGGACATTATGTTTTTTCTATTTTGGGACTAAACCTTTATGTAATGCTTGAACACATAAAATATGGTCTTGGCACAATGATTTAGCATTAAATTTATGAGTGTAAATGGGATATAGGACCTGTAATCAAGAAATGCAAGCTGAGTTCAAAATTGCCTAAGTGTATGAACATGTAAATTGGTCATAACAAAAGTGAGTTTTTCCCAACTTGCCAAATTCGATTCTCCCTAACCATGAGGTTGTTTGATGAGTTCTTGGACATTTTGGAAAGCTTGGAATGTGTACCACAATCCATCTTTGAAATGCAAATTGAAATTCCAAGTGGAAGTATGTGAAAAATGGTCTTGAAGTTAGGCAAAAATCCTGCCTAAAATGGTTCAAAATTTCTCTAAGTTAAGAATGGTTTGGTACCCATGTTCCAAAATTTGTAACTTGAGATACAAGCTTCTTTTGGGAAAACTTTATGAATCAAAGTTGTAGATTTTGCAATGTACTACAACTTTCATGTTTTGACTTTTGCTTGAATCCAAATGAATCTTGGTGAGAAAGTGGGACAAAGTTAGGAAAAAATTAGGATTTTTCATAACTTAGAAAAATTCTAAGTTATGAAAAATCTTCATTTCAAACCCTAATTTGCAATTCTTGATTTCTTGATGAACAATTTTCATGATTTGGCAGGTTTTGATGAAAAATGAATCTTGACACTTGATTTTGACCAAAAAGTCAAAGTTTGACTTTTCAGTATACAGTCAAAATTGATCAATTGACTGGGAAATTCAACTGTCAATCTTGTGCACTTGGGATCTTTTGAACTTGTTGAGTATGTTAAGACAATTCTATGGGGTTCTTGAGTCCATATGTGAGTTTGGTTTGCCATTGGCTAGGTCAAACAGTCAAAAATTACCTTTGTGCAGTCAAAACCCTAATAATGACCATTTTGCCCTTTTGGTGATCTGATCAAATTTCTTGTGGAATTGTGATTCAAGCTTTATCAAATGGTCCATGTGAGTTCATAATGTTGATGTGGGTCAATTTTCATGATATTTGACTGTCAATTGGCCACAGTTGACTTTTTCCCCAATACAGTTGATTTCTAGGTCAACTGTCCAATTGACTGGGCAAAATTTGGAATCAAGACTTGAAACTTGGTATGGATAAACTTGGGAGTCCAACATGAAGCATGAAAGTCATATTAGGAATTTTAGGTCAAAATATCTCTGTTCAAACACAAACCCTAATTTGGGTCAACAGTGCAAGGAGAAGTCTTGAGCAGAGGAAACCCTAACTGGATCTTGAGCTCCAAGGGTCTTGTGATGAGAAAATGTTGAGAAAAAGGGAGGGCAAATTTTGGGGTACAACAGTTGCCCCTGTTCAATCTTCTTGAATCCGAAGAGTTAGATTGGCAAGTTTGCCTTTCGTGACTCGAGGGTAAAAGGAGATTGGACACTAGAGTGCCCTTAAATTTGCACTCGTCAAAGCAATGGATGCGGGAATGGGCTTAGAGATGCCATTTGGAGATGGGCTTAACGATGCCATTGGGAGGAGTGACAGAAACTTGTCGGGGATGGGCTTAAAGATGCCATCTGGAATGAGTATCAGAAAGGTGCCCATGTTTAGGACCATCTCTGAACTGGGGTCTGAATAAGCAATAGATTGACATCCGTATCTGGAGGCATCCGTAAACTGTTTTCAAAAGTTGAGAAGAGTCTGAACAAGCGATAGATTAACATCCGTTGTTGGGAAGAATCTGTAAACTGTTTTCAGAAGTCTTCAAAGAAGAATCTGAACAAGCGATAGGTTAACATCCGTTACTGGAGAACCTGTGAACTGTTTTCAGAAGTCTTGAGGTTGAATAAGCAATAGAGCAGCATCCGTTGTTGGGAAGCGTCCGTAAACTGTTTTCAAAAGTTGCATCTGAACAAGCGATAGATTAACATCCGTTGTTGGGAAGAATCCATAAACTGTTTTCATAAGTCTTGAGAAGAAACTGAACAAGCGATAGGTTAACATCCGTTACTTGGAGAACCCGTGAACTGTTTTCAGAAGTCTTGAGGTTGAATAAGCAATAGAGCAGCATCCGTTGTTGGGAAGCGTCTGTAAACTGTTTTCAAAAGTTGCATCTGAACAAGCGATAGATTAACATCCGTTGTTGGGAAGAATCCATAAACTGTTTTCAGAAGTCTTGAGAAGAAACTGAACAAGCGATAGGTTAACATCCGTTACTTGGAGAACCCGTAAACTGTTTTCAGAAGTCTTGAGGTTGAATAAGCAATAGAGCAGCATCCGTTGTTGGGAAGCGTCTATAAACTGTTTTCAAAAGTTGTATCTGAACAAGCGATAGATTAACATCTGTTACTTGGAGAACCCGTGAACTGTTTTCAGAAATCTTGAAGTTGAGGAGGAATCGGTGTAGGGTTTCCTGATGATGAGCTCGTATAAAACTGCATCTGGATGAATCTGGAATAAGCATCAGGATGTTGCCATGTCTGGGTCACATCTGAACTATTTCTAGAAAGAATCTCAGAAGATAATGATTTTTGTCTGTTGACTGATCTTACCTGAAAAGGTGAAGAGTTAGTTGTATGCAATGTCATGATGCATGATGCGATGTATGTTATATGAATGTAAATGAATGCGCATGTAAGCTGGAGAGCTGTCTTGCGGAGGATAGATGAATCCGAGATGGCTGAAGATAAAAGCATCTTGACTGCTGCCGGGAAGAAAAAATTTCTTGGTTGTTGCTGGGTGTTGTACCCCAAAATTTGCCCTCCCATATTCTCCAAGAAATTGCCAAGTCAAGCTTCAAAATTCCCCAAGGGTTGCACAGTGCAAAGGTATCATATACAGTCAAAACTAGGGTTTGTGTTCTGATCAAGGAAAGGAAGTTTTCAAGGGCCCAATCAAGTCCCATATGCCTACAAGTATGGTCAAGTATCCTCATATCAAGTTTCAAGGCATTCTGCTCAAAATTGCACAGTCAAAAACCCTAATTGCACTACAATCAACTGTAGGGGCAAAATGGTCATTTGACAGTCAAAAGTTCAAATTTTTGATCAACATATCATTTTGAACCCACAAACATCATTTGATCAATGCTTGATCATGATTCTCAAAATTTGGCTCAGAAATCATCAAAGATGCAAAAGTTTCCTTATTTGGACAGCTGAAAAAGTCAACTGAAATTGACCAGGGCATAACTTTCACATGGATTATCAGAAAAATTCCATCCAAAGCTCATTTTGAAGAGAAAGACATTTCCTACAACTCATCTTCATACTTCAAGTCCAAGAAATGCTCTCACAAAAAGTTATCAATTTCAACATTATAGGTCATTTTCAAAAGTCAACAAAAAGGGACTTTAAGTCAAAGGCCATAACTTGAGATTGGTAAATCAAAATGACATGGGACCAAAGGCATTGGTTAGAGGACTCAAAGACCTTTCCAAAATGTCCAAGAACATGAGAAAAGCTTAAAAATTGAGCAAGTTATGCCTTGTGGAAGTTGGGAAATTTTTGGATATTTTGAAAAGTCAACATTGATTCAAATGACCTAAAATTGCTAATGGGCCCATTTTTCTTTCATGATCCATCATCCATGACACATGCACGACCACTTGGCCCAAAGGGAAGTATTTTCTCATTTTTTATTTATTTATTTGAATTTTTATTTATATTAATTCATTTAAATCAAATTAAATATAGGAAAAATACTAACCTAAGTTTTCAAATCTTTTTGTACATATTTCAGCCTCAAGATTTCGTGCCTAAGTCAATAAGGAAAGATTTGGAGCAAATTGATCATAATTGGCACAAGAACACTTGAAAAAGATTGAAAAAAGATCCTTAACAAATCAAATCTTCAATTCATGAATTCAAGAGATTTTGAGCAATATTTTTGACCTAATGCATTCACTACAAAGGCTTGATCATAAACCTAATGCAAATAGACAAAAAGCTGCGCAAGAGAGCTCTCCAAAAACTTGAAATTTTTCTCCATAAACTCAATTCTGAAAACAAGGTTAGAGGGCGATTAAAGACCTAATTTTCATTCCAATAGCTTCCTAAAGGATTAGTGATCACATTCCAATCAGAAACCACCATCAAAACTCCAAGAATTGGTATATTGAACTGGAACTGCATCAATGAAAATTCATAATCGTATATCATATTCCATGCATTATTTGTGAAATTTATTCATTGATGCATGTTCATTATGATGTTTTAAAGCTAACCATGATGTTTAATTGAATTATTATGCTGTATACGAGATTTCGCCATGTTCAATTTCTAGGGTTTACAGGGTTGGAAATTAGGGCTTTTGCAAAAAGGAAAAATTAGGACTCAAGGCCACCACCATTAGATTCAGCACGTTCAGACGAAGAAGATAGGACCATCGCGCCCAATTTATGAACCCTATAGCGCTATTCGCTATTTTCCCATAGCCGGCCTAATAGAACGCACGAAAAACCGTTGCTCTTGTTTTTTTGTTTCAGGCACGCGAAGAAGACGATGCGTTGGCAAGAAGTAATTGGTTCTTTTAAATTTCGCGCTAAAACATTATCCATATGCGTTGTTTATTTTATATTATTTGTTTGATGTTTAATGTTAACGCGCATAAGTTGGTTCAGCTGGCAAGGGATGGTGATTGCAACGTCCAAGACCTGGGTTCGAGCCCCAGGTCTGTGTAGTTTCCATATTATTTTTCATTAACAATTCCCATGCAGCGCCCAAGGTCAAGACATACCATACACCTTCTTAATCAACCAGCCACGCGTCTCAGGGAATCAGATCAAAGGCTGAAAGTGGAGAACACCATATACCATGGTCAAACGCATGTGTACGCTATCTAGAAAAAGTCAAAAAAGGCCAATTTTAATGGGCCAGATTACTGAATTACACCTCCTAATTTGGGACTGAACCCCCCCTGGTTTGCAATTTTCTATATTTTCTTTATATTTTATTTTCAATCATTATTTTATTTTATTGTTTTGATTTAATTAATTATTTTTTACAAAATACAAAAACCTCATAAAAATCAGAAAAGCTAAAAAACATAATAAATATTTTATTTTACTATTTTCTTGTAAATAAATGCTTGGAAATAAATTAATTTAAATTAGGGTTTTAATGTTAATTCTTTTCATAAAAAAAATCTAAAAAGAAGTAGAATTAGGTTTAATTAATGTTTTTATTCCTTTTTAATTTTTATTTCTCATAATAATATTTATTTATTTATTTATTTTTATAATCAAATTTGCATGTAAATTAATTAGGGTTTAAATTAGGTTAAAATTCAATATATTTCTTAATAAATTAAAAATAACTAGAATTAGGGTTTGCGTCGTACTTTAATTAATTCTTTTTTATTAAATCCTAAAAATACCAAAAAAACAAAAACAGTTCTTTTCTTAAATTAATTAATTCATGTAATTTAATTTTTGCAAAAGGGTCCAACGCCCTCCTTTCGACTTAATTGTTTAATTTCGCATATTTATTTTATTTTGCTTAAATAATTATGTATCTCTCCCAAGGCCTTGTAATTACTTCTCGCACTTTCCAATTCTTTATTTATTTTCCTTTATTTATTTTCCGTCAAATCGGGTCCGGTTTAATTTTGGCGATGTGGACCCGCGCCATTTGTAATAGCTTTAGATTTACTTTTTCCTCGTAACTTTTAACTGTTAAACAAAGCATGCAAGAATGAATGGCCTTAAATAAAATCAAGCGTAGAACACCAATGACATGGACAAGACAAAAATAACTGAACATGACACACAAATCGCACACACCACCCCTAGGGTACGCCTCACTGTTGCCTTGCCTCGAAAGGTGATCGTCGAGTAGAGGATGTCTTAGTAAGTCCTCATGATCCGGGAATCTGGCATGAGGGTAGCTTCTAAGGTGTCTTCCTATTGCTCTGGTGATCACCACGTCCCGAACATCGAATTGAACCGAACACCTCCAACGGTGGTGCTACCTACCTCTCAATGGTGGGATGGCACTACTTTGAGGACATTTACACAGATGAATTCCTTAGGGTAGGTAGGTTCTCGTAGATACTTGCTCTGATTTCAAAACAAACAAAAATCTTTTCACACCGACACTTTTCAAAAGCTTTCAAAGCAATTTTTCAAACACTCTGATACAAGAGTCGAACTGGAATTTTCAAAGAAACTTTTTTTAAAACCCACAGTTGAAAAGCAAACAAACAATTTTTGAAAACACAAGTGAGCAAGTATCTAAGAGCCCATGGATAACCATGGATAGAAAGGGTGCTAACACCTTCCCTTTCTATAACCTACCTCCCGAACCGAGAGCAATCTCTTGAAGGAATTTTTCTGTGCTTTTGTCCTTTCCATTTGGAGAAAATAAAAGACGGTGGCGACTCTTGCTTCCGCGATATTTCGCGAACCAGCTTTAAACAGTCAGTTCCAGATCCACCGTTCACAGAACTGGCGACTCTGCTGGGGATAAACTTTTAAAGTGAGGTGTACCTTAGGATTAAGATCACTATGTTTTCAATTGTCTTCTTTGCTTGCTCTATTATTGTGGGACTGTCTTGGGAGTTCTATAGATCCTAAACCCGGATCTGGGGGATACCTTTCTTAGAAAGTAGCAACAAGGCTGTGAGGGAACTGTGCGGGGTATACCGACATGGTTGAAACAGTCTGCTACGTTGATGTGGCACTTTGGTGTGTACCGGTAACCCTTGAGTTCAGTCAAGGAGAGTACGGGGCCTCCGCGTGGTGTCGTGAAGCATCAACAGACCTTAGGAACCTTAATTGAACTATCTTGGCCTCTTTAGGGTAGTGAGATAACTGACTTTGGTGCAGTCCGAGGTTGGTTGATACTCGATACTACACTCAATTGAGGGTTGCTTTCCTGGAATATTTCGGTCGCCAGTTCAGTGGCTAAATCGAAACGATGAACAATGAAAGCAATCCCGTGATATTGGGAACCTTAGAACCCGGTTACTTTGATTAGGACAGGTTGAACCCACCAACTTCAAGAGGGTACTACCCAGACCCCATGCTGGCCTTAAACCTTAAGGGCTTGTCTTGTGTGCCTTGTGTGCCTTACATGTTTGTCTTTGTAAATATCTGTGGTGTGTTTAATCATAGCATCATGACATCATCCAGCATCATATGCATTGACTAACCATTTCAGGGGTTCGAATTTTCATCTTTGTTCTTGTTTTGTAGGACATGGAAACTGTTCGTAGAAAGACAATTCAAATCAGTCTTGTAAGGATCCCTCCTCAGCTTAAGGAGCTTATATCCAGGATTTCCGAGAACTCTTCATTCAGTGAAAGGCATGGAAGCCTCATCAGCTTGGTCAACACCAACATTGAGGAAGACATGATAAAGGTCCTGTTCCAGTTCTTTGATCCTCTGCATCACTGTTTTACCTTCTTGGATTATCAGTTGGTACCTACATTGGAGGAGTTCTCCCGGCTCCTGAAGATCCCTATCCTTGATCAGCTACCCTTCAACGGTACAGAAAAGGAACCTAAGCTTGAAGAGATTGCTAAAGCCTTGCACCTATAGTCATCTGACCTCAAGGGACATTGGGAAGTTACAAGTGGTATCAAAGGGTTCTTAGCCAGGTTTCTGTTTGAAAAGGCCCTTGAATGTTGGAACTCCCTTGACTTGCAAGCTTTTGAAGAAGTGGTAGCCCTTCTTGTCTATGGTTTGGTGTTGTTCCCTAACCCAGATCAGCTTATTGATATCAGTGCTGTCCAGATCTTTATGTCCAGGAATCTCAACACCTACATAGCTCCAAAGAGGATGCGCAGTGTATTTTGGGATTGATTTGATTTTTGTACTTTTGCCCATGAGGCCTTGATGTATTAAACAATTATTTCTTTAATGATAACGTGTGTTCCTTTTGTCTACAACAAATTTGAACTTTCGAACCCTTGAATGCATTGCATACGCATTTCATACATCATGTGCATAGCAGGTTTTTCCCCTTTTCAGGTTGCTTACAGTTCTTCGCTGTTTATTTCAGCATCATGAATACCGACTCTTCATCAACTGAGACATCAATCAAGGCTCTTCAGGCGCAGAATGTGCAGTTTCAGGAATTAATCAAGGGTCTGGCTCAAGGCCAAGAAGAACTGAAGGCTATGCTCCTGAAGAAGGAGAAGAAGAAGAAGAGAAGAACTGTTCTGTTCAACTCGGGCCGAAGGTTTAACAATACTCTGCAACAGGAAGAGGCTGGTTCTTCTGTTGACAAGAGTTCTCCTCAGGCAGAAGCAAGGGTTCCTAGTCCGGTAGTCTCCGACAACGAGACAGATTTTGATGAAGAACAGTACCCTCCTGCAGACGACAGATATAAGCAACTGGAGGACAGATTGAAGGCTATGGAGGTTCAACAGGTACCTAGGCTGGATTTCGGAGATCTGGGTTTGTCAACTGGTGTGATCATCCCTCACAAGTTCAAAGCACCATCCTTCTCTAAGTATGACGGGGCGTCTTGTCCCAAGCTGCATCTAAGGTCCTATGTTCGGAAAATGCAACCGTACTCTGCGGATAAGAGTTTATGGATCCACTTCTTCCAGGAGAGTCTTTCAGGGACTCATCTCGAATGGTTCTATCAGCTGGATGGGACCAAGGTTCGTAACTGGGAGGAGTTGGCTACTGCTTTCTACAAGCAGTATCAATATAATGCCGACCTTGCCCCCACACGTACCCAACTCCAGGGTATGTCGTTAGGTGCAAGCGAAGGTTTTAAGGAGTACGCTCAGAAGTGGAGAGACCTGGCTGGCAGGGTGCAGCCTCCATTAACTGATCGGGAGCTGGTAGACATGTTCTTGGGGACCCTATCTGGGCCATTTTTCAACCATCTCATTGGGAATTCTTCTGCTGGGTTCACTGATTTGATTCTGACTGGAGAGAGAATTGAAGCTGGGTTGAAGTCTGGAAAGATTCCGAAAGGTGCATCGTCTAGTTCGGAAAAGAAACCATTCAAGAAGGAGTCTAGTGCCGTATATGGTTCCAGGAGATCAGAGAGACAGGAGCACCGCCAATCTGTCAGTGCGGTAATGATTGCTAAGCCTGCTGCCGCTCCTCGGCCAAACAATCCTCAGAAGGTTGAAAGACCCCGGAGAGAATTCACCCGCTTAAGCATGACTTTGTCGCAGATCCTGCCACAGTTGCTCTCAACCAATTTAGTGACTGTCAGGGAGGCGCCGAAGTTCCCCAATACTGCATCCCCTAAGTACAACCCGAATGCTCGTTGTGCTTACCATTCAGATAGCCCGGGGCATTCTACTGATGACTGTTGGGCGTTAAAGAACAAGCTGCAGGACCTCATTGACGCTAAGGAGGTACAGTTTGAGGCATCTGACAAGCCTAATGTGGTGACGGCTCCCCTACCTGCTCATGGGATTAATGCTATTGGGGACGAAGAGGAAGTTGATGAAGCTGAGTTTGATAGCTGGATCTACCCGGCAACCGACGGCGGACTTAACAATTGGAGTGCAAAAGACAATCTCCCTGTTTCTCTTGTTACTGAGTAATGAATTCCTTTGTTTCGTTATTTTGTAATAAACAATGATAAACTCTATGGACCGGTGTCTTACCCGAGGCACCGTGGTTCTATTTGTGAGGGCATACAAATTGTCATTTCATATATCATGAATGAAAATCTTGGACGTATTTTCGCATTACAAATATTGTGTTCCTTTTCTGTCTTTCTTTTCCTCTACATAATTTTCAAAACAGCTGTATTTACACACACACTCACTCATACAGGTTTCAATCCACTCTGGATCTCACTGATAACAACCCTGCTACTGCCAGTTATGACTTCGAAAATCCGATCAACTTAGCCGAAGACGAAGGTGAAGATGATTGCGAAGTGCCTGGCGAGCTTGCAAGACTGTTGCTTCAGGAAGAAAGGGCAATTCAACCCCATGAAGAGCCAGTGGAAACAATAAACCTGGGTACTGAGGCAGACAGGAAAGAGGTAAAGATTGGTGCCAACCTAGAGCTCAGCGTGAAGCAACGGTTAACCAAGATGTTACATAATTATATGGAGATCTTTGCCTGGTCCTACGAAGACATGCCAGGGTTGGATACCGACATTGTGGTCCATCACTTGCCAACTAAGGAAGACTGCCCTCCAGTTAAGCAAAAGGTCCGTCGGATGCGTCCAGAGATGTCTGAGAAGATTAAAGCCGAGGTTATGAAACAGTTTGATGCTGGGTTCCTTGCAGTGACTTCTTACCCTCAGTGGGTTGCTAATGTGGTGCCGGTACCAAAAAAGGACGGTAAGGTCAGAATGTGTGTCGATTACAGGGATCTGAACAGGGCCAGCCCCAAGGATGACTTCCCCTTACCTCACATTGATGTCCTTGTTGATAATACAGCACAGCACAAGGTATTCTCTTTCATGGATGGCTTTTCAGGTTACAATCAGATCAAGATGGCACCTGAAGACAAGGAAAAGACTACATTTGTTACTCAGTGGGGCACCTTCTGTTACAAGGTCATGCCATTTGGATTAAAGAACGCTGGGGCAACCTACCAACGTGCCATGGTTGCTTTATTTCATGACATGATCCATCACGAGATAGAAGTGTATGTTGACGACATGATCGCAAGGTCCCAGACTGAGGAAGAGCACTTAGATCATTTGCAGAAATTGTTTGACCGATTGAAACTATACAAGCTGAGATTGAACCCGAACAAGTGCACCTTCGGGGTAAGATCTGGGAAGTTGCTAGGCTTCGTGGTCAGTGATAAGGGAATTCAAGTGGACCCTGCTAAGGTCAAAGCTATTCAAGAGATGCCAGTTCCCAGGACAGAGAAGGAAGTCAGAGGCTTTTTAGGACGCCTGAATTACATTGCTCGATTCATCTCACATCTGACTGCTACCTGTGAGCCAATCTTCAAGCTGCTGAAGAAAGATCAAGTAGTACGTTGGAACGATGAATGTCAGGCTGCTTTCGACAGAATCAAAGAGTATCTCCAAGAACCACCTATCCTTATGCCACCGGTTGAAGGGAGACCTCTGATCCTATATCTGACAGTGCTTGACAATTCAATGGGGTGTGTGCTGGGGCAGCATGACGAGTCTGGCCGAAAAGAGCATGCCATTTATTACCTTAGCAAAAAGTTTACCGACTGTGAGACCCGATACTCACTGCTTGAGAAAACTTGCTGCGCTTTGGTATGGGCTGCTCGCCGGCTGAGACAGTATATGCTGACTCACACCACCTTGTTGATATCAAAGATGGATCCTATAAAGTACATATTCGAAAAGCCTGCTCTGTCTGGGAGAATTGCAAGATGGAAAATGATCTTGACGGAATACGACATTCAGTACACAACCCAGAAAGCCATCAAGGGGAGTGTATTGGCAGACCACCTGGCACATCAGGCTGTAGATGACTATCAGTCTATGAACTTCGAGTTTCCGGATGAAAGCATCATGATTGTAACTGACTGTGAAGTACCTGGACCGGATGAAGGACCTGAACCGGGATCCCGATGGTCTATGCACTTTGACGGGGCATCCAATGCTTTGGGAAACGGTATCGGCGCCATCATCATATCTCCTCAAGGTACTCATACTCCACTCACTGCCCGGCTGTGTTTCAACTGTACCAACAACATGGCGGAGTATGAGGCGTGTATCATGGGTCTTCAAGCTGCGATCGACCTAAGGATCAAATTTCTAAGTGTCTTCGGAGATTCCGCTCTTGTGATCAATCAGATCAAAGGAGAGTGGGATACGAAACATCCAAACTTGATTCCTTACAGAGAATGTGTGTTGACCCTGATCCCTCACTTTACCGAGATAACCTTTGAGCACTTTCCAAGAGAAGAGAATCAGTTAGCGGATGCGTTAGCTACAATGTCTTCTATGTTTAAGGTCAAATGGGATAATGAGGCTCCCCGGATCATCATCTGGAAATTGGACGAACCGGCATACTGTTGTGATCTCGAAACTGAATTGGTGACTGAGAAGCCTTGGTACCACGAAGTGAAGAGATATCTGGAAGCTCAGGAATACCCTGAAGGTGCATCTGTCAACGATAAGAAATTCCTGAGGAGGTTTGCAACAAAGTTCTTCCTCAGCAATGGTATCCTGTACAAGAGAAACCATGATTCAACCTTACTGCGTTGTGTGGATAAGACTGAAGCAGAAAGAATCATGGAAGAGCTACATGAAGGGACCTTTGGTACATATTCCAGTGGACATACTATGGCTAAGAAAATCCTACGGGCAGGATATTACTGGTCTACAATGGAAGCTGACTGTTACCAACATTCCAGGACATGCCACAAGTGCCAGGTTTATGCAGACAAGGTGCATGTTCCTCCGGTTCCCCTGAATGTTCTGACTGCGCCTTGGGCGTTTGCAATGTGGGGCATAGACATGATCGGCGAGATTAAACCTACGGCATCTAATGGGCATCGCTTCATCCTAGTGGCGATTGATTATTTTACAAAGTGGGTTGAGGCAGCATCCTATGCTACGGTAACCAAGACTGTTGTGGCACGGTTCATTCGGCACAACCTGATCTGTCGGTACGGCGTCCCAGAACGAATTATTACAGACAACGGTACCAATCTGAACAACAAGATGATCGCTCAGCTCTGCGAACAGTTCAAGATACAGCACCACAATTCTTCTCCTTACAGACCGAAGATGAATGGGGCTGTAGAAGCAGCAAATAAGAACATCAAGAAAATCGTGCAAAAGATGACAGTGACTTATAAAGATTGGCACGAGATGTTACCGTTCGCACTGCATGGGTACCGTACCTCAGCTAGGACGTCAACCGGAGCAACCCCTTTCTCTCTGGTTTATGGCATGGAGGCAGTCTTGCCGATCGAAGTGCAAATACCCTCTCTCCGGATAATGAAGGATGCAAATCTGAACGAAGATGATTGGATCCAGACACGACTTGATCAACTCAACCTCATTGATGAAAAGAGACTTGTTGCTATCTGTCATGGTCAGACGTATCAGAAACGAATGATCAGGGCATTTAACAAAAAGGTCAGACCACAGGAATATCAAGTTGGGGATCTGGTAATCAAGAGAATCATCCTTCCTCAGAGTGATCCAAGGGGCAAATGGACCCCTACGTACGAAGGGCCATTTGTGGTTAAACATGTGTTCTCAGGAGGAGCAATGATATTGACCAACATGGATGGTGATGACCTTCCTCACCCCGCCAATGCGGACATAGTAAAAAGATACTACGCATAAAAAAGACCCGCTAGGCTGACATGCCTAGGCAAAAGTTAGGGCTTCCCGTCGAACCAAAAGGGTTCGGGCAAAATGAAGGGATGAAAATGAAAAAATCTGTACACCCGGCAAGTCGAAAACCTGAAAAGGCGGCTTGGGCAAAAATGGGTATCCCGGTGGACTGAAAACCCGAAAGGGCGGTCCAGGCAAAAATTAGGGATAAAGCGTAATGCTATGTCTCATTGGATCACCTTGCATCCAGAATCCGGTATCTACATCAAGTTCAGACGGCATCGATCAGTCAGCTTCACCTTCAACCAAGGTCATCAAGTGATGAGACGCCCGGAGTTATAAAGGCAATAGCAGAGTTGAAACCCAGTGGGATCATTCATACTTCACACAGCTGTTTTATTTTGTATAAAATTTGTATAAACTCTCTTGTTCGACGACGTTCCTCTTACTAGGACGTCAGCCTCTTGTACACAAAACGCCTATTTTCAGGCCATTCAAAAATCAATACAAATATATTTTCAGTTAAACGTACCAAGTGTTTTTTCTTTTTTTGTTTTGTTTTGCGAAGAACGTCCAAGGTTCAATTTGTGATATATGCATTGACAATAATTTGCTAATTCATAAATATTTGCATACGAAACAAAGGAGTTAATTACAGGTGACACTAGAAACAGGGGCAATAAAGAGTCGTCTGAGCGATCCAATTGTTCTATCCTCCAAGGTACTGATCCGCTGTCGCGCGCGGATCAAAACGAGTTGTTTTATATAAAAGCAGTACAGCGACAATTGACTCGATATATCGTTCTCAAGGACTCTTAACTAATACAAACTGAAATCGAAATGGGGGGGGGGGGTTGGTTTAAGGTTCGATTTGACAAAATAAGTGATTATGAAAAAGTGATTATCAAATAAGCTGAAAAGTCGAATTACTGATTCGGTTCCTGTCTATCATCGATTAAGTAATATTAATCTCCTAAGCGGACAATCTATTCCTATTCGACTACAAACTCAGTGACAAGCGCGAAGAGTATTGTATGATGTATAATCCTAATATCTGAATTAAGCAAACAGAGTTTAAGCTTCACGAATTAAGCAAACGTGATAAATCATACACGGTAACGGATTAAGCAAACGGTAACGTGATTATTTGTTAGAATCATACAATCAATCGGATTGAATCAAAATACTCTATGCAATTCGAATTAAGCATTCAAGAACATAGAACAAAATTGAAAGGAATAAATAATAGATTAAAATTAAAATAACCTCAAGGTCGGAACCTGAATACAGCAATTCGACAGGATTTGGTTAGTTCTCCATAGAAATTGTCAAAAACTTCGATTTTTTTCGTGAATAGTGATTACATGAACAGTGTCGCGGCTGCTGCCCTAAGGTGGAAGAGAACGACCCGTCTTACAATCCAACTGGGTCAAACATACGACCCAGGCCCAAAACTAATTGACCCGAAATTAACTAAGAATAATGCTGCAACTTCAACGAATATTCTGGCCCTTCTACAGTCCGATTCTGACTTTGACTCCAACATAAGAATTGTAGCTCTTTCTCTTAGCTTTCCGGAGATTATTAGAACGCCTCAATCGGACTCCTGGAACTCCAGATATGATCGTTTCCGTGCAGACTGTTAAAGCTGAAAATTAATACGAAAAACAAATAAGTATAAAAATAAATTAAAATATAAAAACATAATAAAATAGAGAAATAAACAAACCAAACCATGGAAATGTATAAGTACAAACGTAGAGGAATGTGCATCCAAATGCACTGATCAAATTCCCCCACACTTGAACTTTTGCACTCCGAGCAAAATGAAAAGAAAGCAGAAATTCATCAACAATTACTCATCCTAGGCTACAAATCTTCTTCGGGTAAGTTTGCATCGACAGGTACTAATCTTGCACACTAAGGACATCGTAAGAACACTAACTACAAATATGCAGACAAAAGGCTCCTAAATACACAAACCAATTCAAATCATATTATTATACCATAGCCTAACTTACTCATCCTTTTTGCTCTTTTTCATTCAGGCGCAATCACATTAAGCCCGTTATCTCCACACACTTATAGCAGGCCAACCGGTTAGTGAATCTGATCCTTTTTCACGGGGTTCCGGTACTTGCGTGGCATAACCCTTTGCTTACTCAGATGTAGTTGCGGGGGATCGGACCGTAATCCTCCCTACCAAGTTCAGCACCAGAAACCGCTGAACCAACTAACAAAGAGTTTTGAAAATTTTTTTTTTTTTTTTTTGAAGATTACACAACCGTTGGGTTAAGTGACCGGGTGAGGATCACCAAGCTTAGAAGGTGTATTACCTTTTTCTTTTCTCTTTTTTTTTTCTTTTTGGAACATTCACTTATATTCATCGGCTTCCTGCGTAAAGTGTGTGAGAGATGGTGCCGACTGCTGAAATAAACTACTCAAGAGCTGTCAAAGAATGAGAAATTAAGGCTAAAACATAATAACAAATTCAAATAAATTTCCGTATGCAGGAGACTTACGGTGTTAGAACGATACCGATCTTGTGAATTTTTCCCAAGTCTCCGCAAACTCGACTCAAATCAGTCTGTAGCCCAAAACTTTCAAGAAGATGCATTTTTTATTGAAATTAAACAAAATACTAACAAGCAAAAACAAATAAAACACACGATTCCCTCCCCCACACTTAAACTAAGCATTGCCCTCAATGAAAGGACGTTACTAATAAAGTAGAGAGAAGGAAAGAAGGACTCCCTGATCAAGTCGCAGTGTAGTTAGGTGCTTCCAAAGAAAGCTCCTCTATGCTGACATCTTCAGGCACCGGACTTTCATGGAATAATTTCAGCCGCTGCCCGTTAACCTTGAAGACTTTGTCAGTACCTGCACTTTTTATTTCCACTGCACCATGAGGGAAAACATTAGTAACAACAAAGGGGCCAATCCATTTGGATCGAAGTTTCCCAGCCATAAGCTTAAGGCGGGAGTTAAACAGTAAAACCTGTTGGCCCACAGAAAATTCCTTCCTAGAAATCATTTTATCATGGAAGTGCTTAGTTTTTTCTTTATAAATCCTAGAGCTCTCATAAGCCTCTAATCTAAGCTCTTCCAACTGTTGCAATTGGAGTTTTCTTTCAATACCTACTTGTTGCATCTCCAAATTACAACTTTTCACCGCCCAAAAAGCACGGTGTTCTATCTCAACAGGAAGATGACATGCCTTACCAAAAACAAGTCGATAAGGAGACATCCCAATGGGTGTCTTGAAAGCTGTCCTTTGAGCCCAAAGTGCGTCTTCTAGACGACGGCTCCAGTCTTTCCTGTTTGGCTGCACCATTTTCTCTAAAACCTGTTTGATCTCCCTGTTGGAGATCTCAGCTTGCCCATTAGTCTGTGGGTGATATGCAGTAGAGACTCTGTGCACAACTCCATACTTTCGGAGTAAAGCTTCCATGGTACGGTTACAGAAATGAGTGCCTTGGTCACTTATGATAGCTCGCGGTATTCCAAACCTGCAAAAGATATTAGACCTGACAAAATCTGCAACAACTCGAGAATCATTAGTCCTAGTGGGGATAGCTTCCACCCACTTTGAAACATAATCAACAGCAAGCAAAATGTAAAGGAAACCAAATGATACAGGAAAGGGACCCATGAAATCGATCCCCCATACATCAAATACCTCACAGAAAAGCATAGGCTGCTGAGGCATTTCACTCTTACGAGTGATGTTTGTACCTGCTATCTGGCACTCTTTACAAGTGCGGTAAGTCTCAAAAGCATCCTTAAAAATAGTTGGCCAATAGAAACCTGAATCAAGGATTTTTCTCGCAGTCCTTTGAGGACCGAAATGTCCGCCAACTTGAGATGCATGAGAAAATTTTAAAATAGATTCAATCTCATTGTCGGGGACACATCTCCTGATTACCTGATCACTACCAAACTTCCATAGATATGGATCATCCCAAACATAATATTTGGCATCACTCTTGAGCTTGTGAACCTGTGATCTAGATGCACCTGTAGGAAAAACACCAGCAACAAGAAAATTAACAATGTCAGCAAACCAAGGTGTAATCCCATCCAAAAGAAACAGCTGCTCATCAGGAAAGTCATCCTTAAGAGGAAAAGGATCTTCATCTCTCTCTATCCTGCTCAAGTGGTCAGCCACTAAGTTCTCAGCTCCACTTTTGTCTTTAATCTCAACATTAAACTCCTGGAGCAACAACATCCACCGAATCAATCTCGGTTTTGCATCCGGCTTCTTCAGCAAGTACTTTAAAGCTGCATGGTCAGTAAAAACAACAACCTTGGAACCTAGCAAATAAGATCTGAATTTGTCAAGAGCAAAAACAATAGCTAGCAGTTCTTTTTCAGTAGTAGTGTAATTAGACTGTGCAGAATCTAAAGTCCTAGAAGCATAGTAAATAACATGGGCAGCCTTGTCAACTCTTTGTGCAAGGACAGCCCCAACTGCATAATTAGAAGCATCACACATAAGCTCAAATGGGAGGGTCCAGTCAGGGGGCTGAATGATGGGAGCGGAGGTCAATGCTTTCTTCAAGAAGTCAAACGCTTGTTTGCATTTGTCATCAAAATCGAAAGTGACATCATTCTTCAACAAGTTTGACAGCGGAAGAGCTATCTTGCTGAAATCCTTGATGAAACGCCTGTAAAAACCTGCATGACCAAGAAAAGAACGAATCTCGCGAATGCAAGAAGGGTAAGGCAGTGTAGAAATCACATCAATCTTAGCAGGGTCAACAGAAATTCCTTTTTCAGAAATAATGTGACCAAGAACAATTCCCTGCTCAACCATAAAATGACATTTTTCATAATTCAACACAAGGTTAGTCTCGATGCATCTTTCTAAAATCAAGTTTAAACTGTTCAAGCATGCATCAAAAGAAGAACCATAAACAGTAAAGTCATCCATAAACACTTCCATGCAATTTTCAATAAAATTAGAGAAAATACTCATCATGCATCGTTGGAAAGTGCCAGGAGCATTGCAAAGGCCAAAAGGCATCTTCCTGTAAGCAAATGTACCGAATGGGCACGTGAAAGTGGTCTTTTCTTGATCTTCAGGTGCAATATGAATCTGAAAGTAACCTGAAAAACCATCAAGAAAACAATAATGTGATTTACCAGCTAGCCGTTCAAGCATCTGATCAATGAACGGCAAAGGAAAGTGATCCTTTCTAGTAGCCTGGTTCAGTCTCCTGTAATCAATACAAACTCTCCAGCTGTTCTGGACTCTAGTGGGAACAAGTTCATTCTTTTCATTTTTTACCACTGTGAGTCCAGATTTCTTAGGTACAACCTGCACTGGACTTACCCACTTACTGTCAGAGATAGGATAAATGATACCTGCTTGCAAGAGTTTGGTTACCTCTTTCTTTACAACATCAAGAATCAAAGGATTAAGCCTCCTTTGGGGCTGCCTTACTGTTTTCGCTCCATCCTCAAGTAAAATCCTGTGCATGCACATCGAAGGACTAATACCTGGAAGGTCGGCTAATGTCCACCCGATTGCTTTCTTGTGCCTCTTCAATACCTGCAAAAGTTTGTCTTCTTGATTGAAATCAAGGTTAGAAGAGATAATAACAGGAAGTTTTTCATTATGCTCCAAGTAAGCATATTTCAGGTTCCCAGGGAGCTCTTTTAGCTCTAAGGACGGGGGCTGAATGATGGATGGAAGGCTTGGGGCAGCCGGGATGTCAAGAGCATCGACGGCAAAAACAGCCTCATCGGTAACAACTTCACCTGTAGGAAATGTATCAGGCTGCAAGGAAGCATCAATCTCAGCACAAAGGACACAAACGTTAGTGTCAGTGCAGTCAGGACATGAATAATTATCATCAAAATCAGAGAGAGATGGAAAATCAAGTGCAAATAATTCAGAACAACTCTCATCAACTAGCTCAGAAATCAACTCAATATTAAAAACCGAATGCTCCTCCACAGGGTGTTTCATGGCATCAAAGATATTAAATTTTGCGACGATGTCACCAAATTCCATGGACATGGTTCCATCATCAACATCGACTTTTGTCTTCGCCGTTTTCATGAACGGTCTGCCTAAAATGATGGGAGCTCTGCTTGACTTAGTTTCTCCTTCCATGTCCAGAATGTAAAAATCTGCAGGAAAAATTAAATCGTTAACTTGAACGAGGACGTCTTCCACTATGCCGGTGGGACGTGCATTGCTCCTATTCGCCAGTTGAACGATTAAACCTGTATGCTGCATGGGACCAAGGCAAAGGTTATTATAAATAGAAGTAGGCATAACATTAATGCCCGCTCCTAAATCAAGCAAACAATTATCAAATTTCTTATCCCCGATGGTACAAGGAATAGTAAAAGTTCCCGGGTCCTTGCACTTTTGTGGCAAGACCTGAGAGATAGCCGAAACACTTTGTTCGGGCTGAATGAAAGCAGAGATGCTTCTTCCCAAGTTGACTCTGTCACTCCCTTTTACTTTTCTCTTGTTTGTACACAGATCCTTCAGAAACTTTGCATACCTTGGAACTTGCTTAATCACATCAAGAAGCGGAATGTTTACCGCTACTTTCCTGAACATATCCAAAATTTCTTTTTCTTTGTCTCCTTCCTCAACTCTTTTATTTTTCAGAACTCTATGTGGGAAGGGAACTGGTGGTACATACTCCTTTTCTTTATTTTTTTCAGTTTCGACCACAACAGAAGAAGGAGAAGAAGGTTCAGCTGGAGGAGGTTCAGGAGAAGAAAGTTCAGAAGTTACCTCGATGATGTTTTTATTCTTTTCGGGGGCTGTTTCTGTAACTTTTCCGGATCTCAAAGAAATAGCACTCACATTAGCATTACCATTACCATTTGGATTGACAACAGTTTGTGCTGGAAGTTGGTTCGAACCTTGAGCTTGCATATTATTTATTTGAGTAGCAAGCTGTCCCATCTGTGTGGTCAAGGTCTGAATGCTAGTGTCGGTTCTTTGTTGAAACTGAAGGTTGTTCACGGCCATTTGCTTAACAAGATCTTCAAGGGATGGTCCGGAAGTAGTGGCTGGAGGAGTGTGATGTGGCTGGGGTAATGGAACGGTAAGCTGTTGTTGGGAAGGCTGCTGATTTCCATATCGAAGGTTGGGATGATTCCTCCAATTGGGATGATATTTGTTGGTGGACAAGTCAGGGGTGTTGTTGTACCTATTCTGGTTGTAAAGGTTGGCTGCATAAGCTTGAGGCAGCTCGGTAACAGTATCATCTTTTAGAAGAGGACAAGTATCAGTGGGATGATCATGAGCGGTACAAATGCCACATACAGTTGCTGTTTGAGGTTTCGCTACTGCAAGTTGTTTCACTAAAGCGGTCAGCTCATCAAGTCTGGTTTCTAAAGCTCTGTTTGAGGAACCTTGAATTTGATGTACACCCTTGGTTTGGACAGAATTGGTTCGAGTGGTGAACTGCTGGGAATTTAAGGACATGTTTTCAATGAGGGCCCTGGCAGCAGCTGGAGTTTTGTCAACAAGTGCTCCACCACTAGCAGCATCAAGAATGTTTCTATCCATAGGTAACAACCCCTCATAGAAGTACTGAATGAGAAGTTGTTCGGTAATCTGATGTTGAGGGCAGCTTGAAACCAACTTCTTGAACCTATCCCAGTACTCAGCCAATGACTCGTTATCTTGTCTAATACCACAAATCTCTTTTCGGATTGAAGCAGCTCTAGATGCAGGAAAATATCGCTCCAAGAACACTCTCTTCAGAGCATTCCAGCTTGTGATTGAATTCGGCTCGAGATCATATATCCAGTCCTTCGCTGCACCCTGCAAAGAAAAAGGAAAAGCACGAAGTTTGATATGATCTTCAGTGATCCCTTCAGGCTTCAATGGTGTAGAACACACCACCTGGAATTCCTTCAAATGTTTGTGCGGATCCTCACCTGCAAGACCATTAAACTTTGGCAACAAGTGTATTAAACCCGATTTTAATCTTAGCAACGGCGCCAATTTGATCCGCTGTCGCGCGCGGATCAAAACGAGTTGTTTTATATAAAAGCAGTACAGCGACAATTGACTCGATATATCGTTCTCAAGGACTCTTAACTAATACAAACTGAAATCGAAATGGGGGGGGGGGTTTGGTTTAAGGTTCGATTTGACAAAATAAGTGATTATGAAAAAGTGATTATCAAATAAGCTGAAAAGTCGAATTACTGATTCGGTTCCTGTCTATCATCGATTAAGTAATATTAATCTCCTAAGCGGACAATCTATTCCTATTCGACTACAAACTCAGTGACAAGCGCGAAGAGTATTGTATGATGTATAATCCTAATATCTGAATTAAGCAAACAGAGTTTAAGCTTCACGAATTAAGCAAACGTGATAAATCATACACGGTAACGGATTAAGCAAACGGTAACGTGATTATTTGTTAGAATCATACAATCAATCGGATTGAATCAAAATACTCTATGCAATTCGAATTAAGCATTCAAGAACATAGAACAAAATTGAAAGGAATAAATAATAGATTAAAATTAAAATAACCTCAAGGTCGGAACCTGAATACAGCAATTCGACAGGATTTGGTTAGTTCTCCATAGAAATTGTCAAAAACTTCGATTTTTTTCGTGAATAGTGATTACATGAACAGTGTCGCGGCTGCTGCCCTAAGGTGGAAGAGAACGACCCGTCTTACAATCCAACTGGGTCAAACATACGACCCAGGCCCAAAACTAATTGACCCGAAATTAACTAAGAATAATGCTGCAACTTCAACGAATATTCTGGCCCTTCTACAGTCCGATTCTGACTTTGACTCCAACATAAGAATTGTAGCTCTTTCTCTTAGCTTTCCGGAGATTATTAGAACGCCTCAATCGGACTCCTGGAACTCCAGATATGATCGTTTCCGTGCAGACTGTTAAAGCTGAAAATTAATACGAAAAACAAATAAGTATAAAAATAAATTAAAATATAAAAACATAATAAAATAGAGAAATAAACAAACCAAACCATGGAAATGTATAAGTACAAACGTAGAGGAATGTGCATCCAAATGCACTGATCAGGTACCAAGGTAGGTTCAGCTAAAAAAAACATAACCAGTACATATTAAATCCCCCAGAGAGTGGTTCAACAAAACAGTACATTCCTCTCCAAGCAAAATTATCAAATCTCAAGGAAGTTGGGTACCCTCCCGTAGAGCTCAACATTCCCCAGCAGCAATATATATATTCTTAAACAAGCATCCCCGGCAGTCTTGGTCTAAAGATTGTTCCCCGGCGGTATACCAACATCCGAAAGAGTCACTTCCCCAGCATATCAAAACTTCCCCAGAAGAGTCCAATCCAGTTTCTCCAGGAAAGTTGGAATTCACATCCCCAAGCAGTAAGCTTATCCCCAGTAAATTCTAGAAGCTTATCCCTTCGCAGAGCACGAACGCGTCGTCCGGCTTGATTTAAAGAGTTATTTCCTTAACAGGATATAACTGGGTTATCCTCAGCCAAAAGCCACGGAAAGAGCGTCGTCGATAAAGTTTTCCTATCCCCAGCAAACTATTATCAACACTCAGCAAGGCATCCCTATCCCCACAGAGTATTGCTTCCCAGCATGGTCGCTAGAGTATTTTTTGTCCCCGCAGAATCTTCCATTTGCCAAGTTTATTCCACAACAGAGTCATCTTCTCCCACCGGTATTCTTGCAGTTATCATCCCCAGTGGAAGCAAAATCTATTCTTCAACATCAGCCCAGGATATGACTTCCCGGCACCCGTCAAGGATTTACTTTCCTAGATGAAAAACACATTCATAAAACATCACATACATCATTATAGCATGCATAGACGCATCATATCATACAAATCTCATTTATGTTGAGAACATCATTGCCTGATTTATATCGTGCATTGCATATGATTGACCTTTACCTTTTAGGAAGGATCTAGTTAAGTTCTCAGCTATATTCAAGACCTAGACCGGTTCAGTTAAATCGACCCTAAGATTTTCCTGATGCTTATCCAGTCAAAGGCATTCTCTGGTTCAGTCAGATCGACCCTAAGATCTCCCTGATGCTTATCCAGTTGAAGATATTTCAAGACCTAGACCGGTTCAGTTAAATCGACCCTAAGATTTTCCTGATGCTTATCCAGTCAGAGGCCTTCTCTGGTTCAGTCAGATCGACCCTAAGATCTCCCTGATGCTTATCCAGTTGAAGCTATTTCAAGACCTTGTCCGGTTCAGTTAAATCGACACTAAGATTTTCCTGATGCTTATCCAGTCAAAGGCCTTGTCTGGTTCAGTCAGATCGACCCTAAGATCTCCCTGATGCTTATCCAGTTGAAGATATTCCAAGACCTTGTCCGGTTCAGTTAAATCGAACCCAAGATTTTCCTGATGCTTATCCAGTCAAAGGCCTTCTCTGGTTCAGTCAGATCGACCCTAAGATCTCTCTGATGCTTATCCAGTTGAAGATATTTCAAGACCTTGTCCGGTTCAGTTAAATGGACCCTAAGATTTTCCTGATGCTTATCCAGTCAAAGGCCTTCTCTGGTTCAGTCAGATCGACCCTAAGATCTCTCTGATGCTTATCCAGTTGAAGATATTTCAAGACCTAGACCGGTTCAGTTAAATCGACCCTAAGATTTTCCTGATGCTTATCCAGTCAAAGGCCTTCTCTGGTTCAGTCAGATCGACCCCAAGATCTCCCTGATGCATATCCAGTTGAAGATATTCCAAGACCTTGTCCGGTTCAGTTAAATCGACCCTTAAGATTTTCCTGATGCTTATCCAGTCAAAGGCCTTCTCTGGTTCAGTCAGATCGACCCTAAGATCTCCCTGATGCTTATCCAGTTGAAGATATTCCAAGACCTTGTCCGGTTCAGTTAAATCGACCCTAAGATTTTCCTGATGCTTATCCAGTCAAAGGCTTTCTCTGGTTCATTCAGATCGACCCTAAGATCTCCCTGATTCTTATCCCAGTAGAAGACACCCAAGATTTTCTCAACGAGCGTTGTTGAAGTTAAAATCACCCAAGGTTCTCTTACCATTCATGCAAGTTAGTAACCATCCCTGGTTCATTCATCGCCGTTTGAAGCTCCAGACTCAGCTCCTGTAACCAGTCAGGACATATCTATACCAAGCATCTAAAAATCAGCTCCTGCAACATGTCAGGTACTCATTTTCTTTTGCAGGCATGCAGGTTCCCGCTAAGGAATCTCTTACGCGATCAACATCCAGATGGCATCTATAAGCCCATCATCCTATCCAGCAATCTCCAAATGGCATCTATTAGCCCATCCCCCCCATCACACTGCTAACATGTGAGCACAAATTTCTGGGCACTCTAGTGTTCAATCATCTTCCACCTTCGGATTACGAAAGGCATGTTAGCCAATCTGCATCCTCAGGTCTAAGAAGATTGAACAGGGGCAACTGTTGTACCCCAAAATTTTCCCTCCCATATTCTCCAAGAAATTGCCAAGTCAAGCTTCAAAATTCCCCAAGGGTTGCACAGTGCAAAGGTCTCATATACAGTCAAAACTAGGGTTTGTGTTCTGATCAAGGAAAGGAAGTTTTCAAGGGCCCAATCAAGTCCCATATGCCTACAAGTATGGTCAAGTATCCTCATATCAAGTTTCAAGGCATTCTGCTCAAAATTGCACAGTCAAAAACCCTAATTGCACTACAATCAACTGTAGGGGCAAAATGGTCATTTGACAGTCAAAAGTTCAAATTTTTGATCAACATATCATTTTGAACCCACAAACATCATTTGATCAATGCTTGATCATGATTCTCAAAATTTGGCTCAGAAATCATCAAAGATGCAAAAGTTTCCTTATTTGGACAGCTGAAAAAGTCAACTGAAATTGACCAGGGCATAACTTTCACATGGATTATCAGAAAAATTCCATCCAAAGCTCATTTTGAAGAGAAAGACATTTCCTACAACTCATCTTCATACTTCAAGTCCAAGAAATGCTCTCACAAAAAGTTATCAATTTCAACATTATAGGTCATTTTCAAAAGTCAACAAAAAGGGACTTTAAGTCAAAGGCCATAACTTGAGATTGGTAAATCAAAATGACATGGGACCAAAGGCATTGGTTAGAGGACTCAAAGACCTTTCCAAAATGTCCAAGAACATGAGAAAAGCTTAAAAATTGAGCAAGTTATGCCTTGTGGAAGTTGGGAAATTTTTGGATATTTTGAAAAGTCAACATTGATTCAAATGACCTAAAATTGCTAATGGGCCCATTTTTCTTTCATGATCCATCATACATGACACATGAACGAGCACTTGGCCCAAAGGGAAGTATTTTCTCATTTTTTATTTATTTATTTGAATTTTTATTTATATTAATTCATTTAAATCAAATTAAATATAGGAAAAATACTAACCTAAGTTTTCAAATCTTTTTGTACATATTTCAGCCTCAAGATTTCGTGCCTAAGTCAATAAGGAAAGATTTGGAGCAAATTGATCATAATTGGCACAAGAACACTTGAAAAAGATTGAAAAAAGATCCTTAACAAATCAAATCTTTAATTCATGAATTCAAGAGATTTTGAGCAATATTTTTGACCTAATGCATTCACTACAAAGGCTTGATCATAAACCTAATGCAAATAGACAAAAAGCTGCGCAAGAGAGCTCTCCAAAAACTTGAAATTTTTCTCCATAAACTCAATTCTGAAAACAAGGTTAGAGGGCGATTAAAGACCTAATTTTCATTCCAATAGCTTCCTCAAGGATTACTGATCACATTCCAATCAGAAACCACCATCAAAACTCCAAGAATTGGTATATTGAACTGGAACTGCATCAATGAAAATTCATAATCGTATATCATATTCCATGCATTATTTGTGAAATTTATTCATTGATTCATGTTCATTATGATGTTTTAAAGCTAACCATGATGTTTAATTGAATTATTATGCTGTATACGAGATTTCGCCATGTTCGATTTCTAGGGTTTACAGGGTTGGAAATTAGGGCTTTTGCAAAAAGGAAAAATTAGGACTCAAGGCCACCACCATTAGATTCAGCACGTTCAGACGAAGAAGATAGGACCATCGCGCCCAATTTATGAACCCTATAGTGTTATTCGCTATTTTCCCATAGCCGGCCTAATAGAACGCACGAAAAACCGTTGCTCTTGTTTTTTTGTTTCAGGCACGCGAAGAAGACGATGTGTTGGCAAGAAGTAATTGGTTCTTTTAAATTTCGCGCTAAAACATTATCCATATGCGTTGTTTATTTTATATTATTTGTTTGATGTTTAATGTTAACGCGCATAAGTTGGTTCAGCTGGCAAGGGATGGTGATTGCAACGTCCAAGACCTGGGTTCGAGCCCCAGGTCTGTGTAGTTTACATATTATTTTTCATTAACAATTCCCATGCAGCGCCCAAGGTCAAGACATACCATACACCTTCTTAATCAACCAGCCACGCGTCTCAGGGAATCAGATCAAAGGCTGAAAGTGGAGAACACCATATACCATGGTCAAACGCATGTGTACGCTATCTGGAAAAAGTCAAAAAAGGCCAATTTTAATGGGCCAGATTACTGAATTACACCTCCTAATTTGGGACTGAACCCCCCCTGGTTTGCAATTTTCTATATTTTCTTTATATTTTATTTTCAATCATTATTTTATTTTATTGTTTTGATTTAATTAATTATTTTTACAAAATACAAAAACCTCATAAAAACCAGAAAAGCTAAAAAACATAATAAATATTTTATTTTACTATTTTCTTGTAAATAAATGCTTGGAAATAAATTAATTTAAATTAGGGTTTTAATGTTAATTCTTTTCATAAAAAAAATCTAAAAAGAAGTAGAATTAGGTTTAATTAATGTTTTTATTCCTTTTTAATTTTTCTTTCTCATAATAATATTTATTTATTTATTTATTTTTATAATCAAATTTGCATGTAAATTAATTAGGGTTTAAATTAGGTTAAAATTCAATATATTTCTTAATAAATTAAAAATAACTAGAATTAGGGTTTGCGTCGTACTTTGATTAATTCTTTTTTATTAAATCCTAAAAATACCAAAAAAACAAAAACAGTTCTTTTCTTAAATTAATTAATTCATGTAATTTAATTTTTGCAAAAGGGTCCAACGCCCTCCTTTCGACTTAATTGTTTAATTTCGCATATTTATTTTATTTTGCTTAAATAATTATGTATCTCTCCCAAGGCCTTGTAATTACTTCTCGCACTTTCCAATTCTTTATTTATTTTGCTTTATTTATTTTCCGTTAAATCGGGTCCGGTTTAATTTTGGCGATGTGGACCCGTGCCATTTGTAATAGCTTTAGATTTACTTTTTCCTCGTAACTTTTAACTGTTAAACAAAGCATGCAAGAATGAATGGCCTTAAATAAAATCAAGCGTAGAACACCAATGACATGGACAAGACAAAAATAACTGAACATGACACACAAATCGCACACACCACCCCTAGGGTACGCCTCACTGTTGCCTTGCCTCGAAAGGTGATCGTCGAGTAGAGGATGTCTTAGTAAGTCCTCATGATCCGGGAATCTGGAATGAGGGTAGCTTCTAAGGTGTCTTCCTATTGCTCTGGTGATCACCACGTCCCGAACATCGAATTGACCCGAACACCTCCAACGGTGGTGCTACCTACCTCTCAATGGTGGGATGGCACTACTTTGAGGACATTTACACAGATGAATTCCTTAGGGTAGGTAGGTTCTCGTAGATACTTGCTCTGATTTCAAAACAAACAAAAATCTTTTCACACCGACACTTTTCAAAAGCTTTCAAAGCAATTTTTCAAACACTCTGATACAAGAGTCGAACTGGAATTTTCAAAGAAACTTTTTTTAAAACCCACAGTTGAAAAGCAAACAAACAATTTTTGAAAACACAAGTGAGCAAGTATCTAAGAGCCCATGGATAACCATGGATAGAAAGGGTGCTAACACCTTCCCTTTCTATAACCTACCTCCCGAACCGAGAGCAATCTCTTGAAGGAATTTTTCTGTGCTTTTGTCCTTTCCATTTGGAGAAAATAAAAGACGGTGGCGACTCTTGCTTCCGCGAAATTTCGCGAACCAGCTTTAAACAGTCAGTTCCAGATCCACCGATCACACTGGGGAATAAGGAGCTTGGGTTGTATACCAATCTTCTGGGGAATTCCTGTCTTGAGGAGATCTTCACTGGAGAATCTTCGAATATACAATGAGGAACTGAAAACTGAAAGTCTTCAGATTTGCTTGGGAAATACCAGACCTTCAAACGTCGAGGGGCCTTAGAACCACTTGCGGGGACTTGGAATTTCCTTGGTGACTTGCAGGGTAAGAGAATTTCTGATGATTTCTACTGGGGATTTTAGAATCTGGTAGACTTAAGCTGGGGAGGTAAGACTGAGAATCTCTAGCCTAGTGAGAAGCATCTCTGTGGGGAGAAGGTTCACTAGTCTGGCTCCGCTGGGGATCGATAGCCTGAAGTTTTAGCTCTGTTGGGGATACTGAAACTTAATTCTGAGGGGAATTGAGTTCTAGAGGATTCTCTGGCTGGGGAAATCAGTTTTTTGAGAGAGCTTTCGCTGATGAGGATTCTGAATTCTGACTCTGTTTAGGGAATTAAGTTCTGACTGAGGAATATGGATTTCAAATCTGCTCGGGATTTCCTTTGAAAGGGTATCAAGATATCCAACTGCACCTTCAACCTATCAGTAATCCTCTTTCTTGATTCATAAGGAAATGATTATGTTCAAATGCATATGCCTATTTAACAAAACATTGGACGTTTCTCAAAATAAAACAATTAGTGCAAGAGAAAAGAAAAAGGAAATGACACAAATTTCTGGGAAAAGTATTTGTATTAACTTTCTATGAGTATATTTGTACAAAGGAGACAATCATCCTAGTAAGAGGATTTCGTCGTAAATATTGAAAGATTTATATAAAAGAAAGATGGCTATGTGAAATAATTCCATGGGATTCCATTCCGCTATAGCCTTCACAACTCTAAATATCTGTCCATTCAATGCTTCGTCTGCCGATGACTGGATTGATCAGAAGCCTGGAACTGGTTGATGAAGAGATTGTCTTTGAAGTGATCCGACGAGACATAGTCATACGCTTTAATTCCCTAACTTTTGCCTGAATCGCCCTTTCGGGTTTTCGATCCACCGGGAAACCCCTTTTTGCCCAAGCCGCCCTTTCGGGTTTTCACCTTGCCGGGTGTACAGATTTTTTTGTTTTTATCCCTAATTTTTGCCTGAACCGCCCTTTCGGGTTTTCGGTTCACCGGGATGCCCATTTTTGCCCAAGCCGCCCTTTCGGGTTTTCGACTTGTCGGTTTATTTTATGCGTAGTATCTTTTAACTATGTCTGCGTTCGCAGGGTGCGGCAAATCGTCGCCGTCCATGGTGGTCAGAATCATTGCACCACCAGAAAATATGCTCTTGATCACAAATGGTCCTTCATATGTAGGAGTCCATTTGCCCCTGGGATCACTTTGCGGCAAGATAATCTGCTTGATTACGAGATCTCCGACTTGATACACTTGACGTCTGACTTTCTTATTGAAGGCCTTGATCATCCGTTTTTGATACGTCTGACCATGGCATATAGCAGCGAGTCGCTTCTCGTCGATCAAATTGAGTTGATCAAGTCGGGTCTGAATCCAATCATCTTCATTTAAACCTGTGTCCTTCATAATCCTTAGAGAAGGAATCTGAACCTCCATAGGCAGGACAACTTCCATGCCATATACCAAAGAAAATAGGGTTGCCCCGGTTGAAGTACGTGTCGTCGTACGGTATCCATGTAGAGCAAACGGTAACATCTCATGCCAGTCTTTGTAAGTGACTGTCATTTTCTGAATGATCTTCTTAATGTTTTTGTTCGCAGCTTCAACAGCACCGTTCATCTTCGGCCGATAGGTAGATGAATTGTGATGATAAATCTTGAACTATTCGCACAATGCGGTGCTCATCGTGTTATTCAGATTTGTACCGTTGTCTGTGATGATCCTGTCTGGAACACCATACCGGCATATGAGATTTTGCTTGATGAAGCGGGCAACCACATTTTTCGTAACAGAGGCGAAGGAAGCTGCTTCGACCCATTTGGTGAAATAGTCAATGGTAACCAGGATGAAGCGATGTCCGTTGGATGCCGTGGGCTTGATCTCTCCAATCATGTCAATGCCCCACATTGCAAACGGCCATGGAGCTGTCAAAACGTTGAGGGGAACTGGAGGGATATGGACCTTGTCAGCGTAGACTTGACATTTGTGGCAAGTACGGGAATGTTGATGGAAGTCAGCTTCCATGGTAGACCAGTAATAGCCTGCCCTTAGGATCTTCTTAGCCATTGTATGCCCGCTCAAGTGAGTGCCAAATGTGCCGCTGTGTATCTCAGTCATGATCAACTCTGCTTCAGCTTTGTCTATGCATCGGAGTAATACACAATCATGGCTTCATTTGTAAAGGATGTCGTTGCTCAGGAAGAATTTGGCAGCAAATTTCCTTAAGAACTTCTTGTCATTTACGGAAGCTCCTTCGGGATAATCTCTAGTCTGGAGATACCTTTTGATTTCATGGAACCAGGGTTGTTCCACTACTTCTTCGGTATTAATCTCGTGACAATGTGCAGGTTCATCCATTCGCTCGATGGTGATTTGGGGAGCCTCATTATCCCAGTTGAGTTTAAACATGGAGGACATTGTAGCTAGAGCATCTGCTAGCTGATTCTCTTCTCGCGGGGAATGCTCGAAGGTAATTTGCTCGAAATGAGGCAACAATGTCAAGACATGTTCTTTGTATGGGATAAGATTAGGATGCTTGGTATCCCACTCTCCTTTGATTTGACTGATAACCAAAGCCGAGTCCCCAAATACGATCAAAGATTTGATCCCCAAGTCTATAGCAGCCTTGAGACCAAAGATGCAAGCTTCATACTCAGCCATGTTGTTTGTGCAGCTGAAGCAAAGTCGGGTCGTGAAAGGTGTGTGACAACCTTTCGGGGAAATGAGTACTGCACCGATACCGTTTCCAAGTGCATTTGAAGCACCATCAAAGTACAGGGTCCATCGGGATCCCTTTTCGGGTCCGTCATACGGTCCGTTACTTTCAATGTTGTCCAAATTCATGATGTCCTCGTCTGCGAAGTCAAATCTCATGGGTCGATAATCTTCGATAGCTTGATGAGCCAGATGGTCAGCTAGTACACTCCCTTTTATAGATTTTTGAGTGGTGTACTGGATGTCATACTCAGTTAGGATCATTTGCCATCTAGCTATTCTTCCAGATAAAGCGGGCTTTTCGAAGATATACTTGATAGGATCCATTTTGGAAATCAACAAGGTAGTATGAGTCAACATATACTGCCTTAGTCGGCGAGTTGCCCATACCAAAGCGCAGCAAGTTTTCTCGAGCAGTGAGTAGCGAGTCTCACAGTTGGTAAACTTTTTGCTAAGGTAATAAATAGCATGCTCTTTTCGACCAGACTCGTCATGCTGGCCCAAAACACACCCCATTGAGTTATCCAAGACGGTCAGATACATGATTAATGGTCTTCCTTCGACGGGTGGCATCAGAATAGGAGGTTCTAGCAAATACTCCTTGATCTTATCAAAAGCAGCTTGGCAATCGTCGTTCCATTCGACTACCTGATCTTTCTTTAAGAGTTTGAAAATTGGCTCACAGGTAGAAGTCAGATGAGAGATGAATCTGGCAATATAGTTCAAGCGCCCCAAGAACCCTCTAACCTCCTTTTCAGTACGGGGAGCAGGCATCTCTTGTATTGCTTTCACTTTTGCTGGATCGACTTCAATGCATTTGTTGCTTACAATGAATCCTAGAAGTTTACCAGACCTAACTCCAAAAGTGCACTTACTTGGATTCAGCCTGAGTTTGTATTCTTTCAACCTGGCAAACAGCTTTTCTAGATGTTCAAGGTGCTCCTCCTCTGTTTGTGACCGAGCTATCATATCGTCTACGTAAACTTCAATCTCATGATGTATCATATCATGAAACAAAGCTACCATGGCGCGTTGATAAGTTGCCCCTGCGTTCTTCAGTCCGAACGGCATCACCTTGTAACAGAAAGTGCCCCATTACGTGACAAAAGTTGTTTTCTCCATATCCTCGAGGGCCATTTTGATTTGATTGTAGCCTGAGAATCTATCCATGAAGGAAAACACTTTATGCTGAGATGTATTGTCGATTAAAATGTCAATGTGTGGAAGTGGAAAATCATCATTGGGGCTGGCCCTATTCAAATCCCGGTAGTCCACACACATCCTGACTTTGCCATCTTTTTTAGGTACTGGCACGATGTTAGCGACCCATTGAGGATAAGATGTAACAGCCAGAAAGCCAGCGTCGAATTGCTTCATCACTTCTGCTTTGATCTTTTCAGACATGCCAGGCCTCATTCGGCGGACTTTTTGCTTGATCGGTGGACAATCCTCTCTTGTGGGGAGACGGTGAACCACGATGTCTGTGTCTAAACCCGGCATGTCTTCATAAGACCAAGCGAAGATTTCAACATACTCATTTAACAACTGTATCAGCTGCTCCTTGACACTTGGTTCCAGATTGGCACCCACTTGTACCTCCTTCCGGTCTTCCTCGGTTCCTAAGTTGACAGTTTCCAATGACTCTTCGTGAGGTAAGATGGCCCTTTCCTCTTGCTGTAGAAGTCTGGCTAGTTCCCCTGGTACTTCATAACCTTCGTCATCTTCATACTCGGCTTGATTGACCAGATCTTCAGAGTTATTGAAGGATGTAGCAGAATAGTCACCCATGGAATCCAGAGTGGATGGGTACCTGCATTTGTGAGTGTGGGTGTGTGTAAGGGATAGCCATCCATAAAAAAATGCAAAAGGAAAGAAAATGACCACAACAGTTTATCAAATGAAAAACGTCCAATGAATCATTAAACATGGCATATGGATATGAAAATAATCAAAACCCTTACAAATGGACCTACATGCCCCGGGCAAGGTATGAGGTAAAAAGATAGTGTACGGATTGTTCGAAAATAAATATTACAGACCAAAAGGAAATGTTTGACAGATAAATTACTGATGAATAAAAGTGATGGGGACAAAGTCTTTTGCCTCCCAGTTGCATAATCCTCCTTTGATAGTTGGGTAAATCCACTCTTCGATGCTGCTCTCTTTGTCTTCATCCTCCAAAGCGTTGATTCCGTAGGGAGAAATTTTGATTGGCGCTCTTTCAATCTTCGAACGGTGCATAGCTTTCTGGCCCGCGGCAGTGAACCCTAATCCAAATTTGTCTATTTTATGTGGAATATCAGGCAACTGCCCCCATGCTGAATTCTTCCCCTCCTTTATTGCGGCCTTTGCGTCTTCCAGAGATGCCATCCTGGCCATCTGCTTTGGTACTTCAGCTACTAACTTTGCTACTGTTATCTCAGGAGGGACCTCTTCGAAATGCTGGAAAGGCGTCTCAATGAACTCACCCTCTACCTCCACATACCGGAAGGAGTTCAGGTGGCTGATCATATACTCCTCTTCACCATGGACAGTTATGATCTTTCCCTTGACAGGATACTTCAACATTTGATGTAAGGAAGAGGTGACTGCCCCGGCATTGTGTATCCAAGGCCTACCCAACAAGCAAGAGTATGACGGATGGATGTCCATCACATAGAAAGTAGATTTAAACACCTCAGTGCCCACCTTGATGGGAATATCAACCTCCCCATGGACCATCCTCTTCGAACCATCGAAAGCTCTGACAACAATATCACTCGGCTTCAGCTCTAACCCTTCACAATCTAGTCGGTCCAAAGCTTTCTTAGGCAGTACATTCAGCGACGAACCAGTGTCGACCAAGACATGTGCGAGAGTAGTTCCTCAGCACTTGACTGAAATGTGCAAAGCATCATTGTGGTTTCTACCTTTAGGAGTTAGGTCGGCATCAGAGAAACCTAATCCATTGTCCGCAGTAAGGCTGGCCACGCAATTTTGGAATTGATCTGCAGAGGTTTCCTGGGGCACATGGGCTGCCTTTAGGAATTTTATCAAAGCTTTGGCGTGCGCTTCTGAGCAAAGTAGTAGTGCCAACATGGAGATCTTTGAGGGGGTTTGCCCCAGTTGTTCTACCACATCGTAATCACTCCTTTTGATTATCTTCAAGATCTCTTCCATTTCTTTCTTGGAGGTTTCCGGAATGACCAAGGGTTGAGCCCTCGTCCTGACGAGCTCAACTTGGGTTCCCTTACCTTTATCAGCAGCGGTAGGAGGGACAATACTAGGAACAATAACATCTTCGATCAATGGGGTTCTAGCAAAGAGTTTTATTGGTGCAGGAATAACCTTGTCAGCAGATGAGGGTCCAAAGATTGCTCTTGGAGGGGCAATCTCTGGAGAAAATATTCTCCCGCTCTGGGTGATTTTGTTTGTGCCCGCAATGTTTCTAATGTTGGCTTCTTCCTCATCCGAGCTTCCTTCAGTTATTTCAATTTGTTTAATACCATGGTAGTAGACGTCACCACCGTAGTTCCATGGTATTGACTTCTCAGAAATGTAGGGGACAGGCCCTGGCATTGTTATCTTCAAAGGAACAGATTGCGTAGCTGGTGTAATCTTAACAGGCTTTCTGACGGCCTTGGAAAGATTGGCGTGAATGGTTATGATTGAGACATCTTCAGTATGGGTTGGAATAGTAGAAACTTTTTCAAACAAAATTTTTCGACTGTCCATTAGGCCTTGGATGCCTTTCTTTAGTAACGGACAATCAAACGGCAGAGAGTAACAGCAGTAGCAATCTTCTTTACATCCCGGGAAAATCCCGGCCTTTAACAGATTCAACTTGATGGTTAGCAACGGAGTTATCAGATCATTGACATCAGCAACATACAAATCTTCTTCAATGGCATTGACATTTCGGCCGTGCTTCGGCATTGGAGCAGATATCACATTCGGCTTCTCTGGAGCGTTGAACTCCACCTCCTTCGCCTCTATCAGGTCTTGGATTTTATGCTTGAGTTCCCAACAATCGTTGGTGTCGTGCCCGACACTGTCAGAATGGTAGGCGCATTTAGAATTAGGATGATAATGCGGAGAGGACGTATTCACATTTTTTGGTGCCTCTTTGATAGTGGCGAGATTCAACTTTAACAGATGGGGAAGCACTTGCGCTGGCGTCATATTAATGCGGGTGAACTACCGTTGTGGCCGTTCCACCCGTTGTTGATTTGGTCTGGACTGGTTATAGCGAGGCTGCTCACTTGAAGGGTTTTGAATCATTACGGCCCCCACAGTTGGCCGACTTTCAGTCTTCCCTGCTCTTCTCTGAGAGTATACCACAGTCGTTTCCTTCTTGAAAGGCTTCTTCTCAACACTTGCAGCGGCACCCTTCTGAATCTTCCCTGACTTGATGCCAGCTTCTATTCTCTCGCCTGTTAAGATTAAATCGGTAAACCCCGCGGAAGAGTTACCAATTAGATGGTTGAAAAATGGACCAGACAGGGTCCCTAGAAACATTTCAACAAGTTCACGGTTGGTTAAAGGAGGCTGCACCCTGCCAGCCAAATCCCTCCATTTTTGTGCATATTCTTTGAATCCTTCGCCTGTTCCCAGTGACATACCCTGAAGTTGGGTACGCGTGGGAGCAAGGTCGAAATTATACTGATATTGTTTGTAAAAGGCGGTGGCCAAGTCTTCCCAGTTTCGGACGCTGGTTCCCTCTAGTTGATAGAACCACTCCAGTTGAGCCCCAGAAAGGCTGTCTTGAAAGAAATGGATCCAAAGGTTCTTATCTGCCGTATAAGGTTGGATTTTCCTTACGTAGGACCTGAGATGCATTTTTGGATAGGACAGCCCGTCATACCTCACAAAAACTGGCACTTTGAACTTTGGGGGAATCACAATCCCGGCAACTAAACCCAAGTCTTCGAAATCCAAACCCGGCACTCTCTGTAGCTCCATGGCTGCCAACCTGTCTTCTAAACCTTTGTATTTATCATCAGCTGGAGGGTATTGTTGATCAGAGTAGTCTTCATCCTCTTCAGCCTCCTCTTCTTCCATATCAGACTCGGAAGGTACCGTAGCCGCACCCCCTTTACTGGTTCCTTCCTCAGAAGTAGGAGGAAATTCAAGCACTCTTATGGCTTCTCCTTCAAATCTTCTCCCTAAAGTAGCCACCCCGAGTCTCTTTTTCTTCTTTTTCACTGGGTCCTTATTCCCCAGTAGGGTCTTTATATCCTCTTGACCCTTAGCCAAGGTCATCAGGAGCTGCTGAAACTGTACATTTTGAGCCTGCAAGTCTTTGACTGTTTGCTCGAGATCCATCCTACTGAAATAAACAGCAGACAGATAAGGAAACCTGGCGTGAGACCTGCTTATGCACATGATGAATGGTATGCTTATGTATGCAATGCATTCAAGGATTTAGAATATTCAAAATTGTTGCAAACAAAAGAGAACGCACGTCATATTAATAAGAAGAAATTTGTCAGTACATAAATGCCCCATGGGCCAAATATTACAAAATCTTCTCAAGGTAAAAAGACGTTGCGCGTCCTCTTTGGCGCGATGTAGGTGTTGAGAGTCTCTTCCTCATGGAGTCGGCGGGTAAGCTCTAGAACCTTCTTCTCGCTGGCGTAGAAGCTGGCTTCAAAAGTGTTTCGTTCCTCCTTGAGCTGAATGCAACTCTTTTGCATTTCCTCCCACGATGTAGGCATGTCAGGATATAGGATGGTGTAGGGAACCTCTCCTTCCTTGACGGGCTCTTTAATCACAGGGAGAACATGAGGATAAGGCATCATTAGACTCTGGGCTCGGGCTCGTACCCACTTGAGATAAGGCTCAAGAGGGATGGAGTTCTTGTGCCCCAGTGTCTTGCTATCAACCTTGTTGGGCATCCTCCAAGCTCTGATGAATCTTTGGCGAAGTCCTTGCGCATCGTTGTCGAAGTCAAAAACTAGGTCAGGAATCAACATGTCGTGAGAGCCATCCCTCCGTGCATATCCAAATTTCCTCAAAGCTAGGCAAGGGTTGTAGGTAATGCCCCCTCTAATGCCAAGTAATGGAACATTAGGGAACTCTCCACAACGATCGACGGTGATGACATTTTCTCTGGACCGAGAACACCAATGTACATCAGAGTGAGTAAGAGTCATCAATCGTTGGGACCACCTCGAGCTTTGGTCATTCTTCAAGACAGATTGGGGAAGGTGCGAAATAAACCACCTTGCAAGGAGAGGAGTACAGCACATGAGAACACCCCTCTTTCTCATTGTTCGTGTGTAAAATGAGTGAAGAATGTCCCCAAGCAACGTTGGTATTGGATTTCTGGATAAGAAGATTTTGACGGCATTGACATCTACCAGCTGGTCGGGATTTGGGAACAAAACCAACCCATAGATGAGGAGTGCCACAATTTCTTCAAAGGCTTGTAGGTCCAATGAATTCCAACATTCTTGTGCCTTCTCAAACAAGAATTTTGCTAAGAATCCTTTGACGCCACTTCTGGTTTCCCAATGCCCCTTGATGTCAGATGGTTGTAGATGTAATGCTCGAGCAACATCTTCCGGCTTTGGTTCCTTTTCCGTACCGTTGAAGGGTAGTTGATTAAGGATAGGGATTCTTAGGAGTTGAGAAAACTCCTCCAAAGTGGGCACCAACTGGTAATCGGGGAAAGTGAAGCAGTGATGAAGAGGGTCAAAGAACTGGAATAGCACTTTCAACATGTCCTCTTCAATGTTGGTGTTGACTAAGCTGAGCAGTCTACCATGTCTTTCACTGAAGGGCGAGCTTTCCGGAATCCTTGATGTGAGCTCCTTGAGTTGAGGAGGGATTCTCACAAGGTTGACTTGGATGGTTTTTCTTCGAAGAATTTCCATGACCTACAAAACAAGAACAAAGATGAAGATCTAAACCCTTGAAATGGTTAGTGAATGCATATGATGCTTTATGATGTTTATGATGTATGCACAAAACATATGTACAAGCAATTCACATCAAACCCTAGTTTCAGGCTTGCATGAGGTTTCATAGGTAAGTACCCTCTTGAGTGTAGTTGGCTTAAAAACCTGTCCTATAAATAGTAATCGGATTCTAAAGAGCTCAATATCATTGGATTGTTTTCATCGTTCATGGCTTTGGTTTAGCCACTTAACTAGCGACCAAAATATTCCAAGAAAACAACCCTCAATGAGTGTAGTATCGAGTATCTACCAACTTCGGACTGCACCAAAGCCGGTCATCTCACTACCCCTAATAAAAGGCCAAGATGGTCAACTAAGGTTCTAGGTCATTAGTGCTTAGTGACATCACTCAGCGGCCCCGTACTCTCCTTGATTGAACTCAAGGGTTACCGGTACTCACAAATATGTCGCACTAATATAGCTATTGCTTCAACCGTGTCGGTATACCCCGCACAGTTTCCACAATGTATTGCTATCTATGAATGTTTCCCCAAATCCGGGTGTAGGATTTCAAACCCAAACAAGAGAGCCAAGATATAAAGCAATCAAATCAAACAATTAGTCATGCAAGAGGGTGATCTAAGCCCTATGGTTTACTCCACTTTTAAATTTCTCCCCAGCAGAGTCGCCAGTTCTGTGATACGGTGGGAGAACTGACTAGGGTTTTGCGTTTGTTTTCGCAAATGTTTCGGTTGAGCAAGAGTTGCCACCGAATTTTTATTTTATCCTAAGGAAAGGTTTAAAAAGCACAGCAAAAACCTTTGAGATATTTCGTGGGTTCGGGGAGTAGATTATAGAAAGGGAAGGTATTAGCACCCTTTCTATCCATGGTTATCCATGGGCTCTTAGTTACTTGCTTAGATCAACTTGCCTTGATTTTCAATTGTTTGAAATGGTGCTTTGTGCGTGGTTTTGAAAATGTTTTGAAAAAGATGCCTTGTCTAGGCTACCCTTGTAACAATTCTTTACTCGAATGTTTTACAAAAGGTGTTTGTCTTTTTGAAAAGATGTTTCAAGGTTTTTGAAAGTTTGTTTTGAAAGTATTTGTGAAGTGTGGTTTGAAAAATAGGCAAGTGTTTTTGTTTTGCAAGTTGACAAGTACTTAAGAGCTACCTACCCTAAAGTTCTCAAAGATTTTTGCTATGTTTTAACCCTTTTAACAATTTTGTTCCACCATTTTATTTGGTGGACAATCTTGTGTTAGGATGTGAAAGGGACGGGCGCGGGTCATCGTTTAGACTATAATTGCAATGGTGCCAAGTATCTTTGGGCAATTTTCCTTTAAGGGACTTGATCATTTTTTAGGCAACTTTCGAAAGCGTCATCGAGGGACTGTGATCATTTGATTTTTTTGTTTTGCCCAAAGAGACCTAACATGCAATATGGCCCATTATTGAAGGCAACAAGTGGAATACCCTAGGGGTGCAAGTGTGATTAGTGTTGTCCATTTTCATGCTTGTTTATCTTGAATTAGGTCAAACTATTCTAGTTAATTGATTTGCATACAAACCCTAATTCTAGCATGGTATATTTAGAAAACTTTAAAGTGCGAAAAATAAAGTTCCTAAGTTATTACAACACAATATATGGGAAGGGGGGTACAAATGTTCAAATGGGGGGTATTTTGACAAGGAATTTAAACCTAACTATTACATCAAAATTGAATTATACAAATTAATTAATATACAATAATTAAATAAAAAGGGAATAAATATGCAAGATGCAAAAATGTTTTTTTTTATATGTATGAAAAAAAGTGTTTTTTTATATGTCAAATAAACAAAATAAAAAGTATTATTTTTTGGAGTTTTTATGTATTTAGGCAAAACCCTAATTTATTAATTAAAAGGTATTAATTGTTTAATATATACAATATTCATTAGTTATGTACAAAAATGAAATAAAAATGAAGTATATTTGTAAAAAAGGTATTTTTAATATTAAATATTAATAAGAATAAAAATGAATATATTTGGTATTTTTGTCCTAAATATTCTAATAAATATATATGTATTTGTATTATTTACTAAATATATATTATATATACAAAATAATAATATTTAATATTTATAAAAAAAAGTATATTTTATATAAAATATTTTCAGAAGATAAAATAAAATAAAAATTAGAAAATAAATGTGTTTGCATTATTTTTTTTAGTTATTTTAAATAATAGTATTTATATATTATTTATGTACAAAACTAAATAAAGACTAATAAATATCAAAATAAATGCAAAAAATATGGAAAAAAATGATTTTTATATTTTTTCATACTTAAATAAAAATATAGAAATAAAATCAAAAGGAAAAAAATGGAAAATGATAAGTAAAAATCAAAATGGGCCAGGGGGGTTCAAAAGTAAAAACATAGTGTGAAAAGGAAAAACATTCCAGGCCCAGCCCAGAACCTATCTTCTTCAATCTCCTGCAAACCTTGTTCAAAAAACGCGCGCTTTGTACATGGATTCAAATATCCTGATTCCTGGACTTTTAATGAAAACTCACAACACAAAAAATGTCAAGCATCTTCTCACGAGTTCATACATATAAAGAACATGATTTAACTCTCAGAAATGAGAGAGAATTTCTTCTCCCCCAATTCTTGACCTAGTTTTTGTTCCAAGTTCAGACATCAAATTCTCATAGCACACATAACATAAATGAAAACTAATTATATGGGCATGTTCAGGGCTATGAATGTGACATAATTTCTTCACAAACCTGAAGCTAACAATGCCTGGATAGAGAGATAGAAGTCCATGAACTTACCTGTTCAGTTGGAATCGTATCTGATGATGGAGGTGTTTTCAATGCAAGGTGATGATTGGTACAGCTTCCTTGATGTCCAGGGATGCTATTCCAAGCTTTACTTTGTTTGGAAACCAAGAGAATCGTGTTATGGAACTTCAACTGCAAAACAGAAAAATGAAAATGGTGATGTTGATTGGGAGTGTTACAGGTCGTGTTTGAGGCTTGGAATAGTTTCAAGGTATGATGTGGGATGTGTTTGAAGTGATTTTAGCAAGAATGCATGAAAGGATTGAGCTATGGAACTCAATCTGCAGCAGGTACCCTGTTTGGGCAGTTCGAGGGTGATTCTGTGTTTGAGAAGGCAATGGAGATGGTTGGCTCGTGTTTTAGCTTAGGGTTGATGATTGGAAAGTGTTTGATAACTTTGCTTAAGGTCGGGTTCACAGGAATGAGAGTTGTGTATTATTATGCTATGTTTCTTCAACTTTAAGCAACAAAGTGTCCACTTGAGTTTTAGACTGATAGAGGCCCCCCTAATGTGATGCTAACCTTCCCCTTGATCAGTGTGTTTTGTTCATAAACTTGTGCCAAAAGGATTTGCACTGTACTTGCTTGGATTGCTAATTGACATAAAGTTCTACTTTTGCAAAAATGGACATTATGCTTTTTCTATTTTGGGACTAAACCTTTATGTAATGATTGAACACATAAAATATGGTCTTGGCACAATGAGTTAGCATTAAATTTATGAGTGTAAATGGGATATAGGACCTGTAATCAAGAAATTCAAGCTGAGTTCAAAATTGCCTAAGTGTATGAACATGTAAATTGGTCATAACAAAAGTGAGTTTTTCCCAACTTGCCAAATTCGATTCTCCCTAACCATGAGGTTGTTTGATGAGTTCTTGGACATTTTGGAAAGCTTGGAATGTTTACTACAATCCATCTTTGAAATGCAAATTGAAATTCCAAGTGGAAGTATGTGAAAAATGGTCTTGAAGTTAGGCAAAAATCCTGCCTAAAATGGTTCAAAATTTCTCTAAGTTAAGAATGGTTTGGTACCCTTGTTCCAAAAATTGTAACTTGAGATACAAGCTTCTTTTGGGAAAACTTTGTGAATCAAATTTGTAGATTTTGAAATGGACTACAACTTTCATGTTTTGACTTTTTCTTGAATCCAAATGAATCTTGGTGAGAAAGTGGGACAAAGTTAGGAAAAAATTAGGGTTTTTCATAACTTAGAAAAATTCTAAGTTATGAAAAATCTTTATTTCAAACCCTAATTTGCAATTCTTGATTTATTGATGAACAAGTTTCATGATTTGGAATTTTTTGATGAAAAATGAATCTTGACACTTGATTTTGACCAAAAAGTCAAAGTTTGACTTTTCAGTATACAGTCAAAATTGATCAATTGACTGGGAAATTCAACTGTCAATCTTGTGCACTTGGGATCTTTTGAACTTGTTTAGTATGTCAAGACAATTCCATGGGGTCCTTGAGTCCATATGTGAGTTTGGTTTGCCATTGGCTAGGTCAAACAGTCAAAAATTGTCTTTGTGCAGTCAAAACCCTAATAATGACCATTTTGCCCTTTTGGTGATCTGATCAAATTTCTTGTGGAATTGTGATCCAAGCTTGATCAAATGGTCCATGTGAGTTCATAATGTTGATGTGGGTCAATTTTCATGAGATTTGACTGTCAATTGGCCACAGTTGACTTTTTCCCCAATACAGTTGATTTCTAGGTCAACTGTCCAATTGACTGGGCAAAATTTGGAATCAAGACTTGAAACTTGGTATGGATAAACTTGGGAGTCCAACATGAAGCATGAAAGTCATCTTAGGAATTTTAGGTCAAAATATCTCTGTTCAAACACAAACCCTAATTTGGGTCAATAGTGCAAGGAGAAGTCTTGAGCAGAGGAAACCCTAACTGGATCTTGAGCTCCAAGGGTCTTGTGATGAGAAAATGTTGAGAAAAAGGGAGGGCAAATTTTGGGGTACAACACATACTGTTACAAAAGGTATCCTGACTCCTGTAAGGCTTTACTCAAAATCCTGAGTTGAATTTTTATTACAAATTTCTTGCTAAAAAACACAGTTTTAAAACTTCAAGACAAGCACAAAGTTTGCATTATTTGAATATCGTTGTTTGCATACGGCTATTTGTTTGATAGCGGAGAAATTCACACAACGAATATCCAGTGAACGAGAGCTCTCCCAGTAAACGAAATCACTTTGAGTGAGATGACACTTACAATGACAAATCTCCTATCAACAAGGGGGCATGACATGTCACTATCCAAGCACACCTGGGGAAGTCCAGTCAAGATTCCAAGAAATCTCTCAAAGAAGTACAGAATAACCAGGGGCAGGTTTCCATTACTTGGGGCATTGAACGCAAATCCCAACAAAGGGTTACGTACAGTCAATTAGTTCATGGCAGTACCACAAACACTTTCTACTAGGGGCAGCGACAAATATCCCCAAAATCCTTCTTATAGGATGACTCCCAGCAAGAGTTTAATCTTTGAAAACCTTTCCCCAGCAGAGACAACCTCAAGAGTCCTCGAGGACTTTCCCCAATGAAGTCGTCACCTCTCTAGCGGACCGACAACAGGGTTTATTTCCCCAACAAACTACAGTTTCCCCAGTTTGAGTTTTCCTTTCCAACTACTACCAATCAAAGGACCACAACTCCTCTTCCCCAGTAGACTACTCTACAATCCCCAACAAGTTACTATAAAGCCTGGACCCAACCAGATATCAGTTCAACTTCGACTCCCCAGTAGAGAAATGGACAACCGAGACTCTTGAACTTTTTCCAAAGTAGGAATCAACACTCTATACAGAGCTTTCATCATCCCCCAACGGAGTTCTCCTCAAACAATAAAACAGGAATCCTCAGTGGAAACATTCTAAGCAAAGTTTGAAGACACACCTACACTTCAACAGCAATCTGGGATTTAATAACTTCTCAACACTTGTCAAGGATTTATTCTCCAAGACAAAATTACATTTCAAAAACATTCATAGCATATGCATACAAAATAAATATAACATAAATCTCATTTATTTTGAGAACATCATTACGCAATGCATACATCATGACATTGCATACAACTAACTCTTTACCTTTTCAGGAAAGATCGATCAACAAATAAAGGTTATCATCTTTTGAGGTAGTAATCGTCCAAGATTCCTTCATCATCCTGCTGAGGTAGTAATCATCCAAGATTCCTTCATCATCCTGCTGAGGTAGTAATCATCCAAGATTCCTTCATCATCCTGCTGAGGTAGTAATCGCCCAAGATTCCTTCATCATCCTGCTGAGGTAGTAATCATCCAAGATTCCTTCATCATCCTACTGAGGTAGTAATCTTCCAAGATTCTTTCATCACCCTACTGAGGTAGTAATCGTCCAAGATTCCTTCATCATCCTGCTGAGGTAGTAATCATCCAAGATTCCTTCATCATCCTGCTGAGGTAGTAATCGTCCAAGATTCCTTCATCACCCTGCTGAGGTAGTAATCGTCTAAGATTCCTTCATCATCTTTTGAGGTAGTAATCGTCCAAGATTCCTTCATCATCATGCTGAGGTAGTAATCATCCAAGATTCCTTCATCATCCTGCTGAGATAGTAATTGTCCAAGATTCCTTCATCGTCCTGCTGAGTTTTCAGATACGCTCCATATACGGATGCCATCCTGATACTCATTTAGATCCAACCTTTTGATACAGTTCAGATACGCTCTAGATACGGATGCCATCCTGATACTCATTCAGATCCAGCTTTCAGATACAGTTCAGATACCCTCCAGATACGGATGCCATCCTGATACTCATTCTTTCAACTTATAAATTACAATTCAACAAGCATTCTTGGATGGAATCTACAAGCCCATCTCCAAAAAGATTCTATCACCTCTCCAAATGGCATCTTTAAGCCCATTCCTCCTATCATCGCATTGCCGAGTGCAAATTTCTGGGCACTCTAGTGTCCAATCATCTTCCACCTTCGAGTCACAAATTGCAGAACTCGCAAATCTAACTCTTCAGGTTTAAGAAGATTGAACAGGGGCAGCTGTTGTACCCCAAAATTTTCCCTCTCATTTGTCAAGTATTTTCTCATAAGATATTCTACGACGTCAAGTTTGCAGCACTGATACATCAATTTAGGCTTGAAATTGGTACAAGGGCAAAATGGTCAATTGCATACTGGAAAGTCAAACTTTGACTTTTTGGTCAACATTAAGTTTAAAATATCACAATTCATCAAGACATTTAATATTATCAAGTTTATCATCAAGAAGTCAAGGAAGTGAAAAGTCAACTTGAAAAGTCAAGATTTCCAAGACTTGGAAATTTACACATGTAAATTTCATCACTTCATGCCATTCTATCACCAAGATGGAAGACAGTTCAAGGGAAACTTTCAACATGAAAGTTGTAGATCTCCATGATATCTACAACATTTCTTTACACAACTTCTCCTAGAATTGCTTGGATTTTGAGTTATAAATTCATGAAGTCATGACATTTTCATTTAACACTTAGAAATTTTCAACAGATTTTGTTCAGGATTTTATCCCAACTTCTTGGCATTTTTTCACATAGTTCCAAGATGATTTTGTCAAAATGGACAACATGAAAGTTATAGAGGATGTTTCAAGCTTTCCAAAACATCCAAGAGCATAAATTTATCATACTTGAGCTAGGAGATTCAAGGGCATGAAGTTAAGCATCCATTCTTGAATTACAAGCCATTTTTGTTGAAGAACACATAATCCAATTGGCATGATATGCTGCATAATCTCACTTTGCAGGCCTTGTGACTTGAAAATATCAACATAATTTAATGTTTACACCCACTTTTGAGCTATTACCCAAGTGTTTAAGCCATTGTCCAAAGGATCTTTCCATTTATGGCATAAAGGCACCATTGTTATTCTTGAAAAGCAAGCTTTTTGTACAAAACTTGTCTTGAGCCCATACTTTGTTTGTTTCTGATTTTACTCCACCATAAAACATGGAAATCAACGCCTCTAAACCAGAAACTTTGGTACTTCATCTTGGAACCATTGAGTACTTGACATAGTTTGATACTTACATCCCAACCAAACCATAACATATTGTGTTGTAAACATATTCAGCCTTTGTTCACAAGTCCTTTGCAAATAAATAGAAGAAGCATTTGCAAGTCAAAGAGGTTGGAAGAGAGATAGAGAGAGAGAGAGAGACAGAGAGAGAGAGAGAAGAGGAAAATGGGAGAAAGAAAACCAGAAGTTTTGTTGACATACTCTCAAAAAATCTCATATTCACAAAATCCATAACAGTCCATAAAACTTCCACTCTTGAGTTTTAAAGTCCAAACCTTTGAACCTATCATACCTTGCAAATTCTGTCCAACCATCTAAACACTCCACATACATCATATAGAAATTGTTCAAACACAAGAAAAACTTCTGTAACATCACTATCATCACTTCCCAAGTTCAACAACAGCCCATACAGCAGCTCAAACTCAAAGCACAAATTTTAGTTTCAAGGTAAGTTTTCTTGACTTTAAACTCTTCATTTCAATCATCATCATTTGGTTCATTTTTTAGGCTAAAATGCAGTGACCTTTGAAGAAAAGGTTGGTAAAAAATCATGAACAATTGCCAAGATTAAGTGAGAAGCTTTCCATGAAATAGTATCATGAACAGGCAGGTGTAAGGCAACTGTTTTTTCAAAATCATACAGTGTACAATCGATTGCACAACCATGCAAATCGATTGCACGCAGTAGCCAAATTTCCAAATATTTTGACTGTGCAATCGATTGCACAACCATGCAAGTCGATTGCACGGGGTTCCAGTAGCCAAATTTCCAAATTTTTTGACCGTGCAATCGATTTCACAACTATGCAAATCAATTGCACTGGAAGTTAGTAGCCAATGTTTTGAAAAACTGAAGCGTTCAATCGATTGCACTAACATGCAAATCGATTGCACTCAAATAAAAATTGATTTTTTGCTTCGAAAGAACTTGAATAAGTGTTTGGACAATATAAAATGTTTCCTTTTGACCATTGAGCATCTATATCTTAAGTTCAAGGTAAGTATTCTCATTATACCTTGAAATTTGCTAAGGACTTGAACCAAAGACTTCATCCAAAGAGGCTTTTAGCTTGATCAATAATTTTTTCTTCCTTTATCAATCATGATTTGTCTTCATCAAAACATGAGTGCATTCGAGAAGCTTGAGCTTACGGCATGTGTTGACACATAATGATCCAAAATGTTTTCTTTTCCTTTCATTATCTTTATGTGCTTCATATATTTTCTTCATGGCTATTCAATATGGTTGTAATAGATAATTAGGACTTTAATTTCTTGCAATCCCCTTTTGTAAATTGTATACCCCATCCCTAAATGATTGAAATAGCGTAGGATATTTACTTTCCGCAAATTTATCGCTTTATAGATAACATGTTAATAATTAGGGTTTGTATGGAAAGTTAAACCAATCAAATAGAAAACCCTAATCAAAGACAAAATCAAGCATGAAAATAACACACTTGCACACAAGCACCCTTAGGGTTACTCCACTTGGTTTCCTTACACAAAAATTGCCATGTTACGCATGTAAGGTATCTTAGCAAAACAAACAAAAAAAACAAGATCATAGTCCCTCGATGACGCTATTCAATGTTGCCTTACAAAAATGATCTTAGTCCCTCAAAATGCTAAGATACTTTGCAACATTGCTAATCATGGTCATAAGATGACCCGCGCCCGTCCCTTCACATCCAACGATGGGGCTTCTTACCAAAATAATGGTAAGATAGCAATGTCTAAAGGAGGAGGAAAATAACATCTAAGACTTTTTGAGTAGGTAGGTTCACTCTTAGTTACTAACTTGCTCACAACAAAAACATTTTTACACCAACACTCTCATTTGAAACATTTTCAAAAGACAATACTTTGTATGCATTCTTATAGAGACGAGAATCATCACAAAGACACCTTTTCAAAATCACTTTCAAAAACACATCTCACAAACACCTCTTTGAACTATTTTCGAAACAAACACTTTGTGTGCGTTCTTATAGAGACGAGAGCCATTACAAAGTTCCATTTTCAAAAATACTTTCAAAAACCACACACAAAGAACAATTTCAAACAAAAGCAAGTGATCTAGCAAGTAACTAAGAGCCCATGGAAAACCATGGATGAAAAGGGTGTTAATACCTTCCCTTTTCATAATCTACCCCCCGAACTCAAGAAACAATCTCAAAGGTCTTTCCTGTGCTTTTTTACCTTTCCTTTTGGATAAAAGAAAAGTCGGTGGCGACTCTTGCTAACCGCAATATTTGCGATAAAATGCAAAACCATCAAGTCAGTTCTGCCACCGTATCACAGAACTGGCGATTCTGTTAGGGATTATTTAAAAGTGGGGTTACCTTAGGGTTAGATCACATTTACTTGCTTTCTTTGTTTGACTTATGTGCTTTATATTATGGGTTCTTTGTTTGGGTTTGTTTTGATCCTCTACCCGGATCTGGGGAACCTTTTTAGGTAAGTAGCAATAGATTGTGGAAATTGTGCGGGGTATACCGACATGGTCTAAGCAATAGCTACATTAGTGTGACGCATTTATTGGTACCGGTATCCCTTGTGTTGAAACGAGGAGAATACGGGGCCGCTGAGCAGCGTCATGAAGCACTAACCGACCTTAGATCCTTACTTGACCAACTTGGCCATTAGGAAGTAGTGAGGTAACCGACTTTGGTGTAGTCCAAAGTTGGTTGATACTCGATACTACACTCATTGAGACTAGAGTTTTGGGATATCTCGGCCGCAAGAAAAGATTGATTGAGCTGAGACAATGCCTAAAAGAAAGGTCATTGATATTGAGATCCCTTAGAACCCGATTACTATTAACTAGGACAGGTTGAGCCAACTAAACTTCAAGAGGGTACTTACCTACAAACTCCATGCAAGCCTAAACCTAAGTACTTGTCTGCTTTGCGTGTATATGATTATTTGTATAAGCTTGTTTACTTTGCATACTTGTGCATAACATCATAACATTATACCATAGAATTTTCAAATAAGCGTTTCAAGGATCTCAAGGGCCTTTGATACAGGGTCACGTTGAACCAGACGTCTACCAAGGGGCAAGAGGATTTATTTCCCTCTAACTAAATGCGGTCAAAGATCAAGAACAACAATTTGAGTCAAGGGCTATGACCCACTTGACATGGTGAGCTTGATTCTCGTGGAAGGACATCCACCGATACAAAGTTCTCCAATCAAAGATGTTGATCAAAGTTTAACTTCTAACTTTTTATTGTGTTTACTCCGCGAGATCCTCGAAAACATGCATCATATCATGACAGGTTTCTCCCATACAAGTCTCCTTATCTTCCTACTGTTTATTTCAGTAGAGATGGCTCTAGAGCAGACTATCAAGGACATCCAGGCTCAAAATGCTCAACTCTGAGAAATGTTCTTGAACCTATCCAAGGGGCAAGAAGAAGTGAAAGCTCTCCTTACTAGGGGCATGATCATGGGTAATCATGAGGGCAATAAAAATGACCAGTTGGAACGGCTACAAATCGAGATGGTCTTAATGAAAGTCCAGATGATGGGACAACTGGTGGGCCAGATGGCTCTTATCCAAAACTTGGCACAAGGACAAGAAGAGCTGAGATTCCCCATCAACAAGATCCATCAAGACGAATGTAACCAAATGGGGAAACCAACTAGAATTGAGGATCAAATCATCATTCATCCTCCCATGAGATAAGAAGTCGGTTTAAGGGAGAGAAGACATTCAAAATTTGCTTCCACGTCACGAGCCCAACAACAACTTTGTCAACATCAAACAGAATATCAGCAAAGGTAAAGCGAGCCCAAAAGACAGTTTACCAACATCAACATACCAATGTCTCAAGCTTTGCAACACATGCTGAGGATGAATCTGATTACACCAATAAGACCTCATCCAAATTCCAAAACTTTTTCTCCCAGCTACAATCCTGATGCCAAGTGTGCCTATCATTCCAATAGTCCTGGGCATGATACAAATGATTGTTGGGCGCTAAAGTACAAGATTCAAAACCTGATCGACGAAGGATTGTTGGAGTTCACACAAGATGGCCAAACATATTTCTTCTTCCGTCCCTCAAAGGCTCACCACCTAAAGTGACAAGTTCAGACAAAGAGGCTTCTGTTCATTTGAATTTTCAGTTGTAATTTCTTTTTCTTGTTCAAACACTTATCTATTAATGTCAAACTCTGTTTCATTAATGCATTGCATATGTTTGTCTTGAATTCATCCTTTCATTTTCACTATATTTAAACTATGATTTTTATTCTTCTTATGACATTTAACTCTTGCTAAAAGTTACAAGCCTTTAGAGGGAGGATGACGAAAACAATGCCATAATCTCATACAGTATGCTTTTGGACAGACCTTGCTGACGATGTACAAGCGTTTCTTTCAAATCCTAAACACTGAAGTTATAAGGAAGATAATCCCTAGTCAACCCCTTCGAGCCAAAGAAGTAGAATTTTTTTGTTTTAACATAAATCGAAACCTTTAATCAAAACCTGGGGCAGGGTAGTCTCTCAGTTAATTCAAAATGCGCGTTTAGCCGCAAACTCTCATCTTGTAATACAACGAATGACATCAAAACATTCCTCTGGAATCAAAATATGGTGATGGTTCCCAATCACATAGGCATCCATTATCTCTCAAAAAGAAAAGCCCACTAAGTCAAAACCTACAAAGGAGACTTAAGAAAACTAGGGCATCCCGCTGACTCTAATCTCAAAACAAGAACAGTCAAGCAAAAATCAAGGATAACAAATCAAAAAGAGGTCACTACAAATCCTCAACAACATGAAAAAGGTTGCAAAAAAATGATTGCATTTCGATAAACTTAACTTGTCTGAACCATCACCGAAACGTTATTGAGGATATATTGAGATAGCCGGTTTCGGTGTAGAGCTGAAAATTGGTTGATACTCGATACTACACTCATTGAGGCTAGACTTTTGGGATATCTCGGCTGCAAGAAAAGATTGATTGTGCTGAGACAATACCCAAGAGAAAGGTCGGTGATATTGAGATCCTTTAGAACCCGATCACTATTACTAGGACAGGTTTGAGCCAACTAAACTTCAAGAGGGTACTTACCTATAAAACCTCATGCAAGCCTAAAACATAGGGATTTGTTTGCTTTGTGTGTATATACTTGTACATAACATCATAAACATCATAAGCATCATGAGCATGCTCACTATCCATTTCAAGGATTTAGAAGTTTATCTCTTTTTTTTTGTAGGTCATGAATTCTGTCCGAAGAAACACCGTTTGAATCAGCTTTGTAAAAGCACACCCTCAACTTCAAGAGTTAGCCTCAAGAATTCCCGGGGACTCTCCTTTTACCAAGAAATATGGTCGACTCCTCAGTTTGGCTACATCCAACTTCCAAGAAGAGATGATGTGTGTACTATTCCAATTCTTTGATCCCGTGCATCATTGTTTCACTTTCCCGGACTATCAGTTGGTACCTACACTGGAAGAATTCTCTCTACTCTTAGGGGTGCTCATGTTTGATCAGATACCGTTCACCGGTTTGGAAGAGATTCCAGAACCTGAAGTCATCGCCGAAGCTTTGCATCTGAAGAGAGTCGACATCATAGCCAATTGGGAGACAAGAAGCGGGGTTAAAGGTTTTCTAGCCAAGTTTCTTTTGGAAAAGGCTCGTTCATTCTGGGACGACATGGATTTCCAAGCTTTTGAAGACATCTTGGCTCTTCTCATTTATGGTTTGGTTTTTTTCTTTAACTCAGACCAATTCATAGATGTTAACACCATCAAAGTCTTTCTCTCTCGCAATCCCGTACCAACCTTACTGGGAGACATCTTGCATTGCCTTCATACCCGCACCATGAAGAAAAGAGGTACTCTTTTGTGTTGTATCCCCCTACTCGCTAAGTGGCTCACTTCACACCTACCTCAATCAGCATTGAAGAACGAGCAAAGACTGACATGGTCTCAGAGGGTGATGTCTCTCACCCACTCTGATATCCGTTGGTGTTCGAGATCCTTGGAAGATGTCTTTATCATTGACCGCTATGGGGAATTCCCTAACGTACCTCTGCTTGGTATTAGGGGAGGTATCACTTATAACCCCTGCTTAGCTCTTCGACAGTTTGGGTATGCCCGAAGAGACGGCCCTCACGAGATGCTCATCCAAGGTCTGGTGTTCGACTACGACAAAGAAGACTGAGGTTATCGCCAGAGGTTTACACGAGCTTGGGGAATGGTGAACAAGGCGGACAGTAGGACTTTGGGACACAAAAACTCTATCCCTCTCGAGCCTTACCTTAGGTGGGTACGGGCTCGTGCTCAGAGTCTCGTGATGCCTTACCCTTCCATCCTTCCTGTTATCATAGAGCCTGTTGTTGAAGGAGACATCCCATACACTATCTTTCATCCTGACATGTCTACCTCTCTCTAGGATTTGTAGAAAGCTTGGTTTCAGTTGAAGGAAGAGCGAGATACCTTTGAAGCCCAGTTTTACGCCAGTGAGAAGAAGGTTCTGGAGCTCACCAAACTGCTTCATGAAGAGAAAAACCTGAATTCCTACATTTCTCCAAAGAGGATGCGGTCGACCTTCTTGTCTTAGGAGTTTTTGTTGTATTTTGTTTCTTTCATTGTAAGCCCAAAGAGGAATGATGTATTCAAACTTGGAATTAATATAACATTGTTCTTTTTTTTGAACAAATTTAAATCTCTAAATTTCCTTGAAATCATTTTCATATTGCATCTTCATTCATCATAATATCATATAGGTTTCTCATAACAGGTATCCTTATCCTTCTACTATTTATTTCAGTGAGATGGATGTTGAATAGACTGTGAAAGATCTTCAGGCGCAGAACGCTCAGTTTCAACAGATGCTCTTAGCTCTGACAAAAGGACAAGAGGAGTTAAAGACTTTACTGGCCAAAGAGAAGAAGAAGAAAGCGAAGAATTCAACCGGTGTTGTGATCATAGGAAGAAGGTTTAAAGGACAAGCCAGACGAACTTTAGACTTTGCAACATCATCGGGTGAAGGAGATAATCAAACCCAGGAAGTGAACAAAGACCCAGCATCTACGGAAGAGGAAGAACCTGATTACTCTGAGGAGCAATATCCTCCGGTTGATGATAAATACAAACAGCTAGAGGACTGTTTGAATGCTATGGAGATTCAGAGGGTACCAGGTTTGGATTTTGAATAATTAGGACTCATCTCAGGGGTTGTCATCCCACAAAAATTCAAGGTCCCCACTTTCGCCAAATACGATGGTGTCTCTTGCCCAAAGCTACATCTAAGGTCATACGTCAGAAAAATTCAACCCCATACGGCTGATAAGAATCTGTGGGTGCATTTCTTCCAAGAGAGCTTGTCAGGGACACAGTTGGATTGGTTTTATCAATTGGAAGGGACAAATGTTCGCAATTGGGAAGATTTAGTTGCTGCCTTCTACAAACAATATCAGTACAATATTGATTTAGCTCCGACTCGAACGCAATTGCAAGGCATGTCTATGGGAACAGGTGAAGGTTTCAAAACCTACGCTCAAAAATGGAGGGATCTAGCAGGCAGAGTCCATCCCCCCTATCGGACAGAGAATTAGTGGATATGTTCCTAGGCATTTTATCAGGTCCATTCTTCAACCACCTGATCAGAAGTTCCTCGGCTGGATTTACTAAACTAATCATGACTGGTGAGCGGGTTGAAGCCGGTATAAAAAGTGGTAAAATTCAAAAAGATGCATCTTCGAGCACAATGAAGAAACCATTCACTGGTAAGAATGAGGCCAGTGCAATTTATGACCCAAGAGATCGGAGCAGAGCGGGATACCATCCAACGGTAAGTGTTGTAATAATACCTAGGCCTGCGGTCGCCCCGCAACGCAACAATCAGCAAAGGGTGGAAAGACCACAAAGGCAGTTCACCCGGATCAACATGACATTGGCAGAGGTTCTACCCCATCTGTTGAGATCGAACTTGGCAACTTTAAAGGAGGCTCCCAAGAATCCTAATACCTCTTCTCCTCGTTACAATCTAAACGCTAGGTGCGCCTATCATTCTGGGAGTCCTGGTCATGACACTAATGATTGTTGGACTCTAAGAAATAAGGTACAAGACCTGATTGAAGCTAAGGAGATTGAGTTCGACGCTCTGGAGAAGCCCAATGTCATAACTGCTCCCATGCCTAAGCACAACCATGGAGTTAACGCCATTGATACTAATTTATTTGTAACCTCAGTGGACGAAGTTTCCACTCCTCTTATGACTGTTAAGAAGAATTTGTTGGTGGACGGTTTATTTCTGGGTTGTGGTGAAGGTTGCCACATGTGTTCATTCCTACCTTCTGGTTTCCATTTGCTGAGATCATGTGTTCAACGCCTGATGGACAGTAAAGAAATTTTGTTCGAGAAAACTCTGGTTCCCGTTATTCCATTTGAAGACATCGCTATTATAACCATTTCCGCCAGTCCTTCCAAGGCCTCCTCGAGAAGACCTATTAGGATTACACCCGCTACGAGATTTGCTCCGCTGATAATCACATGTCTTGGTCCTATCCCGTATGCCTCGGACAAAGCCGTCCCTTGGCATTATGGCGCCGATATTTACTATCATGGTGTTAAATAAAACTTGAAGACCGAAGAAGTTGATCCTAATGTCGGTAACATTGTCGGGACCAGCAAGATTACTAGAAGTGGAAGGGTTTTCTCTCCTGAGATTTCCCCTAAGACTGTCAACAAGCCAATTAGCATTCCATCTGCTGCTCCTGCTAACACATCAACTACTATTCTCGTTCTCGCTCAAGCTGTCACCCCTGCCAATAAGTCATATGGGACTCGCGGCAAAGAAGTTGTAGGTGAGCCTGCCCGGACGGAGGCACCTAGAAAGATTGTTGTGGAAGCCTCTAAGCAAGAGATAGAGGAAATTTTGAAAATAATCAAAAAGAGTGACTATAATATGGTCGAACAGTTGGGGCAGACCCCCTCAAAGATATCCATGTTATCCCTGTTGTTATGCTCTTAGGCCCATGCGAAGACTTTGATTGCATTTCTCAAAACTGCGCATGTGCCGCAAGAGACTTCAGCTGATCAATTCAAAGATTGTGTGGCTAGCCTGACTGTCGATAATGGGTTGGGTTTCTCAGATGCCGACTTGACACCGAAGGAAAGAAAGCATAATGATGCTCTGCATGTCTCAATTGAATGCAGAGGTACCACTATGGCTCACGTGCTGATAGATACTGGGTCTTCACTTAATGTTCTGCCAAAGAAAGCGTTGGACCGTTTGGATTGTGACGGTTTGACTTTAAAGCCTAGTAAGATTGTGGTAAGGGATTTTGACGGATCAAAGAGAATGGTGCATGGGGAGGTGAATATCCCTGTCAAAGTAGGCTCTCAGACGTTCGAGTCCACCTTCTACGTGATGGATATCAGGCCATCATACTCCTGTTTGGTGGGCCGTCCTTAGATCCACGAAGCTGGGGCTGTTACTTCCACAATTCACCAAATGCTGAAGTATCCGGTGAAAGGAAAGATATTCACAGTACGAGGTGAGGAAGAATACATGGTGAGCCACCTCAATTCCTTCCTCTACGTGGAGATGGACAGAGAATTTATAGAGACTCCCTGTCAAAACTTTGAAGAGGTCCCCCAGATTTTGGCGTCAACCGAGACCACTACCAGTACCAAGTCTCCTCTGAAGATGGCTTCTCTCAGGGATGCAAGGGCAATAGTTGAAGAAGGCAGGAATATCAATTGGGGACAGCTTCCTGAGTTTATTCACAAAATTGACAAGTTTGCCTTGGGATTTACTTCAGGAGCTCAGAGGGCTGTTCGACACGCTTGAGTTGGAGGACCTCCCCTACGCATCAGCAATCGAGAGGTCAATACTATTGAAGACAGTGAAGAAGACTCTGATTTCGACAGCTGGATTTACCCGACTACCAACAGTGGACCGAGTAATTGGACGACCAAAGATTTCATGCCAATTTCTTTTATTCCGCAGTAATTGTCTTATTTGTTTTTAAATTTGTAATGAACAATTTAAACTTTATAGCCTTGTGTCTTACCTGAGGCACGATGGCTCTATCTGTGAGGGTTATTATGTGTCATCTCATATATCATCAATGAAACATTGGACTTTCTTTGCATACAAATTTTGCACTCTCTGTTTTTCTTTCTTGTCTTTGATTTATCAATACAGCTATGCTCTTACACACACTCACATATCAAACTGAAGATCCATATCCACTATGGATCCCATTGACAACAATCCTGCTATTGCCAGTTATGACTTTGAAAATCCAATCAACCAAGCCGAGGACGAAGATGAGAACGATTGTGAGATACCGCGAGAGCTTTCTAGACTGCTACAGCAGGAAGAGAGGGCTATACAGCCTCATGAAGAGTCAGTTGAGACAATAAACTTGGGTACAGAAATAGACAGAAAAGAGGTTGAAATAGGGTCAAATTTGGAGCTTAGCGTCAAACAGAGGTTGATACAAATGTTGCACAACTACATTGAGATATTCGCTTGGTCCTATGAAGACATGCCTAGTTTTGACACTGATATTGTGGTACATCGCCTGCCGACTAAGGAAGACTGCCCGCCAGTTAAGCAGAAGGTCCGCCGTATGCGCCCTGAAATGTCAGAGAAAATTAAGGCAGAGGTCATGAAGCAGTTCGACGCGGGATTCTTAGCTGTCACCTCCTATCCGCAATGGGTTACTAACGTCGTTCCGGTGCCTAAGAAGGACGGTAAGGTACGGATGTGTGTGGATTACATAGATCTGAACAGGGCAAGCCCCAAGGATGACTTCCTGCTTCCTCATATTAACGTTCTGGTTGACAACACCGCGCAGCACAAAATCTTTTCCTTCATGGATGGTTTCTCTGGCTACAACCAGATCAAGATGGCTCCCGGAGACATGGAAAAGATGAATTTCGTTACGCAGTGGGGCACTTTCTGCTACAAGGTGATGCCTTTTGGGTTGAAGAATGCCGGGGCAACTTATCAGTGCGCCATGGTCGCTTTGTTCCACGACATGATTCACCATGAGATTGAGGTTTATGTCAACGATATGATAGCTAGGTCTCAGACTGAGGAAGAGCACCTTGATCATCTTCAAAAGATGTTCGAAAGATTGAAGGTATATAAACTGAGATTGAATCCGAACAAGTGCATTTTCGGGGTAAGGTCCGGTAAGCTTTTTGGTTTCATCGTCAGCGACAAAGGTATTCAAGTAGATCCTGCAAAGCTAAAATCTATACAAGAAATGCCAGCTCCCCGCACAGAGAAGGAAGTTAGAGTTTTCTTGGGACGCCTGAATTATATCGCTAGATTCATTTCACATTTGACTGCTACTTGTGATCCAATCTTCAAGCTTCTGAAGAAAGATCAAGTGGTAAAGTGGAATGATGAATGCCAGACCGCTTTCGAAAGAATCAAGGAATACCTACAAGAACCACCAATTCTGATGCCTCCAGTTGAAGGGAGACCTTTGATATTGTACCTGACAGTATTATACAATTCAATGGGGTGTGTGCTGGGGCAGCATGACGAGTCTGGTCAAAAAGAGCACGCAATATACTACCTTAGCAAAAAGTTTACCGACTGTGACACACAGTACTCACTACTCGAGAAAACTTGATGCGCTTTAACATGGGCTGCTCGTCGATTGAGACAGTATATGCTAACTCACACGACTTTGTTGATATCTAAGATGGATCCAATCAAGTACATTTTTGAGAAGCCCACTCTCTCCGGAAGAATAGCAAGGTGGAAAATGATCTTGACTGAGTACGACATACAATATACAACCCAAAAAGCAATAAAGGGGAGTGTATTGGCTGATCATTTGGCACATCAGGCCGTGGATGACTACCAGTCCATGAATTTTGAGTTCCCGGATGAGGATATCATGTTAGTAACCAACGGTGAAGAACCTGGGCCGGATGAAGGACCTAAAGAAGGATCCCGATGTTCTATGTATTTTGATGGAGCCTAAAACGTATTGGGCAATGGCATCGGCGCTGTAATCATATCTCCCGAGGGTTGTCATACTCCGTTCACTGCCCGATTATGTTTCAACTGCACCAATAATATGGCGGAGTATGAAGCCTGCATCATGGGTCTTCGAGCAGCCATTGACTTAAGGATCAAATTCTTGAGTGTATTCGGGGATTCTGCTTTGGTGGTAAGTCATATCAAAGGCGAGTGGGATACAAAGCATCTGAATCTCATCCCATACAAAGAGCATGCATTGACGTTACTCCCACACTTCGAGGAGGTAAACTTTGAACATTTCCCACGAGAGGAGAATCAGTTGGCAGACGCGTTAGCCACCATGTCCTCCATGTTCAAAGTCAAGTGGGACAACGAAGCTCGCCGAATCACCGTTGAAAGGTTGGACGAACTGACACACTGATGTGAAATTGATACCGAAGAGGTAACAGATAAACCCTGGTTTCACGAAGTCAAAATGTATCTCAAGGCTCAAGAGTATCTCGAAGGGGAATCTGTCAACGATAAGAAGTTTTTGAGAAGATTCGCTGAAAAGTTCTTCCTCAATAATAGAATCCTCTATAAATGCATCCATGACTCTATCTTACTGCGGTGTGTAGACAAGAGCGAAGCAGAAAGGATTATGACAGATCTACATGAAGGTACCTTCGGAACCCATTCCAGCGGACACACCATGGCTAAGAAAATCCTACAGGCAGAATACTATTGGTCCACCATGGAAGCCGATTGTTATCAGCATTCTCGAACTTGTCATAAATTCCAAATCTATGCTGATAAGGTGCATATACCTCTGGTTCCTCTGAACGTCTTGACAGCCCCGTGGCCCTTTGCAATGTGGGGCATCGATATGATTGGAGAAATCAGGCCCACCGCCTCTAATGGGCATCGCTTCATCCTAGTAGCCATTGATTATTTCACGAAATAGGTTGAAGCAGCCTCTTTTTCCACAGTAACTAAGAACATGGTGGCGTGGTTTATCAGAAATAATCTGATCTGTCGATATGGTGTGCCGGAGAGGACCATTACTGACAATGGTACGAATCTCAACAATACAATGATGATCGAGCTCTGTAAACAATTCAAGATAGAGCATCACAACTCTTCTCCCTACCGACCGAAGATGAATGGCGTTGTCGAAGCAGCTAATAAGAACATCAAGAAGATTGTATAGAAGATGACGGTGACATACAAAGACTGGCATGAGATGCTACCATTCGCTCTTCATGGGTACCGTACCTCATCACGGACATCGACAGGGGTAACACCCTACTCTCTAGTATATGGCATGGAGGCAGTCCTACCCATTGAGGTTTAGATTCCCTCCCTAAGGATTATGAGAGATGCAGGCCTAAATGAAGACGACTGGATCCAAACCTGACTGGATCAGTTAAATCTAATCGATGAAAAGGGACTTACTGCTATCTGCCATGGTCAGACGTATCAAAAGCGGATGATCAAGGCTTTTAACAAGAAAGTCAGGCGCCAAGAATATCGAGTCGAAGACCTAGTGATCAAGCACATCATACTGCCGCAAGGTGACCCCAGGGGAAAATGGACTCCCACATACGAAGGGTCGTTTGTGGTTAAAAACATTTTCTCGGGTGGAGCTATGATTCTAACCACCATGGACGATGACGACCTTCCTCACCCTGTCAATGCAGACATAGTGAAAAGATACTACGCATGATAAAAGACCCGCTAGGTTGACTGGCCTAGGAAAAAATAAGGGCTTCCCGGTGAACCAAAAGGGTTTGGGCAAAAATAAGGGATGAAAATGAAAAAAAATCTGTACACCCGGTAAGTCGAAAACCTGAAAAGGCGACTTGGGAAAAAAAGGGTATCCCGGTGGGCTGAAAACCCGAAAGGGAGGTCCAGGCAAAAGTTAGGGATGAAAGGCGTATCACTATGTCCCATTGGATCACCCTACGATCTGACCTCAGTATCAACTGTCAAACTCAAACGGCATCAATCAATCTAATCAACTTCGAACAAGCAGCAAAGTGAGGAGACGCTCGAAGACACACTGGCAATAGTAGATTTGAAACCCAATGGGATTGTTGCACATAGTTGTTTTCTTTCTGTTATATACAATATTGTACACCTTTCATTTTTATGGCGGCACTCTCTTACTAGAGCGTCAGCTTCCTTGTACAAAAAACGCTTGTTATAGGCCAACTCCAATAATCAATACAAGCCATTTTACAAAACTATTTGTTTTTCCTTTTGTTTTGTTTTTGCAAGAACGTCCAATGATTTATTTTTGACATATGCACTTGAATATAATTGATGTTTACAAATATTTGCATAGGAAACAAAAGACAATTGCTAATAACTTAAGAAACAGAGACAGAAAATAAAAAATATCAAAATCGACAGTTACCATATCCAGCAGGTACCAGGGCAGAGACAGTTTTGGAGCAAAGTCATCAATACATATGACCTTGTAACATCTATACTCCCCACAGAGTAGAAGTAATCAAAGCATCAATATCAGTCCTCTCGAAAAGGGAGGTAATCTTCCTATCTGAGGGTCATCTAGAAACCTGACACCCATGTTCCCCAGTCGGATTTCATAATCACGAGTGGATCATCACAAATTTTTGATTCCCCAAGCAGAGTTTATTTCTATGGATACAGAAGTACATCCCCGACAGAGTCCATTACTCTAACTATTGGAAATCCACCTTTCAAGTGGTTCCCCGTAGAGTTATTCTCGAGCAGAGTCCCTCCCCAATAGAACATTCATAAATAAGGAGCAAATCCCCAGCACAATCACTTCCATTCATCATCCCAGCGAAAGTAGAAGATCCACATTTCTCTACAACAGACAGGAATTCTATTTTTCTCCAGCAGCAGTCAGGGATTTATTTTCCCATACTCGATATGTCACGACCAACATCCCATGATCATGACATGCACATACATATCACATACAACATAATCTTGAGAACATCATCTCACAATGCATTTCATGCATCGCATATGACAATTCCTGTTATCTTTGTAGGAAAGGCAGTTATCACCAACAATACCAGCAGTTATACATGTCATATCTACAGGCAACCAAGGAAAAATCAGTTCCCGAAACCAAACGGGTCAACTAATCTACATGAACAAACGAAGTAACCCTACTACCCAGGTTCCTTCTCACAGTCCTACTACCCAGGCTTTCATTTCGAAGTAACCCTACTATTCAGGTTCCTTCTCATAGCCCTACTACCCAAGATTTCATTCTTAAGTAACCCTACTATACAGGTTCCTTCTCACAGCCCTACTACCCAGACTTTCATTTCGAAGTAACCCTACTATCCAGGTTCCTTCTCATAGCCCTACTACCCAGGCTTGCATTCTGAAGTAACCCTACTATCCAGGTTCCTTCTCACAGCCCTACTACCCAGGCTTTCATTATGAAGTAACCCTACTATCCAGGTTCCTTCTCACAACCCTACTACACAGGCTTTCATTCTGAAGTAACCCTACTATCCAGGTTCCTTCTCACAGCCCTACTACTCAGGCTTTTATTTCGAAGTAACCCTACTATCCAGGTTCCTTCTCACAGCCCTACTACCCAGGCTTTCATTTCGAAGTAATCCTACTATCCAGGTTCCTTCTCACAGCCCTACTACCCAGGCTTTCATTCTGAAGTAACCCTACTATCCAGGTTCCTTCTCACAGCCCTACTACCCAGGCTTTCATTTCGAAGTAACGCTACCATCCAGGTTCCTTCTCTCAGCCCTACTACCCAAGCTTTCATTTCGATGTAACCCTACTTTCTAGGTTCCTTCTCACAGCCCTACTACCCAGGCTTTCATTTTGAAGTAACCCTATTATCCAAGTTCCTTCTCACAGCCCTACTACCTAGGCTTTCATTTCTAAGTAACCCTACTATCCAGGTTCCTTCTCACAGCCCTACTACCCAGGATTTCGTTTCGAAGTAACCCTACTATCCAGGTTCCTTCTCACAGCCCTACTACCCAGGCTTTCATTCTGAAGTAACCCTACTATCCAGGTTCCTTATCACAGCCCTACTATCCAGGCTTTCATTCTGAAGTAACCCTACTATACAGGTTCCGTCTCACATCCCTACTGCCCAGGCTTTCATTTCGAAGTAACCCTATTATCCAGGTTCCTTATCACAACCCTACTACCCAAGCTTTCATTTCGAAGTAACCATACTATCCAGGTTCCTTCTCACAGCCCTACTACCCAGGCTTTCATTTTGAAGTAACCCTACTATCCAGGTTCCTTCTCATAGCCCTACTACCCAGGCTTTCATTTCGAAGTAACCCTACTATCCAGGTTCCTTCTCACAGACCTACTACACAGGCATTCATTTCAAAGTAATCCTACTATCCAGGTTTTCATTCCGAAGTAACTCTATTATCCAGTTCCTTCTCCCTTATCTCCAGACAATAGGCTACAACACTGTAAAGCCTAGATCCGATCAAATATGGTTGATTTCACATTTCCCCAGCGAGTTGCTGTACAGCCGGGACCCTGACCAGGTATACAGTCTACTTTCACCTCTTTAATCAAGAGTTAATCCCCCAGTAGAGTAATGGACAACCAAAAGCTCCTAGACTTTACTTCCCAGTGCATAAATCAACATTCCCTAGCAAAGTCCCCCTTGATAGTAGGTACAGGAATTTTCACCCAGGAATCTCTTATGCATCCAATCTTTTTTGGATGGCATCTTTAAGACCATCTCCTTCGATTTCGTGTCTCCTTCCAAATGGCATCTGTAAGCCCATTCCCGACATCACCAATCAGTATTACTTCATGCGAGTGCAAATTTCTGGGCACTCTAGTGTTTAATCATCTTCCGCCTTCAGATCACGAAGGGCAGATCAACCAATCTACATCCTCAAGCTTAAGAAGATTGAACATAATTTGCCCTCCCAATTCTTAGAGATTCACCCTAGACTCTCAGTTTTGCTTCTATCAAGTTCCAAGTCTTGAATCATCACTTTTTAAGAAAATCATCCAGAAGGGCAAAATGGTCAAAAGTACATTGAAAAAGTCAAACTTTGACTTTTAAATCAAAATTAAGTTCCAAGAATCATATTCCATTAAGGCATGGAATTGGTTCGTCAAAAATCAGAAGTCAGAAGTTGCTTTGAAAAAATCAAATTTTCTAAACATTTAGAAAATTTTCTAAGTGTCTAAAGAATGTGATACTTCAGAACTTCTGAGACAGTCTCTATGCAAGTGCCGTCAGAAGTTGCAAACACGGTCCAGAAAATAATGCTTCAATCAGAACATGCAGAAGTGTTGCTCTTTGGTCAGAACATAATGCTTCAGTCAGAATATGATTCTTCAGCATATGGAGGCTATGTTCAACACTCCGGTCAGAAGATGCCCCTTCAGCATTTGGAGGTTACGCTTCTGATATTCTGCGATCAGAACATCACCAAAACCTCGTTTAAGTAACCTGCTGCCCTGCTATGGTACAGTCTTGCAACCAGCTACCACAACACTCCAAGGTGCTGCTGATCCAATCCACGCCTGCGTTTTTCTTGCACCAAATTAGCCTACGAGAATTGTGATTTAAAAACAAAGGGACAGTATGCCAAAAATGTTTAAAAACTCATTTGTTTTCCCCCCAAAACCATATCAAATCCATCTATAAATAGCTTGCTCCATCACACGTTCAAAGGGTTAGTTTTTGGAAGGAGAGAATCACCAAAAGAAAGAAAAAGCCTTGAATCTTTGCAAAATTCCAAGAATCCGAAAAGCTGTAAACACCAAAATACAAAACCTTAGCATTTAATTTTAGCATCAAAACTCCATTATTCCTTGACTAAAACCATCCCCACAGCTGCTAATTCATATATTAGAAGCTATTCTAACTTCTGTATTCATACTGCCATACACTCTCCATTCACCTCCACCTTAAAGAAGTCAGAGTATCACCCCTTGGCTGTTCCAGAAGTTGAAAATCTCCATCCTGTTGAGTACGTGAAGAAGTTGCTCAGAACGTCATCAGAGTGCAGGACCAACCTCCAGTTTACAGAATCTTTTCCAGCTGCAAGGTAAGCTTCTGCTGACTCTTATCACCCTGCTTAAGCATTATCAGATTTACATGTTCAAAAAATACAATGTAGATATCATGTTTCTGACGTTATACATATTCTGAGGCTTCACGTATTTGCCTGCCTAAGTATGGTGAAATTCTGGCTGCAGATACTCAATGTCACGTTCAATGTTATGACACCGTATCTGACTTACTATATGACAGTAAATACAAAAGCAATAAAGAACACAGTCAATTGTTTACCCAGTTCAGTGTGCAACAACACCTACTCTGGGGGCTACCAAGCCAGGGAGAGAATCCACTATAAGAGATGTTAATTCAGGAATAAACCAACCAGTTTATCTCCTTCACTTAAGACCTACCCAATGCAATTCTAATCTAAGTACAACTTAAACCTGAGTTCCTACTCACTCCCCCTCAATCACAGCAGTGATACATAAACCAATTTGACTTAAGAATTGATGAAGACACTCTTCAAAAAAAACACACACTTGATTAAGCTTCACAGCTTTTTAATCAAGCAACACAATCACTCGTGCTTCACAGCTTTGAGTGATGTACACAACTAACTTGACTCTGCTTCACAGCTTTAGTCAAGTAACATTCAAACACTCTTGCTTCAAAGCTTTGAGTGCTACACAACCCTTACAATTGAAACCTATTCCAAGGCACTTATCACAATGATAATTGCTTGGAGTACAATAAACAAATCTATACAGATTACAAAATGATCTTCTAATCAATCAGCAGGGATCTCTTGAAAAACAGCAGCTCTGTTGAATATATAGCAGCTGCAACTTCAGTTAGGGTTTCCAAAAACCTAGGGTTAATTCCGTTTGACCTAAAGACCAGGTCACAGGACTTTATTAACCAGGTTAGGGTTGAGCTAGGTTACCCCTCAGAAAACGCAGGATTCTGTTCAGAAAGGACTGAGTTATTTCCTGAAAAAACTCAGACTTATCCAATCCTGCAAACCTGTTAGTTCAGAACAGGATGTCATAACATCTGTTATGACATCTGAGAAAACCTGTCTACTGATTTAGCAAAATGTGATCATTTTGCAAAAATGCTCAGATACACAATTATAAACATCAGTATTTGAATTACAATATTTTTCTGCAAATGTACCTAATGAGTTAGTACAACCTGAACTAGAATGTTATGACATCAGTCATGACATTCACACATACACTTGGGATTTACCAAAAATGCAAGCCAATACCTAAACACCTACAAACTCCCCCTTTGGCAGATTTTTGGCTAAAGACCCTAAATAATCAGAGATAGATAACAGCAGAAATAAGTGACAGCAGCAGAAAAATAGAACACAGAATGTCAAGTACTAATTAAGCAAGTACCAAAATATTCTCCCCCTCTTTAGCCACAAATGGGCCAAAGATACATGTTCATAAAATTATACAGTTATCCAAAACAAAATAATAAGAGCAGCAGCAGAAAACACCAGAATACACTTCCAAACTCCACCAGAAATCAGCAACCATCCTTCAAGTATTGTCATCAGATCCAGAGGATTCAGGCTTCTTTCTTTTCTTGTGAGCAATGTCAGCATTCTTCTCTTTGTTTGATGTCTCAACATTCTTAGAGACATTTGGATTTGTTTCAGCATTTGAGCTTTCTTGGTTCAGAGGAACAGAAATGCCAGGAACTGAGTGGTTCTCGTTCAGAATTCTTGAAACAATTTTTGCTATTGCTTGATTAACATAGGCTGTCCCTTCCCTATTTGCAATTTCAGGGGGAACTGAAGAGGAAGGATGAGATGGATTACCTGCATGTCTTGTTCTCGACTCTTTGGCCTTGGTGGGGTTAGTTTTATGAGAACAGATCTCCAGAACGTCAGAGTTCAGACAGGAAGAGATTGTCCCAGAATCTTGATCAGAGGAAGAGGTTGAGATGGTCGTATTGGATGATGATGGTGTTTGAGACATTTTGTCAGTTTTGAAGGACCAACAGCAAATGAGGAGAAATTTCTGATTGAGAGACTGGGTTTTGATGAGGAGACGTGAGAGGAATTAAGCAAGGGAGTGTCTATTCAACTTCTTAAAAGAATTGTTGGAAATGAGAAAATACAATTTTAAACCAATCAGAACAGGCATAAGTCCTTTGGTCTTTGTTTTAAGCAAAATTAATTGCTACAATTCCTCATGTTGGCAAATACCCAGCTTACCCCTTAAGTTTTCAAATTGGTTTGCATCCAAAGCCTTGGTAAAAATGTCAGCCAGCTGTAGCTCAGTGGCAACATGTTCCAATTTGATTGTCTTCTCTTCTACAAGGTCTCTAATAAAGTGATGTCGTATGTCAATATGTTTGGTCTTGCTATGCTGAATGGGATTCTTGGATATGTTGATTGTACTCAGATTGTCACAGTACAATGTCATAACATCTTGTGTGACATTATACTCAGTGAGCATCTGTTTCATCCATATCATTTGAGAACAGCTACTACCAGCTGCAATATATTCAGCTTCAGCAGTGGAAAGAGACACACAATTCTGTTTCTTGCTGAACCAGGAAACCAGATTACTTCCCAAAAAGAAACATCCTCCAGAGGTGCTTTTTCTATCATCAGCACTACCAGCCCAATCAGCATCACAGTAGCCAGTCAGAGCTGGTTCACAGCCATGAGTATACAACAATCCATAGTTGTAAGTACCACTTACATACTTCAAAATTCTCTTCACTTGATTGATATGACTGACTTTGGGATCAGCTTGGTATCTAGCACAAACTCCAACTGCAAAGGCAATATCAGGTCTGCTGGCAGTTAAGTACAACAAGCTTCCTATCATGCTTCTGTACAGACTTTGATCCACTTTAACCCCACTTGAATCTTTGGAAAGCTTTAGATGAGTAGGAGCAGGAGTCCTTTTGTGACTTGCATTCTCCATACCAAACTTCTTTACAATATTCTTAGCATACTTGCTTTGAGATAAGAAGATTGAGTCCTCCATCTGTGAGACTTGTAGTCCAAGAAAATAAGTTAGTTCTCCCATGAGACTCATTTCAAATTCAGCCTGCATCTGGTCAGCAAAGTGTTTAACCATATGTTCTGACATTCCTCCAAACACTATGTCATCAACATATATTTGGGCAACCATCAACTTCCCACCTTCAGTTTTGACAAATAGAGTTTTGTCCAAGCCTCCTTTTCTGTAGCCTTTGTCTGAGAGAAACTTTGTTAACCTGTCATACCATGCTCTAGGAGCTTGTTTCAGCCCATATGGAGCTTTTCTCAATTTGTAGACATGATCAGGATGGGTTGGATCCACAAAACCTTTAGGTTGTTCCACATAAGCTTCCTCATTTAAGTACCCATTTAGAAAGGCACTTTTCACATCCATCTGAAATAACTTGAACTTCAGAAGACAAGCAATTGACAACAAGAGTCTGATTGACTCCAACCTGGCTACAGGTGCAAAGGTTTCATCAAAATCAACCCCTTCAACCTGGGTGTATCCTTGAGCAACAAGTCTTGCCTTATTTCTGGTGACAACTCCTTCAGCATCTGACTTGTTCTTGAATATCCATTTTGTCCCAATGATGTTAGTTCCTTCAGGTCTAGGAACCAGTTCCCAAACTTCATGTTGCTTGAATTGGTTCAGTTCATCTTGCATTGCACCAATCCAATATTCATCAGTTAAGGCTTCCTTGACATTTCTTGGTTCCATTTTGGACACAAAACAAGAATTTGAGATGATTTCTCTAGATCTTGTGATGACTCCACTATTGGGATCTCCTATGATGAGCTCTTTTGGATGATCCTTCTGAATTCTGATGGAAGGAGTCTTGCTAGCTTCTTTTGATTCAGATTCTGTTGTGGTGGAGTTGGGTAGATCATCCTGTTGGGTTGAAGTCTCAAAGAATGTCTCAACAGTACAAGGAACATCTATTTCTTCATGATAGTCATCAATTATAACATTTATTGATTCCATCATGGTTTTGGTTCTGGAGTTGAATACTCTATAAGCTCTGCTGTTTGAGGAGTATCCTAGAAATATGCCTTCATCACTTTTGGAGTCCAGTTTTCTTCTTTGTTCACGATCAGATAGGATATAGCATTTGCTGCCAAACACATGGAAGTACTTCACAGTTGGTTTTCTTCCTTTCCAGAGTTCATATATGGTGGATGAGGTTCCTTTTCTCAAGGTGACCCTGTTATGAACATAGCAAGCTGTATTCATAGCTTCAGCCCAAAAATACATAGGAAGTCTTTTGGCATGTAACATTGCTCTGGCAGATTCTTGTATGGTCCTGTTTTTTCTTTCCACAACTCCATTTTGCTGAGGTGTTATGGGAGAAGAAAACTCATGACTGATTCCTTCTGAAGCACAGAAGTCATCAAACTTGCTGTTTTCAAATTCCTTGCCATGATCACTTCTGATTCTGACAATACATCCTTCCTTCTCTCTTTGAATTCTCTTGCACAGTTCTCTAAAAACTTCAAATGCATCTGATTTTTCCCTAATGAAATTAATCCAGGTGAATCTGGAAAAATCATCCACAACCACATAGGCATATCTTTTACCACCAAGACTCTCTACTTGCATTGGTCCCATCAGATCGATATGGAGGAGTTCTAGAACCTTAGAGGTGGTCAGATGTCTTGACTTTGGATGTGACATCCTAGTCTGCTTACCCACCTGACATTCACCACAAACTCTTCCTTCATCAATTTGCAGTTTTGGAATCCCTCTTACTGCCTCCAAGGAGATAATCCTCTTCATACCCCTTAGATGAAGATGGCCAAGTTTTTGGTGCCACAGTTTCACCTCTTTTTCTTCTTTTGCAATGGAACACACAGATGAGAAATTGGTGTTCTCAGCCTCCCACAAGTAACAGTTGTCTTTGGATCTGACTCCTTTCATTACTATCTCTTGTTTGTCATTGATTACAAGGCATTCAGATTTTGAGAAATTGACCTTGAATCCTAGATCACACAGTTGACTGATACTAATGAGATTAGCGGTCAGTCCTTTCACCAGCAGTACTTCATTCAGACTTGGAACTCCAGGGCAGTCCAAATCACCAACTCCTTTGATTTCACCTTTAGCCCCATCTCCAAAGGTCACAAAACTGGTGGTGTGAGGCTTAACATTATTGAGGAGGTTCTTGATTCCAGTCATATGTCTGGAACATCCACTGTCAAAGTACCAGTCTTCCTTTGCAGAGACCCTCAGGGAAGTGTGAGCTATCAGTGCAGTAGCCTTTTTCTTCCATTGAGGAGCATGTGGTACCTTTTTAGACTTAGGTTTGACACCTGGGTTCTGATTAGGGTATCCATGTAATCTGAAGCAGAAGGGCTTTATGTGGCCATATCTACCACAATGATGACATTTCCATCTTTGGTACCTTTTCCTCATATGTTTCTGTTCCTGATGTCGAGAGTTGTGTTGAGACATCTGTTTTGACATTTGCCTACCAGAACCAGATTTCGTTGCTTTCATAAATCCTAGACCAGATTTATTTCCCACATTTTGTCCAACCTGTAGGATCTCTTCCAATTTGTCAGTTCCATTTGTCAACATCTTGACAGATTTGGTCATTTGATTCAGTTGTGAGTTCAGCAATTGAACTTCTCCTTCTAGATGACTTATAGTTTCAAGGTTTGCCCGTTTTTCAGCCTCCATCTTTATGATGAGTTTTGATTGTTTCTCATTCTGCACACAGACTTCAGTACTTCTGATACACAATTCCTTGTACGTATCAGCCAGTTCTTCAAAAGTCACCTCTTCATCACTGATGTCACTTTCAGAGGTACAAACACCAGTTAAAGCAGTAACTCGTTTGGCAGTCTCTTCTTCAGAATTACTTTCTGAATCACAGTCAGACCAAGTAACTGTCATTCCTTTTTGTTTCTTAAGAAAAGTAGGACATTCAGCTCGAATATGCCCATATCCTTCACAACCATGTCATTGAATTCCTCTGCCTTGAACTCCCTTCTCATCTGACCTTGGTCTTCTGCTGGAACTGTCAATGTTAGAGGAAATGTTATGAACATTAGACCTTGACTTTGGATCTATTCTTTTGATGAGTTTGTTGAACTGTCTTACGAGCATGGCTATAGCTTCTGAAATGTTTTCTTCAACATCAGTGTTGGACATAAGTGCTATGCTCTTGTTCTTTTTGACATCATCATTAGTGATTCCCATCTCAAAAGTCTGAAGAGACCCAATAAGTTCATCCACTTTCAACTTGCTAATGTCCTGGGCTTCCTCTATGGCAGTCACCTTCATAGCAAATCTTTTAGGCAAGGATCTGAGAATCTTCCTCACCAGTTTTTCTTCTGACATTTTTTCTCCCAGTTCTCCTGAGGTGTTGGCAATCTCCAAGATGTTCATGTGAAACTCATGAATGGTTTCATCTTCCATCATTTTTAGATTCTCAAACTTAGTGGTCAACATCTGAAGCCTTGACATTTTTACTTTGGAAGTTCCCTCATGAGTAGTTTTGAGAGTGTCCCAAACTTCCTTGGCCAGTTCATATTGATGAACTAATCTGAAAATGTTTCTATCAATTCCATTGAATAAGGCATTTAGAGCTTTGGAATTTCCCAGGGCTAACTCATCTTCTTCTTTACTCCAATCTTCCTCAGGCTTCAGACTGATTGTCCCATCTTCCTCAGTTATGGTGGGATGAATCCATCCTTTGTCAGCAGCTCTCCAAGCCTTTTTGTCCAGAGATTTTAGGAAGGCAATCATACGAGGTTTCCAGTAGTCATAATTAGTCCCATCCAGAATGGGTGGTCTATTTCCAAAAACTCCTTCTTTGTCCATAGTGCCAGAAAGTGATATCCCTAGATCTCACCCAGTAATACAGGTAGGGTGCCTGCTCTGATACCAATTGAAATTCTGGCTGCAGATACTCAATGTCACGTTCAATGTTATGACACCGTATCTGACTTACTATATGACAGTAAATACAAAAGCAATAAAGAACACAGTCAATTGTTTACCCAGTTCAGTGTGCAACAACACCTACTCTGGGGGCTACCAAGCCAGGGAGAGAATCCACTATAAGAGATGTTAATTCAGGAATAAACCAACCAGTTTATCTCCTTCACTTAAGACCTACCCAATGCAATTCTAATCTAAGTACAACTTAAACCTGAGTTCCTACTCACTCCCCCTCAATCACAGCAGTGATACATAAACCAATTTGACTTAAGAATTGATGAAGACACTCTTCAAAAAAAACACACACTTGATTAAGCTTCACAGCTTTTTAATCAAGTAACACAATCACTCGTGCTTCACAGCTTTGAGTGATGTACACAACTAACTTGACTCTGCTTCACAGCTTTAGTCAAGTAACATTCAAACACTCTTGCTTCAAAGCTTTGAGTGCTACACAACCCTTACAATTGAAACCTATTCCAAGGCACTTATCACAATGATAATTGCTTGGAGTACAATAAACAAATCTATACAGATTACAAAATGATCTTCTAATCAATCAGCAGGGATCTCTTGAAAAACAGCAGCTCTGTTGAATATATAGCAGCTGCAACTTCAGTTAGGGTTTCCAAAAACCTAGGGTTAATTCCGTTTGACCTAAAGACCAGGTCACAGGACTTTATTAACCAGGTTAGGGTTGAGCTAGGTTACCCCTCAGAAAATGCAGGATTCTGTTCAGAAAGGACTGAGTTATTTCCTGAAAAAACTCAGACTTATCCAATCCTGCAAACCTGTTAGTTCAGAACAGGATGTCATAACATCTGTTATGACATCTGAGAAAACCTGTCTACTGATTTAGCAAAATGTGATCATTTTGCAAAAATGCTCAGATACACACTTATAAACATCAGTATTTGAATTACAATATTTTTCTGCAAATGTACCTAATGAGTTAGTACAACTTGAACTAGAATGTTATGACATCAGTCATGACATTCACACATACACTTGGGATTTACCAAAAATGCAAGCCAATACCTAAACACCTACATATGGAATAAATCAGTTCAGAACTTTTGGAAGAAATTAGGACTCAGAATTAGGATTAGTATTCATACTTGCCTCTGATTTGTAGTTCTGATATTTCTTATTTCTGAAACACCATGACACCTGCCATAACTGTCATATGCACATCTTCTGTTTTTGTGAAGAAATGATTAAGTTGCAGATGTTCTAACTAGCATGGAAAGAGAAACCAAGTTCTGCCAGTGGTATCGGAACTTCTGAAATCCACTTTGTTACTAATGGTATCAGAACTTCTGAAACCTACTTTGTTTCCGGTGGTATCAGAAATTCTGAAAGCTAATTTTCTCCCAGTGGACTCAGAACTTCCGACTCTTATGTTTTTTTTTACTAACAGGAATTCTTTTTTGCAGTGCGCCAGAGTCAGAACTTCTGACCTTATTTAATCAGCAACACGTTGATTCTATTTTTACTTTTTCTCATTATCTTTGCTATCACTTTCTATTTCATTAATCAACAAACACCAAAAAACATTTTTTCCATGCTTTACTTTATTTCTTAAAAAAACAAAAGACCAAAAAATATTTCCTTAAATAAAACTTATTTCTTTTCTTAAATAAATAAGCAATTTACATTTCTTGCACATTCTGATCCATTTCGATATGGTTGTAATAATAACTTAGGATTTAATTTTACTTGCAACCCCATTCATAAATGTGTACCCCCACCCCCCTAAAAGCGATGAAATAGCTTAGATTTTATTTTTTCGCATTTTATTTGTTTTTCATATATTGCTAGTAAATAGGATGTATGGCAAGACATGAAAATAACAAAATAGACAACCCTAATCAAGATTAAAATTTGTGCAATCAAACACACTATTCACACATGCACCCTTAAGGTTAACTCCACTTGTTTCCTAAAAAATGGTCATGTTATGCATGTGGGGTGTCTTAGCAAAAACAATCGAAATACAAGATCATAGTCCCTCGATGACGCTATCAAAGTTGCCTTTCGAAATGATCTTAGTCCCGAAAAGAAAAATTCTAAGTCATCTCACAACATTGCTATCATGGTCATACAATGGCCCAACGCCTGTCCCTTCACATCCAACGATGGGGCTTCTTACCAAATCAATGGTAAGATAGCCACATCTAAAGGAGAAGGAAAAGTACACTTAAGATCTTTCGAGTAGGTAGGTTCACTCTTAGTCGCTCGCTTGCTCACAACAAAACATCTTATACACCAACACTCTCATTTTGAAACATTTTTAAAACAAAACTTTGTACGCATTCTTATAGAAACGAGAATCATTACAAAGTTACATTTTGAAATACTTTCAAAACCACACAAAGCACATTCAAACAAAAGCAAGTGATCTAGCGAGTAACTAAGAGCCCATGGAAAACCATGGATGAAAAGGGTGCTAATACCTTCCCTTTTCATAATCTACCCCCAGAACTCAAAAACATCTCTAATGGTCTTTCCTGTGCTTTTTCACCTTTCCTTTTTGGATAAAAGAAAAGTCGGTGGAGACTCTTGCTAAACCGCAACATTTACGAACACAAACGCAAAACCTCAAGTCAGTTCTCCCACCGTACCACAGAACTGGCGACTCTGCTGGGGACTTATCTTAAAAGTGGGGTTACCTTAGGGTTAGATCACATTTACTTGCTTTCATTGTTTGATTTGTATCTTCCCATTTGAAGTGATTTTGTTCACCGAGAGAGCTTTCGTTCATCGAATATTCGTTCTGTGAATTTCTCTGTTGTCAAACAAATAGCCATATGCAAACACCAATATTCAAATAATGCAAAGTTTATGCTTGTCTTGAAAATTTGAAAATGCATTTTTAGCAAGAAATTTTGTAAGAAAATTCAAATCAGGATTTAGAGTAAAGCCTTACAGGAGTCAGGATACCTTTTGTAATAGTATGCTTTCGAACTAACCCATGTTTCAATTAGGACTTTTGAAGGGTTGTAATGTGGCTTGGTTCACGGTTTAAGAAACAAAGGATAAGGCTTAAAGTGTGTTTGTACCCACCCGTTCTTCGTGATGTTCTTCAGTCCTAAACTCAGCTAATTATGCGTTCGAACTCCAATTGAGTCTGGAAGGACATCTTGGTGATGGTTCAGACAAGTTAAGTTTACCAGAAGGCAGTCATTTTTTTTGCAACATTTTTCATGTTGTTGAGGATTTGTAGTGACCACTTTCTTTTGATTTGTTATCCCTAATTTTTGCCTGACTGTTCTTGTTTTGAGATTACAGTCAGCGGGATGCCCCAGTTTTCTTAAGTCTTCTTTGTAGGTTTTGACTTAGTGGGCTTTTCTCTTTTAGAGATAATGATTGCCTATTTGGTAGGGAACCATCACTTTCTTTTGATTCCATAGGAATGTTTTTTATGTCACTCGTTGTATACGAAGTGAAAGTTTGCGACTGAACACACACTTGAATTAACTGAGAGACTACCCTGCCCCAGGTTTTGATTAAAGGTTTAAATTTGTGTAAAAAAGAAAAACTTCTACTTCTTGGGCTCAAAGGGGTTGACTAGGGATTATCTTCCTTATAACTCCAGTGTTTAGGATTTGAACGAACGCCTGTACATCGTCAGCAAGGTCTATTCAAAAGCATACTGTATGAGATTATGGCATTGTTTTCGTCATCCTCTCTCTAAAGGTTTGTAACTTTTTTAGCAAGAGAGTAAAAAACATAGTTTAAATATAGTTAAAATAAAAGGATGAATTCAAGACAAACATATGCAATGCGTTAATGAAACAAATTTTCACATTAATAGATAATTGTTTAAATAACAAAAGAGATTACAATTGAAATTTCCAATGAACAGCAGCCTCTTTGTCTGAACTTCTCACTTTAGGTGGTAGGCCTTTAAGGGACGGCGTAAAAATTCCAGTTGACCATCTGGTGAAAATTCTAGCGTTCCTTCATCAGTCAGTCCTTGAATTTTATTTCTCAACGTCCAACAACTATTGGTGTCATGTCCAGGACTGTTGGAGTGGTACGTACATCTTGCATTTAGATTGTACCTTGGGGAGGTTGTGTTGGGATTCTGAGGGGGGTCTTTTAACGTAACCAGCTTGGTCTCTGACATGTGTTGCAATTCTTGAGCCAATGACACGTTGATTTCAGTAAAGCGTATTTTAGATGTATTCCGCTTACGTTAATTTCCATGTTGTTGTCGGTGAGGTTTTTGTTGGACTCGAGACGTATCAACAATTTGGAACAGTTTACTCTCCATTAAATCGGCTTCATGTCGTATGGGAGGCTGGGTAGTGACTTGATCTCCAATTCTGGTTGTTTTCCCCATACGGTTGTAACCGTCTTGACGAAGCTGGTTGACAAGAACTTTCAGCTCTTCTTATCCTTAAGCCAGATTTTGGATAAGAGCCATTTGGCCCACTAGTTGTCCCTCATTTGGATCTTCATTGTTTCCATTTCAGTTTGTAGCCGCTCCACAAGGTCATCTTTGTCATCCCCAAGATTTTTGGTGATCATGCCCCTGGTAAGGAGCGCCTTTACCTCTTCTTGTCCCTTGGATAGGTTCAAGAACATCTCTTGAAGTCGGGCGTTTGAGCCTGGATGCCCTTGATGGTTTGTTCTAGGGCCATCTCTACTGAAATAAACAGTAGGAAGATAAGGGGGCTTGTATGGGATAAACCTGTCATGATATGATGCATGATGATGCATATGCAAATGATTTCAAGGAATTTAGAGATTTAAATTTGCTTTAGACAAAAAAAGAACACATGTTATATTAATAAATCAAAGTTTGAATACATCATGCCTCTTTGGGCTTACAAATAAATACAAAAACTCTAAGATAAAAAAGTTGAACGCATCCTCTTTGGTGCGACGTAGGTGTTCAGGCTCCACTCTTCATGAAGCTTCCTGGTGAGTTCCAGAACCTTCTTCTCGCTGGCGTAGAATTGGGCCTCGAAAGTTTCTCGCTCCCCTTTAAGATGCATCCAATCACTTTGCAAGTCTTCGAGAGAGGTGGGCATGTTGGGATGAAGGATAGTGTATGGGACATCTCCTTCCATGACAGGCTCTATGATAACTGGAAGAATATAGCGGTAAGGCATCATAAGACTTTGAGCACGATCTCGTACCCATTTGAGATAAGGCTCAAGAGGGATGGAATTCTTGTTCCCCAGCATCTTGCTATCAACTCTATGTACCATGCCCCAAGCTTGTATGAACCTTTTGCGGTAATCTTGAGCATCATTCTCATAGTCGAAGATGATTCCTTGAACAAGTGCATCATGGGGACCACCCCTTCTTGCATATCCAAACTGTCATAGTGCCAAACAAGGATTGTAAGTGATTCCTACCTTAATGCCTAAAAGAGGGACATTAGGTAATTCTCCGCATCGATCAATAATGATAACATTCTCCGAGATTCGTGGATACCAAAAAATGCTTGAATGTATAAGAGTCATTAGCCTTTAAGACCATCTCAAACCCTGTTCATTCTTCAAGACGGATCGGGGTAGGTGTGAAATAAACCACCTAGCCAAGAGAGGCGTGCAACACAGAAGGTTTCCTCTCTTCTTTACAGTGCGAGTGTTGTACCCCAAAATTTTCCCTCTCATTTTATCAAGATTCTCCTCACAAGACTTCTTGGACTCAAGACCAGATTAGGGTTTGCTCAGCTCAAGACCTCTCCTTGCACTGATGACCTGAAATTAGGGTTTAAGTTTGCACAGGGATTTTTGGACTTTCAATACCTCGTGTGAATTTCATGCTTCATGTTGGACCTATAAGATTTCTCATACCAAGTTTTAAGCCTTGAATCACATTTTTGCCCAATCAATTGGACAGTTGACCTAAAAATCAGTTGTATTGGGGAAAAAGTCAACTATGGCCAATTTACAGTCAAACCTCATAATTTTTTATCCACGTCAACATTATAGACTCATATGAACCATTTGATCAAGTTTGGACCACAACTCCTCAAGAAATTTGATCAGATCATCAAAAGGGCAAAATGATCATTTTTAGGGTTTTCACTGTAGAAAGGCAATTTATGATTTCTAACCTAGCCAATTTAAAATTGGGTTCAAGCATGTTTCAAGGACTCAATGGAACCATCTTGACCTAATCACAAGGTTCAAAAGATCCCAATTGCAATTAATTGACAGATGAATTTTCCAGTCAACTGATCAAAAATCAACTGTACAGTGAAAAGTCAAACTTTGACTTTTTAGTCAAAATCAATTCCCAAGGGTCATATTTCATCAAAACATGTCAAAATGTGAAACTTGTTGGTCAAAAAACCTAAATTTGGAAATTAGGGTTTAAGTTTGAAAAATTTCATAACTTAGAATTTTTCTAAGTTATGAAAATTTCTTATTTCTTCCCAACTTTTCCCAACTTTTTCACCCTGATGCAATTGGATTCAAAGAAAACTTCCAACATAAAAGTTGTAGTCCTCCACAAAATATACAACTTTGATTAACAAATTTTTCCCAAAAGATGCTTGGATCTCAAGTTATGATTTTGTGAATAATGGTCCATAAAACTTTTAACTTAGTGAAATTTTGCCCTAGTTTAGGTAGATTTTTGACCTAAATTCATGGCAACTTTTCACCTAGTTCCAAGAGAAATCTCAAAATTAATTTCAAAGATGGATTGTAGAGCATGTTACACGCATTCCAAAATGTCCAAGAAATCTCCAAGATCATTTATGGTTAGGGAGAATCGAAGAAAAGAAAATGACCATTTCTCACTTCTGTCCATGGCATTTTTCACATTGATACAAGTTGCAAATCTGTCCTAAGCATGCTTGTACTTGGTTTACAGGTTCTAATCCTTTCCACACTCCTTAATTTAATTCAAATACATTGTATAATGGCTTTGTTCTAAGCTATGGAGCTTTGTACATTGAACTAATCCATTTTTGGCAAAAAGGTAACAATACCATTTCCATAAAGCTTGCTTTTTTACAACTTTGTATTCCTTAAGCATTGAACCTGATCTTTGGCTACAAACAAGATCCACAAACTTGAGGCAAAGTACACCAACTCTCAGCAGGCCTTGAGCTAGCCTGTACAGGCTTTGAGCTTTGTCAACTCACCTTTTCTTCAAAAACAAGAAAACTTGCAAAAGTGAACATAACTCTTCCATCTGATAAAACCAAGTCTTGCAATCATTTGAAACAATCTCAGCATATTGTAACAAGCCTAAAACACTATTTCCCAACCTCTCAAACACCCTTAAACACAGAAATCACCATTTCTTCCCAAAACAGGGTCATCTCTGCAAATCACAAGCCAAAACATATTTCACTCGTGCGTTTTGCCTTGAACCACTTCAAACACATTCCCTACATCACACCTGAGTTGTCCAAGCCTTTGTTCAGCAACTGTAACCTCTGTTTCGAGGATCACCATTTTCATTTTGAAGCTTTGCAGGTTGACTTCTACAGGGAGATTCAGGCAAGTTCAAGGCAAGCTGAGCATTGGGAAAGGTTGAGGGAACTTCAAGCAAGCTCACAAGTTCTTCAGGCCTCACTCAAAGTGGCTACATTTCCATAACCAAACTCAACTGAACAAGGTAATTTTCAAAGTTCTATCTCCTTATTTAGGCATCATTAGGCTTAGGTTTATGAAGCAAAAATGTAGTCCTTAAGTTTCTTGAGCTGTACATATGCGTAGATTTCATTTATATTAACTGAGCTAGGAGTATTTGATAGTTGAAGTTACTGAAAAAACTAGGTCAGAATTTAGGGCCATTGAAATTATCTCTGATCTTTGAGAGTTAGGTCAAGTTTTTTATATCATTGGAATCGTGATTTAACATGCTACAAGTTTCATGTTGCAAGATTTCATTTTTATGCACGTATGCAAGAGTTACAGTTTGAAACAGGGCGCGCGCATTTTTCTGTTCAGAGGACAGGGATGAAGTGAGATTGGGCCTGGGCTTGGCTTTTTTGACTATTCACACCACCCTTTTACTTTTGCACCCCTTGGCCCATTTTCTATATTTTTGCATATTTTTCATTTCCTTTTTATTTTCTGATTTTATTTATTTATTCTAAACATTGAAAAATCCCAAAAAAATATTTTCTTAATTTTTGCATTTTATTTTATTATTTTTATTATTTTTTTAGGACAAAAAATAGTTTATTAGGTTAAATATAATTTATTTTCTTGAATAAACTTGTAAATAATATAAAAATATCACAAATTTTTATTTTTATTATTTATACACTTAAAATATTATTCTCTCACATATTTTAATTTTTAACATTTTTGTACGTATTATTATTATTTTTCTTGAATAAAAAATAAATAATATAAAGCATAATTTCTTTAAAACAAAATTATGGTTTTTTACCCTTTCAAAAATAATCATTTTATTTTCTTATTTTTAAGAATTAAATAATTTTATTTTCTCATACATAAATAAATACAAAAACATTTCTTGCATATTTACATTTTGTTGCATATTTAAATATTTGTTTATTTATTTATTCGTACATAAATTCAATTGGGTTGTAATATTAAATTAGGATTTTATTTTGAGCAATATCCCCCTATTCAAAACTTGTATCCCCCTCCCCGTAATAATGTTGTAATAGTTTAGATTTACTTTACGCATTTTATCGCTTTCATATACCATGATAGTAAATTAGGGTTTTGTATGCAAAGACAAAAATCAAAACAAATAGCTTGACCTAATACAAGACAAAAAGGAATGAAAAATGGCAACACATTGCACACAAGCACCCCTAGGGTTTCATCCACTTTGTTGCCTTAAAATAGCCATGGTATGCATGCTAGGTATCTTGGCAAAACAAAACAAAACAAAAGATCATAGTCCCTCGATGACGCTATCAAAATGTTGCCTAAAAACAAATAATCTTAGTCCCTAAAATTTGCTAAGATACTTGGCACCATTACTAATATGGTCATACGATGACCCACGCTCATCCCGTTTAACATCCAAAGATAGGGTTGTTTACCAAATACAATGGTAAAACAACAATGTCAAAGGAATAAAAATGTGTAGGAAAGACTTTTGAGTAGGGTAGATAACTCCTAGTTACTTGATCTCTTTCAAACAATCCTTACTATTTTCAAAAACACATACACAATTTCAAAACAATTTCCAAACAATTTTCAAACATTGAAACATTTTTCAAAAGACAAACACCTTTGTATACATTCAAACAAGAATCATTACAAAGGTTACCTAAACAAAGGCCTCTTTTCAAAATACTTTCAAAACCACACACAAAAGCACCATTTCAAACAATTGAAAAAGCAAAGCAAGTGATCTAAAACAAGTAACTAAGAGCCCATGGAAAACCATGGATGAAAAGGGTGCTAGCACCTTCCCTTTTCATAATCTACCCCCCGAACCCAAAAACAATCTCAAAGGTCTTTCCTGTGCTTTTTTACCTTTCCTTTTGGATAAAATAAAAGTCGGTGGTGACTCTTGCTAAACCGAAATATTTGCGAACACAAACGCAAAACCTCAAGTCAGTTCTCCCACCGCATCACAGAACTGGCGACTCTACTAGGGATCTGTATAAAAAGTGTGGTTACCTTAGGGTTTTAGATCACCTTTACATGCTTATCTTACTTGACTTGTATGCTTTACACTTTGGTTCTATTGTTTGGGTTTAAATCCTCTACCTGGATTTGGGAAACATTAAAGGTAAATAGCAATACGTTGTGGAAACTGTGCGGGGTATACCGACATGGTTGAAGCAATAGCTATATTAGTGCGACATATTTGTGGGTACCGGTAGCCTTTGAGTCAATCAAAGAGAATATGGGGCCGCTGACTGATGTCATGAAGCATTAATGGACTTTTAGAACCTTTACTTGACCAACTTGGCCTTTTAGGATGTAGTGAAATGACCGGCTTTGGTGTAGTCCGAAGTTGGTAGATACTCGATACTACACTCATTGAGGGTTGTTTTCTTGGAATATTTCGGTCGCCAGTAAAGTGGCTAAACTGAAACAATGAACACAGAAAATAATCTAGTGATATTGAGCTCCTTAGAACCCGGTTACTATTTCTAGGACAGGTTGAGCCAACTAACTTCAAGAGGGTACTTACCTATGAAACCCCATGCAAGCCTGAAACTAGGAATTTGTGTGATTTGTTTGTACATATATACTTGTGCATAACATCATGGACATCATGAAGCATCATATGCATCCACTAACCACTTCAAGGATTTTGGATCTTCATCTTTGTTCCTGTTTTGTAGGTAAATGGATTCACTTCGCAGGAAAACTATCCAAGTCAACCTTGTAAGAATTCCTCCTCAACTCAAGGAGCTAGCTTCAAGGATTCCTGAGAATTCTCCATTCACAGAGAGGCATGGTTGTATTCTCAACTTAGTCACTGCCAACACTGAGGAGGATATGTTGAAAGTTCTCTTCCAGTTCTTTGACCCTTTGCATCATTGCTTTACATTTCCTGACTACCAACTTGTGCCTACTTTAGAGGAATTTTATCAACTCCTGAGGATTCCTATTCTCAATCAACTGCCTTTCAACGGTACAGAAAGAGATCCAAATCCTGAAGATGTTGCTCAAGCCCTACACTTGCAACCATCTGATGTCACAACACATTGAGAAACTAGAAGTGGTGTCAAAGGCTTCTTGTCAAAGTTTCTGTTTGAGAAGGCCCAAAGCTGCTGAAATTCATTGGACTTACAAGCTTTTTAGGAGATTGTAGCTCTTCTCATCTATGGGTTGGTCTTGTTCCCAAACCCTGACCAGCTTATAGATGTGAATGCTGTCAAAATCTTCATGACTCCGAACCCGGTGCCTACATTGCTTGGGGATATCCTTCACTCTTTTCACACTCGAACAATGAGGAAAAGAGGTGTTCTCATGTGTTGCACTCCTCTACTAGCATGGTGGTTTATTTCTCACCTTCCCCAATCAGTTTTGAAGAATGAGCAAGGTTTGAGGTGGTCATAACGGTTGATGACCCTTACACATTCAGATATTCATTGGTGTTCTCGATCAAAAGAGAATGTCATCATCATTGACCGTTGTGGGGAATTCCCTAATGTCCCTCTACTTGGCATTAGGGGAGGCATTACATACAACCCTTGCTTGGCTCTAGACAGTTTGGGTATGCCTGAAGGGATGGCCCACATGACATGTTGATTCAAGGTTTGGCTTTCGACTTCGACAAAGATGATCAAGGACTTCGACAAAGGTTCATCCGAGCTTGGAGGATGCCCAACAAGGTAGACAGTAAGACTTTGGGACACAAGAATTCCATCCCTCTTGAGCCTTACCTCAAGTGGGTACGAACCCGCGCCCAAAGTCTTATGATGCCTTACCCCTACATTCTCCCTGTGATTATAGAGCCTGTTATGGAAGGAGAGGTTCCATACACCCTCCTATATCCTGACATGCCAGCATCACTTGAAGATTTACAAAAGAGTTGGATATAGCTCAAGGGAGAGCGCGATACTTTTGAAGCCCAATTCTACGCAAGCGAGAAGAAGGTTTTGGAACTCACTCGTCAACTTCACGAAGAGCAGACTCTCAACACCTACATTGCACCAAAGAGGATGTGCAATGTATTTTTACCTTAGAATTTTGTATTATTTTGCCCATGGGGCATTGATGTACTAACAAATTCTATCTTATTAATATGATGTGTGTTCCTTTTTTGTTTAAAACAAATTTGAATTTCTGAATCCTTGAATGCATTACATGAATACATATCATTCATCATATGCATAAACAGGTCTTCACACCAAGTTTCCCCATCTCTCTGTTGTTTATTTCAGCAAGATGGATATTAAACAGACGGTCAAAGACTTACAAGCGCGGAATTCACAGTTTCAACAACTACTTCTGACCTTGGCCAAGGGGCAGGAGGAGCTCAAGACTCTACTATAAAAGGAAAAAGAGAAAAAGAAAAAGAAGAGGGCTGGTGTGGCTACCTTGGGCAGAAGATTTGAAGGTCAAGCCAGATGGACTTTGGATTTCCCCTCAATATCTGATGAAGGGGTAGGAAAAGGAAAAGGAACTGTGGTGCAATCTGATTCTGAGGAAAAATAAGAGGAGGAGGATGAAGACTATTCTGAACAGTAGTACCCTCCTGCAGATGGCAAATACAAGAACTTGGAAGAACGTTTGGCAGCCATGGAGATATAGAGAGTGCCTGGGCTGGACTTTGAAGAGTTAGGGCTGGTTTATGGGATTGTAATCCCTACTAAATTTAAAGTACCTCTGTTTTCTAAGTACAATGGGGTGTCTTTCCCAAAGATGCACCTCCGATCTTATGTCAGGAAAATTCAACCACATTCTTCTGACAAAGACTTGTGGGTCCATTTCTTCCAGGACAGTCTTTCGGGAACACAGCTGGATTGGTTTTACCAGTTGGAGAGGTCTGATATGCATAATTGGGAAGATTTGGCTTCCGCCTTCTACAAACAGTATCAATATAATACGGACTTAGCACCAACCCGTACTCAATTACAGAGTATGGGCATGGTCTCAAATGAAGGCTTCAAAGAGTATACCCAGAAATGGAGAGACTTGGTGGGACGAGTACAACCAACTTTATCTGAAAGAGAGCTTGTGGACATGTTCTTGGGTACACTGTCAGGTCCATTTTTCAATCACTTGATTGGAAGTTCGTCTGCGGGGTTCACCGAGTTGATTCTAACTGGTGAGAGAGTTGAAGCCGGCATAAAAAGCGGGAAAATTCAAAAAGATGCATCTGCTTCTGCTGCCATCAAAAATACTTTTCCAGCAAAGAAATAAGTATCAGTTGTCTACTCCCAAAGAGGTCAAGGAAGAGTTGAGCGCCGGCCAGCGGTGGGGGCCGTAATGATTCAGAAGTCTGCAGCTGATCAGCCCAGAAACAATCAACCAAGAACCAACCAAGCAAGGGTGAAAAGGCCTGTATGGAAATTCACCCAAATAAGCATGACTCCTGCTCAGGTTTTACCCCATATCTTGAAGTTAAACCTTGCCAGTCGGAAGGAGGCCCCGAAGAATCTGAATACAACTTCTCCTTACTACCATTCGAACGCCAAGTGTGCTTATCATTCAGGGAGTATAGGGCACGACACCAACAATTGTTGGGCCCTCAAGAATAAGATTCAGGATTTAATATACGCTAAAGAAGTTGAATTCGACGCCCCTGAAAAGCCGAATGTAATCTCTGCTCCAATGCCGAAGCATGGACACAATGCCCATGCTGTTGAAGAAGATCTTTTTGTTGCTACTGTTGATGATTTGATGACTCTGCTACTGATAATCAAGTTGAATTTGCTGAAGGCTGGGATTTTCCCAGGTTGTGCAGAAGATTGCTGCCTTTGTTCATCCTTACCAACTGACTGTCTGTTGTTGAAGTTAGGCATCCAACGCCTAATGGATAACCAAGAAATCCTTTTTGAAAAGAGTCCTGTCAATGGTGTTTCGATAATAAACATATCCGCCAATCTTTCCAAGGTCTCCAAAATACCTGTTAAGATTACATTCGCTCCGAAGATTGCACCTTTGAAGATAACCATGCCATGGCCCATCCCGTACAAGTCCGACAAATCAATATCGTGGAACTATGGTGGAGAAATCTACTACCACGGTATTAAACAAATTGAATCAACTGAAGAAAGTTCTGACAAAGAGACTTCCGACATTGGAAACATTGCTGGAACGAGTAAAATCACCCGCAGTGGAAGAATTTTCTCTCCAGAGATTGCGCCTCCAAAGGAAATCTTTGGACCCTCAGCTTCTCCTAAGGTTACCCCTGTATCGGTCAACATATCTGCGAGAACTCCAATTATTGAAGAATTTGTAACTCCTGTGGTTGTCCCCTCTGCTGCCGCTGATGATAGAGGGAAAGGGATCCAAGAAGAGCCCGTCAAGACGAGGGCTCAGCCGTTGATCATCCCTGAAACCTCTCAAAAAGAAATGGAAGAGATTTTGAAAATAATCAAGAAAAGCGATTATAATATTATGGAACAACTGGGGCAAACCCCCTCAAAGATCTCTATGTTGGCTCTGCTGCTTTGTTTAGAGGCTGATGTTAAAGCTTTGATAAGATTCTTGAAGATGGCCCATGTGCCACAGGAAACCTCCGCGGATCAGTTCCAAGAATGTGTAGCTAGCTTAACATCTGACAATGGTCTAGGATTCTCCGATGCCGATTTAACATCAAAAGGGAGAAAACATAATGACGTTTTTCATGTCTCGGTGGAATGCAGAGGGACTACCCTAGCACACGTACTGGTAGACACTAGTTCTTCGTTGAACGTCTTGCCGAAGAAAGCTTTGGATAGATTGGATTGTGAAAGTTTAACCCTAAAACCCAGCAATATAATTGTCAGAGCCTTTGATGGTTATAAAAGGATGGTCCACGGGGAGGTGGACATCCCGATTAAAGTGGGAACTGAAACCTTCAACTCCACATTCGGACATCCGTCCTTCCTATTCTTCCTTATTGGGAAGACCTTGGATTCATAATGCTGGAGCCGTCACTTCCACTCTGCATCAAATGCTCAAGTACCCTGTCCAGGGGAAAATTATAATTGTTCATGGCGAAGAAGAATACATGATAAGCCATCTAAATTCTTTCTGCTATGTAGAATTGGATGGCGAGTTCATCGAGACCCCTTTCCAACACTTCGAAGAAGTTTCTGAAGAGATAGCAGTGACCAAGGCAGTGTCCTCAACCCCTGTCATTACAAGACCTCCGCCTCAGATGTCTTCTTTAAAGGATGCTAGGGCAGTTGTGGAAGAAGGCGGATCCATAATCTGGGGGCAGCTTCCCGACTTTCCTTTCAAATCAGATAAATTCGGCTTGGGTTTCACTTCGGCTAGTCAGAAGGTTGTGCGTCGCTCCCGTGCTGGAGGGCCACCAGTGAAGATCACCCATCATGGAGTCAATGCTTTGGAGTATAGTGAAGAGGAGAGTAACTTGGAAGACTGGATTTTCCCTACTATTGGCGGAGGACTGTGCAACTGGGAAGCAAAAGACTTTGTTCCGATTACTTTCATACCGCAGTAATTTATCTTTCAAACATTTATGTTGGTTTGTAATAATTCTCAAACAATTCGTATACTTTTAACCTTGTGCCTTACCCGAGGCACATAGGTCCATCTGTAAGGGTTTGATTTTTCATCTTCATATGCCATTTTAATGAATCATGGACGTTTTCACATATAAACTTTTGTGTTCATTGTCTTTCTTTTTACATTTTATTTTTTTTAAAGGTGGCTATCCCTTACACACACCCACACTCACAAATGCAGGTACCCTTCTGTTCTGGATTCCATGGGTAACAATTCTGCTATGGCCTTCAGTGACTCTGAAGATCTGGTTCACCATGCCGAATACGAAGGTGAGGAAGATTGTGAGGTGCTGGGAGAATTGGCTAGATTGCTACAACAGGAAGAAAGGACTATTCTACCTCATGAGGAGCTATTAGAGACAATCAACTTGGGTAATGAGGAAGATAGAAAATAAATCAGAGTGGGTGCCAACCTAGAGTTAAGTGTCAAAGAACGCCTAATTCAGCTGTTGAATGAATATGTTGAGATCTTCTCCTGGTCATACGAAGACATGCCAGGACTCGATACAGATATTGTGGTTCACCGTCTACCCACAAGAGAAGACTATCCACCAGTTAAACAGAAAGTCCGCCGCATGAGGCCCGACATGTCAGAAAAGATCAAAGCAGAAGTTATGAAGCAGTTCAATGCTGGATTTCTTACTGTTACTTCCTATCCACAATGGGTTGCTAACATTGCGCCCGTGCCTAAGAAGGATGGCAAAGTCAGAATGTGCGTGGATTACAGAGACTTAAACAGGGCTAGCCCAAAAGATGACTTTCCACTTCTGCACATTGACATCTTCGTTGATAACACAGCTCAGCACAAGGTATTTTCTTTCATGGACGGATTTTCAGGTTATAACCAGATCAAAATGGCACCTGAAGACATGGAGAAAACTACTTTTGTTACACAGTGGGGTACGTTCTGCTACAAAGTGATTCCATTCAGACTGAAGAATGTCGGGGAAACCTATCAACGCGCCATGGTAGCTTTGTTTCATGATATGATACATCATTATATAGAGGTCTACGTAGATGACATGATAGCCCGATCACAAACGGGAGAAGAACACCTCGACCACTTGCAAAAGCTGTCTGTCAGGTTGAAAGAGTACAAGCTCAGACTGAACCCTAACAAGTGCACTTTCGGAGTCCGGTCGGGCAAACTTCTAGGTTTCATTGTCAGCAACAAAGGCATCGAGGTTGATCTTGCCAAAGTAAAAGCTATACAAGAAATGCGTGCCCCTCGCACTGAGAAGGAGGTCAGAGGTTTCTTGGGACGCCTAAACTACATTGCAAGGTTCATTTCGCACCTAACATCTACCTGTGAACCAATCTTCAAGCTGTTGAAGAAAAATCAGGTAGTTAAATGGAATGATGACTGTCAAGTTGCTTTTGATAAAATCAAGTAGTATTTTCTAGAACCTCTTATCTTGATGCCACCCGTCGAAGGAAGACCGCTAATCATGTATCTGACTGTCTTGGAGAATTCAATGGGGTGCATACTGGGCCAACATGACGAGTCTGGCTGAAAAGAGCATGTCATTTATTACCTTAGCAAAAAGTTTAACGACTGTGAGACTCGATACTCACTGCTCGAGAAAACTTGTTGCGCTTTGGTATGGGCTGCTCGCCGGCTAAGGCAGTATATGTTGACTCATACCACTTTGCTAATATCTAAGATGGATCCGATCAAGTACATCTTTGAGAAGCCTGCTCTATCTGGAAGAATAGCTAGATGGCAGATGATCCTAACGGAATACGATATACAGTACACAACCCAAAAAGTTATAAAAGGAAGTGTGCTAGCCGATCATCTGGCTCATCAAGCTGTCGAAGATTACCAATCCATGAGGTTCGACTTCCCCGATGAGGATATCATTACCTTGGACAATATTGAAGATTTCAGACCATATGACAGACCTGACCAAGGATCCCGATGGACCCTGTACTTTGATGGTGCCTCCAATGCACTTGGCAACGGTATCGGTGTTGTGCTCATCTCTCCAGAAGGTTGCCATACACCTTTCACAACCAGACTTTGCTTTAACTGCACCAATAACATGGCCGAGTATGAAGCTTGTATCTTTGGTCTTAAGGCTGCCATAGATTTGGGAATCAAATCCTTAGATGTGTTTGGGGACTCAGCTTTGGTTATCAGTCAGATCAAAGGAGAGTGGCATACTAAACATCCAAGCCTCATCCCTTACAAAGAACATGTCTTGACATTGTTACCACATTTCGAGCAGATTACCTTCGAGCACTTCCCGCGAGAAGAAAATCAGCTAGCAGATGCTCTATCTACAATGTCATCCATGTTTAAACTTAATTGGGATAATGAGGCTCCCCAAATCACCATTGAACGGATGGACGAACCTGCACATTGTCACGAGATTAATACCGAAGAAGTAGTGGACTGACCCTGGTTTCATGAAGTCAAAAGGTATCTCGAGGCTCAAGAATATCCTAAAGGAGCTTCAGTCAACGACAAAAAGTTCTTAAGGAGATTCTCTGCCAAGTTCTTCCTGAGCAATGGTATCCTGTACAAGCGCAATCATGATTGCATTCTGCTCCATTGTGTGGACAAGGTTGAAGCTGAATAGATTATGGCTAAACTGCACAATGGTACCTTTGGCACTCACTCTAGCGGGAATACGATGGCTAAGAAGATCCTGCGGGCAGGCTATTACTGGTCTACCATGGAAGCTGACTGCTATCAACATTCCAGGACTTGTCACAAATGTCAAATCTATGCGGATAAGGTACATATACCTCGAGTTCCTCTCAATGTCTTAACAACTCCTTGGTTATTCGCTATGTGGGGGATCGACATGATTGGAGAGATCAAGCCTACAACATCCAATGGACACTGCTTCATTCTGGTGGCCATTGATTATTTCACCAAGTGGGTTGAGGCAGCTTCCTTCGCATCCGACACAAAGAATGTTGTTGCCTGCTTCATCAAGAAGAACCTCATTTACCGATACGGCATCCCCGAAAGGATCATTACTGACAACGGTACAAACCTTAACAACACTATGATCACCTCCTTGTGCAAGCAGTTCCAGATTTAACATCATAATTCATCTCCCTATCAGCCAAAGATGAACGGTGTTGTCGAAGCTGCGAACAAAAATATCAAGAAGATCATACAGAAGATGACAGTCACCTACAAGGACTGGCATGAGATGCTACCGTTTTCACTTCACGGGTACCGTACCACGGAACGCACGTCAACTGGGGCAACACCATATTCCTTGGTATACGGCATGGAAGCTGTTTTACCTATCGAGGTTCAGATTCCCTCCTTGAGAATCATGAAAGATGCTGGTTTGAGTGAAGACAATTGGATTCAGACCCGGCTTGATCAACTTAACTTGATTGACGAAAAGCGACTTACTGTTGTTTGCCATGGTCAGGCGTATCAAAAACGGATTATCAAGGCTTTCAACAAGAAGGTCAGACGCCAGACATATCAAGTCGGGGATCTTGTAATCAAGCGGATCATCTTGCCGCAAAGTGATCCCAGGGGAAAATGGACTCCTACCTACGAAGGACCATTTGTAATAAAGAACATCTTTTCTGGTGGGGAAATGATCTTAACCACCATGGACGGTGATGACTTGCCGCACCCTGCGAACGCAGACATAGTTAAAAGATACTACGCATAAATGACCCGCTAGGTTGACACACTTAGGCAAAAAAAGGGAATCCCGGTGAATCGAAAACCCGAAAGGGTGGTTCAGGCAAAAGTTAGGGATAAATAAAAAAAATATGTACACCCGGCAAGTTGAAAACCCGAAAGGGCGACTTGGGCAAAAAAGGGTTTCCCGGTGGATCAAAAACCTGAAAGGATGGTCTAGGAATTAAAGCGTATGATTATGTCTCGTCGGATCACTTTAAGGACAATCTCTTCACAGACAAGCTCCGGGCTTCTGGTCAACTCAACCATCTTCGGACGAAGCAACGGATGGACAAGATATCCAGAGTTATGAAGGCTATAGCAGAATGGGAACCCCATGGAATTTTTACACATAGCCATCTTTCTTTGTATAAATTTTTCTCATTTTTATGACAACGTTATCTTACTAGGATGTATGTCTCCTTTGTACAAAATACTTACATAAAGTTAATACAAAGATACTTCAAAGAGCATAAAACTATTTGTCTTTTCCTTTTTACACTAGTGTTTTATTTGAAAACGTCCAATGATTTATTAATGGGCATATGCATTTGAATATAATCACTGTTTACAAATAAATGAAATGGGAAAGAATAATTACTGACAGGTTGAAAGTATAGGAAAACGTCTTTAGGCTATTCCAGGAGAAATCCCCTGCAATACATCATCTAGATCCCCAGCGGAGCCAAAACCTTGAAATACATGTCCCCAGCGGAGTTATAATTTCAAATCCTCAATTCCCATCAGAGTTAAAGCTTCAAACTCCCAATCCCTAGTGGAGCAAAAACTTTGAACTACAGATCCTCAGCGAAGATGAAACCTTCTTCCCCGGTCGAGTCAAATTTCCAACTATCAATCCCCAGTGGGAACCATTCAGTTGCCCCCAATTTCCCCAGCAAGTTATCTTGAAGCCTGGAAATCAACCAGATAACAGTTAACTTTTATCCCCAACCTAGGATAACTCCCCAGTAGATTGGCATACTACCCAAACTCCTGATCTCCCCCTGCAGGATAGCTACTCCCCAGTTGTATAGCTTTTTCCCCCAGAATCCTGAACTTACTCTCCAGCAGGAAGCCTTCCTCCCCATAGAGTTTTTTTTACCCCCCAACAGAATGAAGATTCTCATTCTTGAATTCCCCCAGTGAAGTTGCCAGAGTCTTCATTACTCCCCAGCATGAATTTGTCAGAATTTTTAATCCCTTGCAGATCGAAGATTCTCATTCTTGACTCCCTAGCATGAAGTCCCCAAGGATTCAAATTCCCCAGGAGATTGAAGATTCTCATTCTTAGTTCCCCGCAGAAATCATCAGAGTTTTCTCTATTCCCCAGCCGAGTAAGGATTCTCATTATTTAACCCCAGTAGAAGTCTTCAGAGTTCTCTGGATTTCCCAAGCAGGTTTCTCAAGCAGTTTGACATACTCTCACAACAGATTTTGTCAACACTCCAACTTCAAGACATGAAGGATTCTCACATCCCCACAGAAGTTGTCAAGGATTTTTAATCTCCAACAGCGGTCAAGGATTTATTTTCCCCGGCAGCAGTCGAAGATTTTATCATCCCCAACAGTCACCAAGGATTTCTCATCCTCAACAATCAAAGATTTTGAATCTCCAACAGCGGTCAAGGATTTATTTTCCACGACAGGAGTCAAGGGTTTTATTATCTCCAGCTATCAAGGATTTATTTTCCTCAGCAATACAGCAAATCAGCTTACATGCGCATACATTACATTCATATATCATAAACATTGATAAAACACATTTTATTGCATCATACATTTCATGCAACCTAACTTTTTGTTTCAGCTAACATTTTACCCTTTTCAGGATAAGATTAACAGCTATCTTTAACAAATATTCAAAGATTTCAGATACAGTACGGATACACTCCAGACACGGAAGTCATTCTGTTACTCATTCAGATCTCTTATTCATGATACAGTACAGATACACTCCAGACACGGAAGTCATTCTGTTACTCATTCAGAATTCAAAGTCAAGATACAGTACGGATACACTCCAGACATGGAAGTCATTCTGTTACTCATTCAAAACTCAAAGTCAAGATACAGTACGGATACACTCCAGACACGGAAGTCATTCTGTTACTCATTCAGATCTCTTATTCATGATACAGTACGGATACACTCCAGACACGAAAGTCATTATGTTACTCATTCAGAATTCAAAGTCAAGATACATTACAGATACACTCCAAACACGGAAGTCATTCTGTTACTCATTCAGAATTCAAAAGTCAAGATACAGTACAGATACACTCCAGACACAGAAGTCATTTTGTTACTCATTCAGATCTCTTATTCATGATACAGTATGGATACACTCCAGATACCGAAGTTATTCTGTTACTCATTCAGAATTCAAAGTCAAGATACAGTACAGATACACTCCAGATACGGAAGTCATTCTGTTACTTATTCAGATTTCAACTAATCAGATACAGATTAGATACGCTCCAGATACGGAAGCCATTCTATTTCTCATTCAGATTCAACTATCAATTTCAAGTTCAGATACACTCCATACACGGAAGTCATTCTGTTACTCATTCAGAATTCACAGTCAAGATACAGTACGGATACACTCCAGACACGGAAGTTATTCTGTTACTCATTCAGACGTCAACTTCAGATACAGTCCAGATACGCACCAGACACGGTTGCCATTCTGTCACTCATTCTGATTTCCCCAGCTCAGATACACTCCAAACATGGAAGTCATTCTGTCACTTATTCAAAATATAATCCAGATACGCTCCAGACACGGATGCCATTCTGTCGCTTATTCAGATTTCAGATTCAGATACAATACAGATACACTCCAGACACGGAAGTCATTCTGTTATTCCTTCAAGAATCAAATACAGTTACAGCTCGGATACGCTTCAGACACAGATGCCATTCCATTGCTCATACAGACTCAGCCTTCAGATACAGTCCAGATACGCCCCAGACACGGTTGCCATTCTGTCACTCATTCTGATTTTCCCAGCTCAGATACACTCCAAACATGGAAGTCATTCTGTCACCTATTCAAGATACAGCCCAGAGACGCTCTAGACATGAATGCCATTCTGTCGCTTATTCAGATTTCAGATTCAGATACAATACGGATACACTCCAGAAACGGAAGTCATTATATTATTCATTCAAGAATCAAATACAGTTACAGCTCCAATACGCTCCAGACACGGACGCCATACCATTGCTCATACAGATTCAGTCTCTAGATACAGTTCAGATACGTTCCAGACACGGATACCATTCTGATACTTATTCTTCTAACTTACAACATACAATTCAACAAACATCCTTGGATGGCATATTTAAGCCCATCTCCAACAAGATTCTATCACATCTCCAAATGGCATCTTTAAGCCCATTTCCTCAACTACATTTTGATGAGTGCAAATTTACAGCCACTATAGTGTCCAATCATCTTTTACCTTCGAGTCACGAACGGCAAACTCGCCAATCTAACTCTTCAGGTTCAAGAAGATTGAACAGGGGCAGCTATTGTACCCCAAAATTTTCCCTCTCATTTTATCAAGATTCTCCTCACAAGACTTCTTGGACTCAAGACCAGATTAGGGTTTGCTCAGCTCAAGACCTCTCCTTGCACTGATGACCTGAAATTAGGGTTTGAGTTTGCACAGGGATTTTTGGACTTTCAATACCTCATGTGACTTTCATACTTCATGTTGGACCTATAAGATTGCTCATACCAAGTTTCAAGCCTTGAATCACATTTTTGCCCAGTCAATTGGACAGTTGACCTAAAAATCAACTGTATTGGGGAAAAAGTCAACTATGGCCAATTTACAGTCAAACCTCATAATTTTTTATCCACATCAACATTATAGACTCACATGAACCATTTGATCAAGTTTGGACCACAACTCCTCAAAAAATTTGATAAGATCATCAAAAGGGCAAAATGGTCATTTTTAGGGTTTTGACTGTAGAAGGGAAATTTCTAATTTCTAACCTAGCCAATGGAAAATTGGGTTCAAGCATGGTTTCAAGGACTCAATGGCACCATCATGACCTAATCACAAGGTTCAAAAGATCCCAATTGCATTGAATTGACAGATGAATTTTCCAGTCAACTGATCAAAAATCAATTGTACACTAAAAAGTCAAACTTTGACTTTTTAGTCAAAATCAAGTCCCAAGGGTCATATTTCATCAAAACATGTCAAAATGTGAAACTTGTTGGTCAAGAAACCTAAATTTGGAAATTAGGGTTTAAGTTATGAAAATTTCTTATTTTTTCCCAACTTTTCCCAATTTTTTCACCATGATGCAATTGGATTCAAATAAAACTTCCAACATGAAAGTTGTATTCCTCCACAAAATATACAACCTTTATTCACAAATTTTTCCCAAAAGATGCATGTGTCTCAAGTTATGATTTTGTGAATAAGGGTCCATAAAACTTTTAACTTAGTGAAATTTTTCCCTAGTTTAGGCAGATTTTTGACCTAACTTCATGGCAACTTTTCACCTAGTTCCAAGAGAAATATCAAAATACATTTCAAATATGGATTGTAGAGCATGTTACAAGATTTCCAAAATGTCAAATAACTCTCGAAGATCATTTATGGTTAGGGAGAATCGAAGAAAATAAAATGGCCATTTCTCACTTTTGTCCATGGCATTTTTCACATTGATACAAGTTGCAAATTTGTCCTAAGCATGCTTGTACTTGGTTTACAGGTTCTAATCCTTTCCACACTCCTTAATTTAATGCAAATACATTGGACAATGGCTTTGTTCTGAGCTATGGAGCTTTGTATATTGAACTAATCCATTTTTGGCATAAAGGTAACAATACCATTTCCATAAAGCTTGCTTTTTTGCAACTTTGTATTCCTAGAGCATTGAACCTGATATTTGGCTACAAACAATATCCACAAACTTGAGGCAAAGTACACTATTGTACCCCAAAATTTGCCCTCCCATATTCTTCAAAGATTTGCCAAGTCAAAGCTTCAAAATTCCCCAAGGGTTGCACAGTTCAAGGGCCTCGTAAGCAGTCAAAATTAGGGTTTTTGTTCTGATCAAGAAAATGAAGTTTCCAAAGGTCCAATCAAGTCCCACATGCCTATAAACATGGTCAAGCATCCTCATATCAAGTTTCAAGACTTTCAGCACAAAATTGCACAGTCAAAAACCCTAATTGCACTACAGTCAACTGTAGGGGCAAAATGGTCATTTGGCAGTCAAAAGTTCAAATTTTTGGTCAACATCTCATTTTGAAGCCTTAAACATCATTTGATCAATGCTTGATCATGATTCTCAAAGCTTGGCTCAAAAATCATCAAGATGCAAAAGTTTCCTTATTTGGACAGTTGAAAAAGTCAACTGTAAATTGACCAGGGCATAACTTTCACATGGATTATCAGAAAAATTCCATCCAAAGCTCATTTTGAAGAGAAAGACATTTCCTACAACTCATCTTCATACTTCAAGTCCAAAAAATGCTCTCACAAAAAGTTATCAATTTCAACATTATAGGTCATTTTCAAAAGTCAACAAAAAGGGACTTTAAGTCAAAGGCCATAACTTGAGATTGGTAAATCAAAATGACATGGGACCAAAGGAATTGGTTAGAGGACTCAAATACCTTTCCAAAATGTCCAAGAACATGAGCAAAGCTTAGAAATTGAGCAAGTTATGCCTTGTGGAAGTTGGGAAATTTTTGGATATTTTGAAAAGTCAACATTGATTCAAATGACCTAAAATTGCTAGTGGGCCCATTTTTCTTCCACAATCCATCATCCAAGGCATGTGCACGACCACTTGGCCCAAAGGGAAGTTTTTCTTCATTTTTTATTTATTTATTTGAATTTTTATTAATAATAATTCATTTAAATTAAAATAAATACATGAAAAATGCTAAACCTAGTTTTTCAATCTTTTTGTGCACATTATATCCTCAAGATTTCGTGCCTAGCTAAATATGGAAAGAACCAATGCAATTGGATGTGATTTGTATAAAAATAGCATGAAAAAAGATTTGAAAATCATGGTGAAAAAATCAAATATTGCATTCTTTAATTCATGGATTCTAATCAAGTTTTTCAACCCTAATTGGTTTCATACATAAGCACAAGCAAGACCTAATGCCTGAAGACCATTAAGCTGCGCAAGAACATAGAAAACCAAACTTGAAATTTTCTTTGAAAACTCAAATTCTGAAAACCTACTTGCAGGTCGATTCAAGCCTCAAAACCTATTCCATTAGCTTGCCAGGGTTGCTAGTAAACGATTCCAATCAAAAACTTAGCCCCATACTCAAAGAATTGGTAATTCAAGGGTGAACTGTATCACTCTTTTTGCATAATCGTATTCTATTATTTAGACCATATCATTGCATTTTATTCATGGATTTGTACTAATGAGACTTTTCTGAAGCTAACGGTATGCTCCAATTGAATTTTCATCACCCATAGGCGAATCTGCCATTATTGTTTTCTAGGGTTTTACAAGCTACGAATTGGGGTTTTTTAAATGAGGAAAAATTGGAGTGTGAAACCAAGGCCATTCAATCCAGTGCGATGAGACGATCAGGAAGCCATCCTCGCGCTCAATTTATGAGCATCCAACGCCTATTCGCTATTTTCCAGAAACATGCCTAAGGGAACACCATGAAAACCGTGGCCTATGTTTTATGTTTCAGGAACGAGGAAGAAGATGACCTCGTGGCATCAGTGGATTGGCTAGTTTAAAATTTCGCGCTACAAAGCACTAACTCATGTTTTTATTCTTAGAATATTTGTTTGTTCTTTATTATACAGAAAACGCGCTTGGTACGATTGGCAAGGCATGTGTGTGTTAACGTTCAAGACCTGGGTTCGAGCCCCAGGTCTTCATTATTCCCATATTATTTTGCAATCAATATTCCCATGCAGTTTCAAGGCTGGAGCGTATCATGCATCTTCAAAATCCAACGTCCACGTGTCCCAGAGCATCAGATCAAAGGCCATGAATTGGAGAGTATATTGGACTCTAGTCAATCCATCACACGCTGCCTGGAAAAAGTCAAAAGGGCCTCAGAATCTTGGGCCAGATTGCTAAGAGAAACACCTCAAATTAGGGGCAGACCCCCTTTGGTTTGCAAATTTTCTTCACTTTCTTTATTTTTCATAACTTTTGTTTTCTTTTAATTATTGTTTGTTTAATTAATTTATTATTTTCATAAATATAAAAAACACCATAAAAAATCAGAAAAAGAGAAAAAATATAATAAATATTTTATTTTAGTATTTTCATAAATAAATTGTATTAATTCATTTAGTTATTAAATTAGGGTTTAATTTAATATTTTCATAATAAAAATCTAAAAAATGTAGAAATAGGGTTCAATTAATGTTTTTTTTATTCCTTTTTATTTTTTCTTTCATAATAATTAAAATAATTAAATATTTATTTTTTGTAATTAAAATTGCATGTAAATTAATTAGGGTTAATTTTAGGTTAGAATTCAATCTTTTCTTAATAAATCAAAAATAATAGAATTAGGGTAAGCATTTAATTTCAATTAATTCTTTTTTCATTAAAATCCTAAAAAACATAAAATACCAAAAACAATTTCTTTCTTTTTTTAATTAATTAATTCCATCTTTAATTTAATTTTGCCAAAAGGGTCCAACGCCCTCGTTTTTAATTCTTATTAATTCGCATATTTGTTTTATTTCGTTTAAATATGTATGTATCTCTCCCAAAGCCGTGTAACTAATTGCTCGCACTTTATTTACTTTATTTCTTTATTTTCTGTCAAATCGGGTCCTGGATTAATTTTGGCGATGTGGACCCGCGCCTTTGTAATAGTTTAGAACTTTTAATTTTCCGCATCTTTTTAATTGCTAATAAAATGCATGCAAGAATGAATGGCCTAAAATAAAAACAAACGCATAGATCACTTTGACATGACAAGATAAATACAAATGAACATGACACACAAATCACACACCACCCCTAGGGTACGCCTCACTGTTGCCTTGCCTCGAAAGGTGATCGTCGAGTAGAGGATGTCTTAGTAAGTCCTCATGATCCGGGAACCTGGCATGAGGGTAGCTTCTAAGGTGTCTTCCCATTGCTCTGGTGATCACCATGTCCCGAACCTCGAATTGACCCGAACACCTCCAACGGTGGTGCTACCTACCTCTCAATGGTGGGATGGCACTGCTTTAAAGGACATTTACACAGACGAATTCCTTAGGGTAGGTAGACGACTCTAGATACTTGCTCTAATTTCAAAACAAAATTCAAAAAATACTTTTCACACCGACACCTTTTCAAAAGCTTTCGAAAGCGACTTTTCAAACACTCTTGAGGACCGATACAAGAGTCGAACTGGAATTTTCAAAGAAACTTTTTAAAACCCACAGTTGAAAAGCAAACAAACCATTTTTTTGAAAACACAATGAGCAAGTATCTAAGAGCCCATGGATAACCATGGATAGAAAGGGTGCTAACACCTTCCCTTTCTATAATCTACCTCCCGAACCGAGAGCAATCTCTATAAGGAATTTTTCTGTGCTTTTGTCCTGTCCATGTTGGAGAAAATAAAAGACGGTGGCGACTCTTGCTTCCGCGACATTTCGCGAGCCAGCGTTAAACAGTCAGTTCCAGATCCACCGATCACATACACCAACTCTCAGCAGGCCTTGATCTAGCCTGTACAGGCTTTGAGCTTTGTCAACTCACCTTTTCTTCAAAAACAAGAAAACTTGCAAAAGTGAACATAACTCTTCCATCTGATAAAACCAAGTCTTGATATCATTTGAAACAATCTCAGCATATTGTAACAAGCCTAAAACACTATTTCCCAACCTCTCAAACACCCTTAAACACAGAAATCACTATTTCTGCCCAAAACAGGGTCATCTCTGCAAATTACAAGCCAAAACATATTTCACTCGTGCGTTTTACCTTGAACCACTTCAAACACATTCCCTACATCAAACCTGAGTTGTCCAAGCCTTTGTTCAGCAACTGTAACCTCTGTTTCGAGGATCACCATTTTCATTTTGAAGCTTTCCAGGTTGACTTCTACAGGGAGATTCAGGCAAGTTCAAGGCAAGCTGAGCATTGGGAAAGGTTGAGGGAACTTCAAGCAAGCTCACAAGTACTTCAAGCCTCACTCAAAGTGGCTACATTACCATAACCAAACTCAACTGAACAAGGTAATTTTCAAAGTTCTATCTCCTTATTTAGGCACATTAGGCTTAGGTTTGTGAAGCAAAAATGTAGTCCTTAAGTTCCTTGAGTTGTACATATGCGTAGATTTCATTTATATTAACTAAGCTAGGAGTATTTGATAGTTGAAGTTACTGAAAAAACTAGGTCAGAATTTAGGGCCATTGAAATTCTCTCTGATCTTTGAGAGTTAGGTCAAGTTTTTTATATCATTAGAATCGTGATTTAACATGTTACAAGTTTCATGTTGCAAGATTTCATTTTTATGCACGTATGCAGGAGTTACAGTTTGAAGCAGGGCGCGCGCGTTTTTCTCTTCAGAGGACAAGGATGAAGTGAGATTGGGCCTGGGCTTGGCTTTTCTGACTATTCACACCACCCTTTTACTTTTGCACCCCCTTGGCCCATTTTCTATATTTTTGCATATTTTTCATTTCCTTTTTATTTTCTGACTTTATTTATTTTTTCTAAACATTGAAAAATCCCAAAAAATATTTTCTTAATTTTTGCATTTTATTTTATTATTTTTATTATTTTTTTAGGACAAAAAATAGTTTATTAGGTTAAATATAATTTATTTTCTTGAATAAACTTGTAAATAATATAAAAATATCACATATTTTTATTTTTATTGTTTATACACTTAAAATATTATTTTCTCACATATTTTAATTTTTAACATTTTTGTACATATTATTATTATTTTTCTTGAATAAAAAATAAATAATATAAAGCATAATTTCTTTAAAACAAAATTATGGTTTTTTACCCTTTCAAAAATAATCATTTTATTTTCTTATTTTTAAGAATTAAATTTTTATTTTCTCTTACATAAAAAAATACAAAAACATTTCTTGCATATTTACATTTTGTTGCATATTTAAATAATTGTTTATTTATTTATTCGTACATAAATTCAATTGAGTTGTAATAGTAAATTAGGGTTTTATTTTGAGCAATATCCCCTTATTCAAAACTTGTATCCCCCTCCCCATAATAATGTTGTAATAGTTTAGATTTACTTTACGCATTTTATCGCTTTCATATACCATGGTAGTAAATTAGGGTTTTGTGTGCAAAGACAAAAATCAAAACAAATAGCTTGACCTAATACAAGAATAAAAGGCATGAAAAATGACAACACATTGCACACAAGCACCCCTATGGTTTCATCCATTTTGTTGCCTTAAAATGGCCATGGTATGCATGTTAGGTATCTTGGTAAAACAAAACAAAACAAAAGATCATAGTCCCTCGATGACGCTATTAAAATGTTGCCTAAAAACAAATGATCTTAGTCCCTAAAACTTGCTAAGATACTTGGCACCATTGCTATCATGGTCATACGATGACCCGCGCCCGTCCCGTTTAACATCCAAAGATAGGGTTGTTTACCAAATGCAATGGTAAAACAACAATGTCAAAGGAATAAAAATGTGTAGGAAAGAATTTTGAGTAGGGTAGATAACTCCTAGTTACTTGATCTCTTTCAAACAATCCTTGCTATTTTCAATAACACATACACAATTTCAAAACAATTTCCAAACAATTTTCAAACATTGAAACATTTTTCAAAAGACAAATACCTTTGTATACATTCAAACAAGAATCATTACAAAGGTTGCCTAAACAAAGGCCTCTTTTCAAAATACTTTCAAAACCACACACAAAAGCACAATTTCAAACCATTGAAAAAGCAAAGCAAGTGATCTAAAACAAGTAACTAAGAGCCCATGGAAAACCATGGATGAAAAGGGTGCTAGCACCTTCCCTTTTCATAATCTACCCCTCGAACCCAAAAACAATCTCAAAGGTCTTTCCTGTGCTTTTTTACCTTTCCTTTTGGATAAAATAAAAGTCAGTGGCGACTCTTACTAAACAGAAACATTTGCAAACACAAACGCAAAACCTCAAGTTAGTTCTCCCACCGCATCACAGCGAGTATACAACGAATGTAGGATATCTCCAAGCAGAGTAGGTATCGGATTACATGACAGGAAAATCTTAACCGTATTGACGTCTATGAGTTGGTCTGGATTAGTAAATAGTACCAAACCATAGATGAGAATGGCTAACACCTCTTCAAAAGCTTGTAAGTCAAAGGTATCCGAAAAGTGGTGAGCTTTCTCAAACAAGAACTTAGCCAAAAAACCCTTGACACCTCTCCGAGTTTCCTAATTTGCTACTATGTCAGACCATTGTAAGGACATATCTTTGGCAATACCTTCAGGTTTAGGGTCTCTTTCCATACCATTGAAAGGTAATTCATTAAGGATAGGCACCCCCAACAGCAGAGAAAACTCCTCCATAGTGGGCACTAACTGGTAATCTGGAAAGGTGAAGCAGTGATGTAGAGGGTCAAAGAATTGAAATAACACCTTTAACATTTCTTCATCAGGGTTTGAAGTGACCAAGATGAGAAGTCATCCATGCCTTTCAGTGAATGGAGATCTTTCGGGAACCCTTGATACCAAATCCTTAAGCTGAGGAGGTATTTTTACCAGACTGACTTGGATAGTGAATCTGCGGGCGAGAGCCATTCCTACAAAATAAGACAAAAATAAACCCTAAGAATCCTTGAAATGGTTAGTATGACATGCTATGTTATGATGTCATGATTATGCTCAGATATAGCAGATGTAGCAAGCGCAAGAAAATCACATAGAGACCTTAGGTTTAAGGCTTGCATGGATTTTAAGGTGATACCCTCTTGAAGTTGGGTTGGTTCAAGCTGTCCTAAATATAATAACTGGGTTATAAGGGATCTCAATATCACTGATCTTTCCCCCAAATCTCGTTCCGATAGGCAACTGACTTGCCACCAAACAAAACTAAAGGGTCAAACCGCAATGAGTGTAGCATCGAGTATCAACCGACTTTGGGTTTCCACCAAAGACGGCTATCTCACTACGTCCTAAAAGCCAAGTTGGTCAATTAAGGTGCTAAGGTCAGTTGACGCTTTATAATACCAAGCAGTGGCCCTGTATTCTCCTTGATTACTCAAGGGCTATCGGTACACACCAAAGTATCGCACCAACATAGCTACTGTTTCAACCGTGTTGGTATACCCCACACAGTTCCCTCACGGTTTATTGCTACTTACCTAAAAAGGTGCCCCAAATCCGGGTGTAGGATCAAAGCAAACCCAGACAAGGAACCATAATGTAAAGCATACAAGTAAAACAAAAGAAAGCAAGTAAATGTGATCTAGCCCTAAGGTAACCCCACTTTTAAGAAAATCCTCAGCAGAGTCGCCAGTTCTGTAACACGGTGGGAGAACTGACTTGGTTGTTTTGCGTTTGATCGTAAATGTTGCGGTTTAGCAAGAGTCGCCACCGACTTTTATTTTATCCAAAAGGAAAGGCTGAAAAGAATAGGAAAGATCTTTGAGATGTTTTATCGAGTTCGGGGGGTAGATTATGAAAATGGAAGGTATTAGCACACTTTCCATCCATGGTTTTCCATGGGCTCTTAGTTACTTGTTAGATCACTTGCTTTTGTTTGAAAATGTGCTTTGCGTGGTTTTTTTGAAAGTATTTTAAAAAGGTGTCATCGTTTAGGCAAATTTTGTAATGATTCTCGTTCGTAAGAATGTATACAAAGTGTTGATCTTTTGAAAATGTTTTCAAGTTTGAAAGATGTTTTTGAAAGTGTTGGTGTTTGTTTTGAAAATAGCAAGGATGTTTTGGTTTTGAGCAAGCAACTAGGAGTAATCTACCTACTCAAAAGTCTTTCATGTTTATTTCCTCTTTCCTTTGACATTGTTATCTTGCCATTGATTTGGTAAGTAACCCTATCTTTAGATGTAAAAGGGAAGGGCACGGGATGTTTATATAGTCATAGAAGGCAACCTATGGGACATTTTAGCAATATCGTAAGGGACTAGATCATTTTATCAAAGGCAACATCGAGGGACATCGAGGGACTTCGATCTTTTATCGAGGGTTTTTGCTAAAACATCCATATTCGAGGGACATGACCATTTTCTGAAAGGCAACAAAGTGGGACTACCCTAAGGGTGCTAGTGTGCAAGTGTGTTTTATTTACATGCATTTAGTATTGATTAGGGTTATCTATTTGTTGATTTCATATCTTTCCATACACACCCTAATTACTAGCATTTACATTTGGAAGCGATAAATTGCATAAATATAAAGTCCTACGCTATTACATCATTTAGGGATGGGGGTACAAATTTACAAATTGGGGGTTGCAAGAATTTAAATCCTAATTAACTATTACAACCATATTGAAATGTACAATGCAAGAAAGAAAAAGGACTTGTTTAGAAAATGGTTTTTTGTCTTAATGAATTAAGAAAAATAAATAAATTAATTAATAAAAGGAAAATATTTGTATGTCTTTCTTAGATTAATAAAAAGGGTATTAATATTGAAATAATGAGAGATAGAATTAGCATGCTGCTGAAAGAAAAACAAAGAGGATCAAAAGTTTTGATGTCGGGCGTGCTGTGGTTCAGAAAGAAGCGTCAGAAGTTCTGGATTGATACACTCTGAGGTCCTGCAAGAAACATTAGAGGGAAAACACAGAAGTTATCGGTTGCTATATGCTGAACTTCTGAGTGTTAGAACAATGAGAAAGTATTAGAAGTTCTGTGTATTAAAACAGTGAAGAGAACTCATAAGTTCAGTATGTGCTAAGACAGTGAGTGAACATCAGAAATTCAGTGTGTGTTAACAGCGAGTGAACATTAGAAGTTTTATGTTGTGCTAAAATCGTGAGGAGACCTCAGAAGTTCTGTGTTGTGCTAAAACCATGAGTGAAAATCAGAAATTATGTGATACAGTTCAACTCTTTCCTCATGTTAATCAGCACATTAGCAATTTATTCAGTCCTTAACAAACAGCAAATCAGAAGGATAAAAGCACAACAATTTATAGAAGTTCTAATCCTAATTCGTAGCCTAGCCTTAATCTAGAAGTTCTGATCCACGGTTTTTCTACTTATGCAATGATATGGACAACATCAATACTATGACATTTACATATTTAATGATGTTCAGAATGAAAAGATGCAAATTCAGAAAGACTTACCTAGAATCTGGAGCGTGTGCTTGGAACTTGAACTGTTGCCTTCAGATGTTCTGGAGTCAGTATGAACAACGGAAGAGAAAATGCTAAGTTCTTTGATTCAAATAGAAGAACAAAGGTTTTGTTTAGGATTTGCGAGGGTTTTTACTGTTTCTTTTTATTTCCTTAATAACTCTCTCTCTCTCTCTCTCTCTCCAAAATCCAGCCTCTTGCAAGTGTGATGGAGCAACTTATTTATAAGTGAGTTTGTTGTGGTTTTGGGGGGAAATACAAATGGGATTTGAACATTTTTGGCATACTGTTCCATTGCTTTTTGATCACTGCTTTTTGTATTTGGTGCAAATATGGTATTTGGGAAAATGTACGCATAGACTGGATTAGCTATTGGCTATAGGACTGTGTTGTAGCAGCGCAGCAGGTTGTTTAAATGAGGTTTGAGGATTTGGTGATTTTCTGATTGCAGAAGACTAGAATGAGACTCGAAGAGTGATGTTCTGACCGAAGAGTTGAACATAGCCTTCATATGTTAGGGTGATGCCTTTGTTCTTGAAGAAAGTATGATGGTTAGCAGCTTTTGGCCGTGCCTAAGCTGGAATTGTAAGCATGAAATAAGGAAAAGTACCCTCATAAGCAAAAGAAAAGCACGGGCCCAACATAACCTTGTACAAAAGTTTGTTTTTCAAGGACAGCAATGGTACTTCTATCTCACAAGTGGGGAAATCCTTTGGATAAAAACTCAAAAGTGATTGTGAGCATTAAATGATGTGAGATTTATCAAACCAGAAATAATGCACTATGAGATTGTGCATCATAGCTTAGATCTGGGCCATAAGTTCAGCATCAGCACAACTTAGAACAAATATCCAACTTTTGATCATTTAATCTTTTTGCTCCAGCATGTTCTGAGCGAGTTCCCAAACTTTCCAGAAAGCTTATGACATGCCTTGTAAGCCCTTTTTGAATTACTCTTGCAACTTCTGACTGAACCTACATGAAAACTGGCCCATAAGTTGTAAACAAATTCTGATTTGAAAATTCTCAGAATTTACTAAGTGTTTAAGTTTCAGAGACGTGACTTTTAAGATGTATAACTTGAAATCCCAACATTTCTAGAAGAAGTTTTGTTCTGTAATATTTTAGGTCTTATTGAGATCAAAAACTCTTGTGTTAGAATTTCTTCCAGAATCATCTTGCATCATGGTGAAAATCTGGTCAGGAGTTCTGAGCTTGTCATATTTCTTAAACACTTAGAAAAATTCTAAGTATTTGGAATTTTGACTTCTCCAAAGTAATTTTGACTTTTGAATTTCTTGATGAAACGAACTTCATATTTCAACATGTCTTGATGAAATATGATCCTTGAAACTTGATTTTGATCCAAAAATCAAAGTTTGACTTTTCAGTGTGCAAATGACCATTTTGCCCTTATGAATGACTTTCTTGGAAAATTTGTAATTCAAGGCTTGAAATTGGATGGAAGCAAAAACTGAGGGTCCAGGATGATCCTTTGAGAGGGAAAATTTTAGGGTACAACACAATGCCCTTCAAATTTTAACATCTTCAAAGATATCATGACATTCTGTCTGACATTATATCTACCCTTGACAGGGGAACCTTTTTCAACAACTTCTGAGGATACACAAAGAGAATCACCAATTATTTTCTTCAAGGGCAATCAAAACAATATTCAGGAGCATCAAACATTGTGGTTGGATCACAATACTCCTCTTCAAACATGATTTGTCCTATGGCCACAAACAGGATTCCATGAATCTGGTTCCTTTGATCAGAAGGATCTTCCAGATATGAGCTCATCTCATATACATAAAGGGTCTAGTGGAGATTCCTTTATGAGTTCTTCTCAAGAGCACGAAACTCAACCTTTATACTTTCATAATCCTTGGTCAAAAATAAACTGACACATGGAGTAGATAAACTGTTGATCATGTCCTAATCAAACTGCACAAACCAAATGCCTCCTCTTCTAGATCAGGAGTAGGTTCCAAATAAAAAGTATTCAAAAAAAATTTATTCAATACCCAAAGCATATGTTCTTCAACTGGTAGTTGCATAATGTTCTTACATCCTATAGAACATCAGTTCCTTCTTCTTGGAACACACCATCCTTGATAGTCTTCAAGGTCAATATGCAGAAGTATATGAGCATCATTGATTAATTTATTCTCATCAACCTTATTGATAAATGTCTTTATGAGTGGACTTAAGGAAAATCTCAAGTATCTTTGACACTTTTAATACGGTTGAAAATGTCAGCATATATTCTATTGAGGGTAACAACCCTATTATTCTTCTCATACTTTCAGGGTTATATCAGAAACCATACAGCGGAATATAACGAACTCCTCAACAATATTCAGACACAATGCTTACACCACTATCCAAGTACAAGCATGGCAACCTAGGATTGAAAAATAAACCCTACATACAGCAGCTTCCCATTAAGTTACAGGCCTGATGGCAACAGCTAGGAATAATACATGTCACATATAACCAATGATCATTTCCAAGAGATCATCCAAACAATAGTATGAATTGTCCAAGTTCATACCTCTTTTCAGTAAATACTTTCTTCCTTGCCCGTGACCAAAAAGTACCTTCCCAGGATCTCACTCAGAGCAGAACAGGATGCATGCTCTGATACCAATTGAAATTTTGGTACAACAGACTCAGATGTCCTATAAGGATATCAAGACATCTGATCTGGAATAACACACATGCAAGATAAAATAGTACTGAAAAGATAAAGAACACACCAGAATTGTTAACCCAATTCCGTGTACAACAACACCTACTCTAGGGGCTACCAAGCCAGGAATGAAGTCTACTATTAGTAATATCAATTTGCAGACCCTACAACCAACACACCCATTAACGATCTACGCACTTAATCACTACCTAGTGACCCTTCTACCTAGGTCCTCCCTATATATGGAATATCTCCATCCCACTTCCAATCATCACAATGATGTCTAGCAGTTAACACCTCAGTCACTGTGTAGACGGCCCTTCACCAAGATTCTGATCATACAGATAAACAATTTGGAAGACATACTTACATGACAACCTAGCTAAGTCTATAAGCCAAACTCCACTGATTTTTTATCTTTGCTCCTAACACATCATGGAGTTTCTTCAAAGCTTCCTCCAAGAATAATGCACCTATTACCTACAGGCTTTAACGTGAACTTGGTAACCTTCCCATAACCCGGGAGGTTTACCTTGACAAACCCCAGAGTTATACATCTTGAGCCGTATCTTTTCTGGTTTACAAACCCTTCTATTTATAACTTGTTACCCAACTAGTTTTGGGCCTTCAATCACAGCAAATCAGCCGTAACAAACTGCAGAAACTTCTGCCCAAAGAAAGGTCTTCAATCTTTACTTTCCTAAATAATCTCCTTATTTAGAAAGTCTTTATTCTCCTTGATTTTTGATTGAATTTTCTGGACCTTTAAATATGCGCCACATAGGATGCATAAATTTCTCCTGAATATTCTGCTTATGTTAAGAACAAACTGAATCTCATTAATCCAGCTCAGCAGGCGCAATGTCAAGACATCTTCTTTGACATGTTGTTCCAGGTGTTGAAAAAGTTCAACACAACATGTTCTGACATTATAATAGGACTTCTTGTTATACATGTTCTTCTTAGCAAGTTTATACATCCTATTCTACATTACATTATTGCTGCTATTATTTGTTTTGTAAAAATTAAGCCAATCCTAACACAAGAGAACTAACAGAAATAAAGCCACCATAGCCCGTTGGTAAGTTGCTTATGCATTCTTCAGCTCTAATGGCATGACCTTATAACAGAAGGTCCCCCACTGTGTGACAAAAGTATTTTTTTTCCATGTCCTCAGGCGCCATTTTGATTTGGTCGTACCCGGAGAAGCCATCCATGAAGGAGAATACCTTGTTTTGAGCAGTGTTGTCAACTAAGACATCAATATGCGGTAGTGGGAAGTCGTCTTTGGGGCTTGCCCTATTTAAATCCATGTAGCCTACACACATACGGACCTTACCGTCTTTCTACGACACTGGAACCACATTTGAAATCCATTGGGGATACGACGTCACTGCCAAGAACCTTGCATTGAACTGTTTCATTACCTCAACCATGATTTCTCTGACATATCAGGATGCATGCAACGAACCTTTTGTTTGATTGGAGAACAACCTTCTTTCATTGGCAGACGATGGACCATAATATCAGTATCGAGCCCTAGCATGTCTTCATATGACCAAGCGAATACCTCAACATAGTCATGCAACATCTGAACCAATCTTCTTTTGACATTGTCTTCCAATTTGGTGCCAATCTTGACTTCTTTCTTATATGCCTTAGTACTCAAGTTTATCACTTCAACTGGTTCTTCGTGCGGTTGGATAGTCGTTTCCTCTTGTATCGGGAGTATGGCGAGTTCTCCAGGTATCTCACAATCTTCTTCACCTTCGTCTTTGAATTGATAGATTGGATTTTCAAAGTCATAGACAGCAATAGCAGAATTGTTATCATTGAGATCCAGAGTGGATGTGGATCTGCAAATGTGTGTGTTGTGTGCATGTAAGGTCACATGGCTATTTGAAAATGCAGTAAAGTAAAAGAAAGACAAAAAGAGAAAAATTTGAATGCAAAATCTTCCAATGTTTTAATTAAATAAGCATATGATATATGAAGTGACAACCCTTAACAAATGGACCATTGTGCCCCGGACAAGGCACATGGTTTAAAGTCATTGTTTTAACAGAAATTATATAGACAAACTTCTTAAAGCAATAAAAACAGGAAATAACAATTATTCCTGGCTGAAGAAGATTGAGTCCACCGTAAGCAGTTGGTAATATCTAGTCATCCAAGTCACCATCACTATCAGTGTCTTCTAGTGCATTGACTTCATTGTTGCTAATATAGAGAGGTGGTCCACCAGCACGAGTACGTCGAACCTCTTTCTGATCCTTTGAAGTAAAACCCAACCCAAATTTGTCGGATTTGTAGGGGATATCAGGAAGTTGTCCCAGGATAGTGCAACTTATGTCTTCTACAACAACCCAAGCATCCTTCAGAGAGGCCACCCTTGGTAAATCCTTGGTAATCTTAGGAGTAGCAAGAGAAGCTTTAGTAACAATAATCGTTGGAGGGATTACTTCAAATGCTTGACAAGGTGGTTTCAATGAATTCTCCATCCATTTCAACATATTTGAAAGAATTCAAAGGATTGACCATATATTCTTCCTCTCCACACACTGACAATCTTCCCTTTTACTGAGTATTTCAGCTTTTGATGTAATGTAGAGGTTACCGCACCTACCCCATGGATCCATGGGCGTCTGAGTAAGCATGAATAGGCTGGGCAGATATCCATTACATAAAAAGTTGAATTGAAGACTTGAGATCCCACCTTTACCGGAAGATCGACCTCTTCATGGACCATTCTTTTTGAACCATCGAAGGCTCTTACCACAATATCGTTGGGTTTCAGCACCAGTCCTTCACAGTCCAATCTATCCAAAGCACCTTTAGGTAAAACATTGAGAGAGGACCCAATATCTACTAACACATGCACCAGAGTGGTACCTTTGTATTCAATAAAGATGTGGAGAGCTTTGTTGTAATTCTTCCACGCTGGAGTTAAATCTGCATCAGAAAATCCCAAGCCATTATCAGCAGTTAGGCTTGCCACATAGTTTTCAAATTGATCAGTAGTTGTCTCTTGTGGTACATGGATATTCTTCGGGAATTTCAACAAAGCTCGGGCATGTGCTTCAGAGCATAATAACAAGGACAACATGTATATCTTTGAGGGTGTCTGCCCCAGTTGTTCCACTATTTTGTAATCACTTTTTCAGATGATCTTTATAATTTCTTCCATCTCTTATCTAGATGGGTCTTCAATTGTCACTTATTTTGAGGGTACCTCCGTTAGGGAAGGCTCAGTAACTTTCTCTTTACCTCGAGCATTGGCAGTTGGCCTAACAATAGGAATACGAACAGGTGTTGTCATAGTTGTTGGAGGAGAGATCTCCGGAGAGAAGACCCTTCATGTCCTAGTGACCTTAATGGTTCCAACAATGTTTATAATTTCAAGATCTTAAATTTCATTAATCCATGGCTTTTTCTTGACACCATGATAATAAACTTCTGCCTCATAGTTCCAAGGCACAACTTTGTCTGGGGAATAAGGGACTAGCCCTGGTGTAGTGATAATTAGGGGAGCCACTCTTGGCTCAGTAGAGATCCTTATAGGGCCTTTAGAGGTGATCCTAATAGGAGTATTGGTAATTTTGATTATGGAAACATCTTCGAGTCTCATCTCTTGGGTCATACTTTCAGGTAAACTTTTAGTGGATGGAGTTTTCTCAAACAGAATTTCATGTCTATCAATCAGGGGTTGAATACCTTTCTTCAGCCACATACAACCATTGGTTTGGGAAGCACAATGGTAACAATTTTCAAGGCAGCCCAGAAATAAACCGGCTCTTAATAGATTCTTCTTAACAGTCAATAAGGGAGTAGTTAAATCATCAATGGTGGAAACAAAGGATACGTCGTCAACAACATTGACACTTTTACCATGACTTGGCATGGGTGCGGTAGTCACATTAGGAGTTTTTAGAGGGTCAAACTCAATCACCTTGTTATCAATCAAATCTTGGATCTTTCTCTTTAAGGACCAACAATCATTGGTATCGTGCCAAGAGCTATTGGAATGATAGGCACATTTTGCATTTGGGTTGTATTTTGGAGATGAAGTATTGGGGGTTTTGAGGAGGATTCCTTAGTGTTACCAAATCTGCCTTCAACAGATATTGTAAAGCTTGAGATGGTGGCATGTTGATTCTATTGAATTGACTCCTCGGAGCATCTGTCCTTTGCTGATTGTTTGATTCTTATGGTCGTTGAACTGGGGTCGGGTTTGAAATCAATACTACTCCTACCGACTGATGACGCTCGTTCTTGATACAGCTCCTTTGTCCATAAACATTATTAGTCTCTTTCTTACCAATTAATGGTTTTTTCACAACACTAGAGGTGGAGGCCATTGGGATCTTCCCGCTTTTGATCCCACTTTCAACTCACTCTCCAGTCAAGATCAGCTCAGTAAACCCTGAAGAAGAACTCCCAATCAGCAAGTTAAAGAATGGACCAGTCAAGGTGCCTATAAACATGTCCACTAATTATTTGTCAATCAATAGGGGTTTCACCCTTCCATCCAGGTCCCTTCACTTTTGAGCATACTCCTTAAAGCCTTCATTTGAACCCATAGTCATGTTTTGTAATTTCACGCGGGTTGGTGCAAGGTCAGCATTGTGTTGGTATTGTTTGTAGAAGACAACAGATAGATCCTCCCATGTGTGGATATTAGTCCCTTCTAGTTGATAGAACCATTCCAATTGTGTCCCAGATAAGCTTTCTTGGAAGAAGTGCACCCATAACTTCCTATTGGTGGTGTGTGGTTGAATCTTACGGACGTAAGACCTCTGATGCATCTTGGGGAAAGAGATTCCATCATACTTGGAGAAGACATGAACCTTAAATTTGTGGGGAATGACCACCCCATGGACCAAACCCAAGTCTCTAAAGTCCAAACCAGACACTGTTTGGATCTCTACAACCTTAAGTCGTTCTTCCAGATGCTTGTATTTATCATCTACCGATGGATACTACTCTTCGGAATAGTCTTCGTCCTTAGTAATCTGGTTATTTCCACCCCTAGCTCTGGTGCTTCTAACTTCCTCTTCTTGATTGTCTTCTTCCTTAGAAGAAGCCTCTTATATTTGAGCTAGTCGGGTGGGCCCCTTGAACCTTCTTCCCATGTTGAGGATAACATCCCATTTCTTGGTATTCTTTTTGGTGGCAAGGAGTGCCGTCATTTCTTGTTATCCTTTAGCTAAGTTGAGGAGAGTCTCTTGTAACTGTGTATGTTGAGTTTGCAAATCTTTGACGGTTTTCTCTAGAGCCATCTTATACTGAAATAAACAGTAAAAAGATGAGGAAACTTGTATCAAAAAATATACTTATGATATGATGCATGTGTTTTACCCCAAAATTTTCCCTCCCACATTTCTCAAAACATTGTAAGAAAAATCTCCAAGTTACCCAAGGTTGCTCAAGAGTTGGTCACACAAGCTCTCTCCTAAGGCAGTCTACCCAAAATTAGGGTTTTGTGTTGCATCAAGATCCTTGAGTCCAAATGACCTCAAGTTCTCCCCCAATGTCCTAATATGTTCTCAAGATCATCCATGTCAAATTTCAAGCCTTGCAGAGGAAGTTTGCTCAGTCAATTGCTCAAAGGTCCAAAAATCGACTATGCTAGGCCAAAAGTCAACTGTGACCTACAAACAGTCAAACTTCAAGATTTTTTGTCAACATTCTCATTTTGAAGGGTATTTCATCATTTTATCAAGGGTTGATCATGATTCATCAAGGATTTCTCAAAATTCATCAAGATTCAAAAGTTGCTAAATTAGGGTTTTATAGGAAAAGTCAACTCAACTTTGACCAAGCATAAATTTCTCATACTTTATTAGAAATGACCCATCCAAAGCTCATTTTTAAGAGGATGCAATTCCCTACAATCCATCTTCAAACCCCAAGATCAAAATATGCAATCATAAGAAGTTATGATTTTTGACATTATAGGTCATTTTTGAAAGTCAACAAAAACACCTTTTTTGTCAAAGCTTCTAACTTGAGCATGGAATATTAAAATGAGATGAGAAAAAAAGTTTTGATTAGAGGACATCTCAAACTTTCTAAAAAGTCCATGAACACTTCCAAAAGTTCAAAATTGATGAAGTTATGCATTGTTGAAGTTGGACTTTTTTGCAAAATTGCCAAAAGTCAACTATCCCCAAAACTTCAAATTTTGCCAAATGGGCCCATTCTTTTTCACTTGTTTTGAGTTTGCATTGTTTCCCACGTGCTCTATCTTTGGCCATGTGTCCATATCACATTTTTATTATTTAATTTGATTTTTATTTGAATTAATTCATTTTAAATCAAATAAAATCACATAAAATCTAAGGCATTGATAATAAATGATTTGCTGGTTATTTCAGGCTCCAACTACAACTAGCATTGGAATCAAATTCAAATCAAGGCTTGTATGCACAAAAAGATCCAAATCAAGCAAATTTTGGAAGGTTTTAATGGAGAATCAAATCCAATATTCAATCATTGATAGAGGGAGATTTGAACAACAAATGCTACCCTAATACAATGTGCAATACATAAGCAAGCGTGCAAGACAAAATCAAGGGTTGGAGAGCAGTTATAGAGGCAGAACGAAAGTTGCAAAAATCACAAAAAAGTGGGAGATCAAAATCAAGGTTAGAGACATTTTCAAGACTTGAGACGTATCCCAATCGATTGATGGCCATCTCCAAAAGCTAACCCAATCCAAACCACGCGTTTTCAAGCTTCCTAGAGCGCTGTAAGTCTCTCACGGATCTGCCCCATTCTTGATTTCAATTTGCATCATTCTTGCATCTATAACAAAAACTAATTTCAGATTTGTAATCCTCGCATCATTTACAAGCTTTTGGCATCATTTGATTTTGATTATCTGGCCTGTAGCAAAATCAACCATTATTAGGGTTTTGTTCTTGTTTTTGGGGTTTTCTGTTTCAGGGAAAATTGGCCATAATGTTGGCCATGGTTGTGACCAGTGGTTTGAGACGAACACGACCATGCCCTTAAAAATCATTTTCATGGCCTGAGGAGGATTTTGGAATGAAGATGTGTTTTTTGCTGCGGGTAAAAATCCGCAGGTAAATTTACAGTCCTTTGAGGCGTTCGATCATATTGGCCTTAAGGCGTTCAGAAGCTGGAGGTCAGGGGTTCGATCCCTGCCTCCAGCACTTGTTGTTTTTCCATTTTCTTTCAGGCGATCAGGTGCGCGCATAGGCCAGATTCCCATCATACTCCCTCACCATCCAAGCGCCAGATGGCCAAGAGGCCAGATCTGGTGGTCAAATATTGAAGGTCCACCAAAGAACTCAGTCAACGCCCAAGCACTGGATCCCAAAAGTCCAAACAGATCAGCTTCATTTGGGCCTATAAAAATGCTTTCAGCACCTCCAAAAAGGCCCATTTCTCTACTTTCTCATATTTTCTTTTTATTGATTTAATTTCTTTATTCTATTTTAATTTATTTTCTAACCAATAACCAAATTTCCTTTTTTATCAAAAATCACAAAAAAAATATTTTTATCCAATAAAATTTTAGAATTCTTTTTTTATTAATAAACACTAACTAATTAATTTAGGTTTTTAATTCTATGAAACTTTAATTTATTTTTGTAAATAAATAAAATTAATTAGAAATCATTAGGTTTTAATTCATTTAATTATTTTAATTTCTTTCTTAAAATATCAAAAACTCCAAAAATATGTCATTAATTATTTCTCTTTAATTAATTAATTTAATAATTAATTTATCTTTTAATTTTAGGATTTAATTTCTTTCCTTAAATAAAACAACAAAAAACATTTTCTTTAATCAAAAGGGTCAAAACCCTAATTGTGCATCCGATTTAATTTTGCGTCGTGATTTACTTTTCTTTATCCATATTGATGTATCCGCTTCCGGTATGTAATAGATAATTAGGACATTTAATTATTTTTACCGCTTTATTTTATTTTCGAAGGGTTGCTTTTGGGGATGTAAATACCCGACGCCTTGTAATTTAATTTCCGCATTTTAATTCCGCAAATTATACAACTGTTAGATGTTTGATAATAGGGTTTGCATGACAGGACTGAATGCTTAATCTTAAAATCAAATTAGATCACCCTTAACATGTGCAAAGATAAAAATAACTGAAAATGACATACTCGCACATGCGCACTCCTAGGGTACACCCCACTTGGTTACCTTCGTACACGGTCATTGAGTATACGTCGTTTTAGAGGTCGTCCTCTTGTCTAAAAGATCATAGTCGCCTCGAAATGGTTGCCTTGGATATTGTTGCCTCAAACAAATGATCTAAGACATTAGGGTTACCGCTAATGCATCCTAACATTTCTTTAGTGACCGTATGTCCCTCATTCGAATTGACCCTCAAACTCCAACGACGGTGCTACCTACTCACTCATAGTGGGATGGCATTGTCTAAAGGAAATTAGCATAGAACGATTCTTTTATCGAGTAGGTAGATAGTTCTTAGATACTTGCTCATCCAAAAACAAACTTTCTCTCACACTTACACTTTTTTACAAACAAAGTTTTCAAAAACACTTCATTACACTCTTGAGGACAGAAGCAAGAGTTAAATCAAAGTTAAAAAACAAAAACTTTTCAAACCCACAAACACAAAGGAAACATTTTGAAAATGATGAGCAAGTACCTAAGAGCCCGTAGATAACTACGGATAGAAAGGGTGCTAATACCTTCCCTTTCTATAATCTACCCCTCGTACTCAGATAATCTCGAAAAAGGAATTTTTCTGTGCTTTTTTCCTTTCCTTGTTGGATAAAATAAAATTCGGTGGCGACTCTTGCTTACCGCGACATTTTGCGAAAACAAACGCAAAACGCAAACCAGCATTCCAAAAAACAGTCAGTTCTTCCCATCGTATCACAGAATTGGCAACTCTGCTGGGGACAATTTATAAGTGGGTGTACCTTAGGAATAATTCATCATAATGTTTTAAATTTCTTGATTTGTATGCTTTATCTTTGTGGGCTTGTATCGGAGTTACTATAGATCCTAACCCGGATCTGGGGAATACCCTTTAGGTAAGTAGCAATAGACTGTGAGGGAACTATACGGTGTAGACCGATACGGTTGAAGCGATAGCTAAGTTGGTGTAGCACTTTAGTTTGTACCGATATCCCTTGTGGTGGAACAAGGAGAATATGGGTCTTCTAAGGGGTCATTAAGCACCAACTGACCTTAGAACCTATAATTGACCAACTTGGCCATAGAAAAGTAGCAGCATGCTACACTCATTGAGACCAAACTCTCGCGATGATTCCGGTCGCTAGAAAATGTTGCCAAACTGGAATTATGACCGATCGAGGGTGGTCAGTGATATTGAGATCCTCTAGAACCCGGTTACTATTACTAGGACAGGTTGAACCAACTAAACTGAAAGAGGGTAATACCTAAACTCCTTTCCAGCCTGAAATCTAAGGGCTATATGTGTGACTTGTAAGCCCTTACCATGTTTGCTATTTGTGGATACTTGTGGTGTGTTTTCTATCATGACATCATGCATCATGACATTGCATGCATCTTGCATTGGACTAACCCATTTCAAAGACAGAGGGGATTCATCTTTGTTCTGTTTTGTAGGTCATGGCACCCATGCGTAGAAACACTATTTGGATCAGCTTTGTACAGATTCCTACTCAGCTTAAAGATCTGGTTGCAAAGGTTCCTGACACTTCCTCCTTTATTAGAAGACATGGTCACCTTCTTGGTTTGGTCACTTCCAGATTAGATGAGCAGATGATGAGTGTCTTGTGCCAGTTCTTTGATCCATTATACCACTGCTTCACTTTCCCGGACTATCAGTTGGTCCCTACCCTGGAGGAGTTCTCTGATCTACTTGGTATCTCTATTTTAGAACATACCCCGTTTACAGGTTGGGAGAAAGTCCTTAGGCCGGAAGAGATTGCTTCAGCCCTCCATCTGACAAAGGCTGAGATAATGTCAAACTGGGAGACTCAAAGTGGGACAAAAGGCATCTTGGCTAAATTCTTGGTTGATCGGGCTAATCGGTTCTGGGACAGTCTAGACTTTCAAGCATTTGAAGACATTCTGGCTCTTCTCATATATGGTTTGGTGTTGTTTCCTAACTCATATTCTTTTGTCGACGTGAATGCGGTGAAGATTTTCATATCTCGTAATCCAGTGCCCACTCTCTTGGGTGACATTCTTCACTCTCTTTATGCTCGTACTGCTCAGAAACGGGGAACCCTTATGTGTTGTGCACCATTGCTGGCGAGGTGTTTTATTTCTCACCTCCCAAAATCAGTTTTGAAGAACAAGGAAGGCATGGGTTAGGCCTACAGGATTATGTCTCTTGCTCACACTGACATTATCTGGAGCACTAAAGACATGGAAGAAGTAGCTATTATTGATCGTTGTGGGGAATACCCCAATGTTCCATTACTTGGAATTCGAGGAGGGATAACCTATAATCCTTGTTTGGCCTTACGTCAGTTTGGGCGAGCTAGGAGGGACGGACCTCATGAGTTGCTAATGCCGAGCATTATCTTTGACTTCCAAGGGGATAGTGATGAGCATCACCGCAGGTTCATACGAGCTTGGGAGAGGGTGCACCGGTTTGATCCACATGAGTTAGGGATGAAGACCTCTCTTCCAATGGACCCGTATCTCCGATGGGTCCGAATCCGTGCCCAAAAGCTGGGAATGCCGTACGAAGCTGTCTTACCGGTGATTGTTGAGGCTGCTGATGAAGAAGGGGTTCCACCTACCATCCTCCACCCGTACATGCCTACTGACATTGGGGCATTAAAGAGGTCTTGGATGCAGTTGAGAGAAGAACAGAATACTTACAGAGAAAAGTATCACGAGAAGGAGAGGAAGATCCTAAAGCTTACAAGATAACTGGAGAATGAGAAGGTCCTCAATAACTATGTCAGCACCAACAGAAAGCGACCATGGGAGCGCTGGTGTTTTTGTTATTTCTAGTTTTGATTTACTTTTCAGTATTTCCTTTTGTAACGCCTTAAGGGCATTTGTCAAACATTGTTTCAAGTTTGTTATCTAATAAAGTGTGTTTCATTTTGGTTTATGAATTTGAATCCCTAAAGTCTTTTGAAATCATATCATACGCATTTCATTCCATGCACCTCATCCCAGGTACCCATTACAGGTCTCTTATCTTCTTCTATGTTTATTTCAGCACATCATGTCTTCTGAAACATCAACTGATCAAGCTATCAAGGCTCTACAAGCTCAAAACTCTCAATTCCAGGAAATGTTCATGAACTTGGCCAAGGGTCAGCAAGATCTGAAGACTCTTATCTTGAAGGATAAGAAGAAGAAGAAGAAGAAGAAGAAGAAGAAGAAGACGGTCCTACTAAATATGGGTCGCAGGTTCAGAAACAATTTGCGAGAGGAGGTTGATTTGACTCACTCATCTGGAGGGGGAGAGAATCAGGAAGAAATGAGGGCTCCTAGCCCTGTGGTTTCAGACAACGAGACTGACTTTGACGAAGACCAGTATCCTCCGGCTGAGGATAGGTATAAACAGCTTGAAGACCGGTTAAGTGCGATGGAGATCCAAAAGGTACCTGGATTGGACTTTGGTGATTTGGGTTTGTCATCTGGGGTGGTGATTCCCCACAAATTTAAAGCATCAATCTTTGCTAAATACGACGGGGTTTCTTATCCGAAGTTGCACCTCTGTTCGTATGTTAGGAAGATCCAGCCATACACTGCTGATAAGAACCTCTGGATCCACTTCTTTCAAGATAGTCTTTCAGGGACTCAACTTAAATGGTTTTACCAGCTGGAAGGAGCTAGTATCCGTAATTGGGAGGATCTTGCTGCTGCTTTCTACAAGCATTACCAATACAATGTCGACCTCGCTCCCACGCGTACCCAACTTCAGGGTATGTCTATGGGTGTGAGCGAAGGTTTCAAAGACTACGCTCAGAAATGAAGGGACATTTCTGGAAGAGTACAACCCCCGTTGGCTGACAGGGAGTTAGTGGATATGTTTCCAGGGACCTTGTCTGGTCCGTATTTCAACCATCTGATTGGAAGTTCATCGTCCGAGTTTACTGAGTTGATTATGACCGGGGAAAGAATTGAGGCTGGTATTAAGAGCGGTAAGATACATAAGGGTGCTTCGTCAAGCACCGAAAAGAAGCCTTTTAAGAAGGAGTCCAGTGCAGTTTACAGTTCAAAGAGCCATAGTAGACCTGAGCGCCGCCAGGAAGTCAATGCGGTGGTTATATCAAGACCTGATGTTGCTCCTCAACGCAACAATCATCCAAGAGCTGAGAGGCCGCGAAGACAGTTCACTCAGCTCCATATGACCCTGTCTCAGATTCTACCACATTTTTTAAAGACCAACTTTGTGATTCCATAGGAAGCCCCGAAGAATCCCAATACAACATCACTCATGTACAATCCGAATTCCCGCTGTGCTTTTCACTCTGATAGCCCAGGGCATGATACGAATGACTGCTGGGTCTTTAAGAATAAAGTGCAAGACCTGATTGATGCTAAGGAAATTGAGTTTGAAGCGCCAGAAAGGCCTAATGTTGTGACTGCTCTGATGCCCAAGCATGGGGTGAATGCTGTAGATGAAGACTCGTTTGTGGTTTATGTGAAATACATTGCTACTCCATTGATGACTGTGAAAAAGAACCTTCTGTTAGCCGGTTTATTTCTGGGTTATGGCAAAGGTTATCGTCTGTATTCCGTCGTACCTACTGGTTGCCATCTTTTGAAGTCAGGTGTCCAACGCCTGATGGATAATAAATAAATTATGTTTGAGAAGACTGTTGTTCCTTTGGTTCCTGTTGAAGAAGTTTCTATAATCACCATTTTCGACAATTCTTCCAAGGCTTCCTCGAGAAAGCCTGTTAGAATTACATTTGTTCCGAGAATCGCTTCGTTGATCATCACCATTCCTGGACCTATCCCTTATACGTCAAATAAAGTTGTCCCATGGCACTATGGGGCTGACATGTATTATCACGGGGTTAAACAAGATTTGAGTACTGAAGAGGTTGATACTGACGTCAGCAATATTGTTGGATCTTGTAAAGTCACCCGCAGTAGAAGACTTTTCTCCCCTGAGATCTCTCTGCCAACTGTTCAGAAGCTCGTTGTTATTACGCCGGCCAGAACATCTGCTATTATCCCTGATCAAGTTCCAATTCTTACCCCTGTTGCCGAGTCATATGACACTCGGGGCAAAGAGACCATCGGTGAGCTTGCCCGGATGGAGGCACCGAGGAATATTATTGTTGAAGCCTCTAGGCAAGAGATAGAGGAAATCTTAAAGATCATCAAGAAAAGTGACTACAATGTAGTCGAACAGCTGGGGCAAACCTCGTCGAAGATCTCTATGTTGTCCTTATTGTTGTGTTCAAAGGCCCATGCTAAGGCTCTGATTACTTTCCTGAAGACTGCGCATGTGCCACAAGAGACATCAGTTGATCAGTTTAAAGATTGCGTGGCTAGTCTGACAGCAGATAATGGGTTAGGTTTCTCTGACGCATATTTGACTGCTAAGGGGAAGAATCACAATGACGCCCTGCATGTCTCCATTGAGTGTCGGGGCACTACTCTAGCTCATGTATTGGTGGATACTAGTTCCTCGTTGAATGTTTTGCCTAAGAAAGCACTAGACCGGTTAGACTGCGAAGGGTTGGAGCTGAAGCCAAGTAACATTGTTGTTAGGGCCTTTGACGGGTCCAAGAGGATGGTGCACGGAGAAGTGAATATTCCGGTTAAGGTTGGTTCTCAGGTTTTGCATCTACTTTCTATGTGATGGACATTCGGCCATCTTATTCTTGTTTGTTGGGTCGCCCGTGGATCCACAAAGCTGGGGCAGTGACTTCTACGCTTCACCAGATGCTGAAATACCCAGTGAAGGGGAAAATTGTGACGGTACGAGGAGAGGAGGAATACATGGTGAGCCACCTCAACTCTTTCCGATATGTGGAGATGGATGGGGAGTTCATTGAGACCCCATTTCAGCATTTTGAAGAAGTACCCCAGACGCTGGCATCAACTGAAACTGTTACTGAAGATCCTCCAATGAAGATGGCTTCCCTCAAGGATGCTCGGGCTGTTGTTGAGAAAGGTGGGTGTGCAAATTGGGGCCAACTCCCTGATTTCGCACATAAGACTAACAAGTTTGGTTTGGGTTTCACTGCAAAAGCTCAAAGGGTTGTTCGGCGTGCACGGATCGGTGGACCTCCCCTATTTATCAGCAATTCAGGAGTGAATGCCATTGAAGACGATGTTGAAGAGTCTGAGTTTGACAGTTAGATCTACCCAACTACTGAGGGTGGACTAAGCAATTGGACGGCAAAAGACTTCGTCCCAATTTCTTTTATTACCCAGTAATGAGACTTTTGTTTTGAATTTGTAACAGACAATTTTTAAACTTTACGGCCCGGTGCCTTACTCGAGACACCGTGGCTTTGTTTGTGAGGGCTTTATGTGTGTCATTTTCATATATCATTAATAAAAGCATTGGACATTTTCTTGCATTTCAAATTTTGTGCTCCTTGTTTTTTCTTTTTATCTTGCAAAATAGCTATTTTACACACACTCACATATACAGGTCTACATCCACCCTGGATCCCACTGATAACGACTCTGCTACTGCCGGTTATGACTTTGAAAGTCCGATCAACTCAGCCGAAGACGAAAGTGAAGATGATTGCGAAGTGCCTAGTGAACTTTCTGGACTGTTACTTCAGGAAGAGAGGGCCATACAGCTGCATGAAGAGCCAGTGAAAACAGTGAATCTGGGTACAGAGAGACAAGAAAGAGGTCAAAATCGGTGCAAATCTGGAGTCTAGTGTTAAACAATGGTTGATTCAGATGCTGCGTGACTACATTGAGATCTTTGCCTGGTCTTATGAAGATATGCCTGGGTTGGATACTGATATTGTGGTTCACCGATTGCCTACCAAGGAAGACTGTCCTCCAGTGAAACAGAAAGTCCACCGAATGCGCCCAGAGATGTCTGAGAAAATCAAGGCTGAAGTGATGAAACAGTTTGATGTCGGTTTTCTAGCAGTTACTTCTTACCCACGGTGGGTGGCCAACGTGGTTCCGGTACCGAAGAAGGATGGTAAGGTTCGAATGTGTGTCGACTATAGGGATCTGAACAGGGCAAGCCCCAAGGATGATTTCCCTTTGCCTCATATCGACGTTCTGGTTGACAATACCGCACAGCATAAGGTCTTCTCCTTTATGGATGGTCTCTCCGGGTATAATCAGATTAAAATGGATCCCGAGGATATGGAAAAGACAACCTTTGTTACTCAATGGGGTACCTTTTGCTACAAGGTCATGCCTTTCGGGTTGAAGAATGTTGGGGCAACATATCAGCGCGCCATGGTTGCTTTGTTCCACGACATGATACATCATGAGATTGAGGTATACGTTGATGACATGATTGCAAGATCCCAGACTGAGGAAGAACATCTTGACCACCTTCAGAAGCTATTTGACAGGTTGAAGTTGTACAAGCTGAGGTTAAACCCGAGCAAGTGCACCTTCGGGGTGAGATCTAGTAAGCTGTTGGGTTTCGTCGTAAGTGATAAAGGTATTCAAGTGGACCCTGCAAAGGTGAAGGCTATACAGCAAATGCCAGCTCCCCGAACTGAAAAAGAAGTCAGAGGCTTTCTGGGACGTCTGAACTATATTGCCCAATTCATCTCGCACCTGACTGCTACTTGTGAGACAATCTTCAAGTTAATGAAGAAAGATCAAGTGGTAAGATGGAGCGATGAATGTCAGGCCGCTTTCGAAAGAATCAAGGAGTATCTCCAAGAGCCACCCATTATGATACCTCCAGTTGAAGGGAGACCTTTAATCTTATACTTGACAGTACTCGACAATTCAATGGGGTGCATGTTGGGGCAGCATGACGAGTCTGGCCGAAAAGAGCATGCTATTTATTACCTTAGCAAAAAGTTTACCGACTGCGAGACCCGATACTCGTTACTTGAGAAAACTTGTTGCGCTTTGGCATGGGCTGCTCGCCGGCTGAGACAGTATATGCTGACTCACACTACTCTATTGATATCAAAGATGGATCCTATCAAGTATATCTTTGAGAAGACTGCCTTGTCCGGAAGAATAGCAAGATGGCAGATGATTTTGACTGAGTATGACATCCAATATATGACCCAAAAGGCCATCAAGGGAAGTGTGTTGGCAGGTCATCTGGCACATCAAGCAGTGGACGATTACCAGTCTATGAACTTTGAATTCCCGGATGAGAATATCATGATAGTGACTGATTGTGAGACACTTGGACCGGATGAAGGACCTGAGGAGGGATCCCGATGGTCTATGTACTTTGATGGAGCTTCAAACTCTTTGGGTAATGGCATTGGCGTCGTGATCATATCTCCTGAAGGCTCTCATACTCCATTCACCGCCCGACTATGTTTAAACTGCACCAACAACATGGCAGAGTATGAAGCGTGCATTATGGGTCTTCGAGCAGCTATTGACCTAAGGATTAAGTTCTTAAGTGTATTCGGAGATTCTGCTCTCGTGATCAGTCAGATCAAAGGCGAGTGGGATACGAAACACCCAAATCTTATTCCTTACAAGGAGTATGTGTTGACATTGCTTCCACACTTCGAGGAGATAACCTTTGAACACTTCCCTAGAGAGGAGAATCAGTTGGCGGACGCGCTAGCTACGATGTATTCTATGTTCAAGGTCAGATGGGACAATGAAGCTCCCCAGATTACCATTGAGAGGTTGGACGAACCTACACATTGCTGTGACATTGAGACTGAAGAGGTAGCTGATAAACCCTGGTTCCATGAGGTAAAGAGGTATCTTGAAGCTCAAGATTACCCCGAGGGCGCGGCTATTAATGATAAGAAGTTTCTAAGGAGGTCTGCGGCGAAGTTCTTCATCACCAGTGACATTCTTTACAAGCGTAACCATGATTCAACCTTACTGTGATGTGTGGATAAGAACGAAGCAGAAAGGATCATGGTAGAGTTGACTGAGGGTACTTTCGGAACTCATTCCAGTGGACACACCATGGTAAAGAAAATCCTTCGGGCAGGATATTATTGGTCTACAATGGAAGCCGACTGTTATCAGCATTCTCGGACCTATCATAAGTGCCAATTTTATGCTGATAAGGTGCACATACCTCCAGTACCTCTGAATGTCTTGATGGCTCCATGGCCTTTTGCAATGTGGGGTATTGACATGATCGGCGAGATCAGGCCTACGGCATCCAACGGGCATCGTTTCATCCTGGTAGCTATTGATTACTTCACAAAGTGGGTTGAAGCAGCTTCCTTTGCTACAGTGACCAAGAACGTCGTGGCACGGTTCATTCGGCACAATCTGATCTGTCGATATGGTGTACCAGAGAGAATCATTACGGACAATGGTACAAATCTCAATAATAAGATGATCATCGAGCTCTGTAAGCAGTTCAAGATATAGCATCACAACTCTTCTCCCTACCGGCCGAAGATGAATGGGGCTGTAGAAGCGGCTAATAAAAATATCAAGAAGATTGTGCAGAAGATGATGGTGAAATATAAAGATTGGCACGAGATGTTACCATTTGCTCTTCATGGGTACCGTACTGTAGCGATAAAAAATGTAGCGGGGTAAATCGGAGATCGAATTATTGATTAATTCGTCTCGCAAAAGCAAGAGTCGCCACCGCGCTTTATTATTTCCAAGGGAAAAGGGAAAAGGGCGAAATAAAACCCTAAATATGCAATGTAAAATAATACTTTTTAAAAGTAATAAAAATACAAGGCGTTTTGAAAAGAGATCTATGGTTTGGGGGTTGGTTATACAGTGGGAAGGTATTAGCACCCAATGTATCTATAGTACTCTATAGGAACCTTTTGAAATATCTGTTTATTAAAATGTTTGTTTGATTAAAAAAAAATTGTTTTGCCCGAAAAGGGATACGGACGGGTTTTTGAAGATACGACGACCTAATGTCGAAGTTTTTGCTTAAAAGGTATGAGTTTTGAAAAGATCGATATTTGGGGAAAAATTGTCTTAAGTTTTAATGGAATGCAAAATATTCGCGTGATCGGACTTGAGGATATGAAGTCAACAAATTTAATCGTTTTTTCCCTTGGATTTAGGCGTAAACGGAATAATCAAGTAAAGATGAAATAATTAAACAGACAATTGAAGCAGATAATGATTAAATTATAACAATGATTAAATAACAGATTAAATGATGCGAACATACATTTTTGTATTTTTGTTTAATAGGTAGGAAAAGAAAATGTTTTAATAGCTTTCATTTTTATGCATTTTTAAATATGGACAAAACATGAGAATTAATTAAAGAAAAGATAAAATGCTTTAATTCTTAAATTCTATTTTTTTTATATATTTTTTGTATTAATATTAACTAAAGCGAGGGAATTAACTAAAGAAAACAAAATGTTTTTAAGTTTTTTATTTATATGTTTTTTTTAGTATTAAGATAAAATGTTATTTTAAGAGTTATTAAATAATTAAACTAAATTAAAACTTAAAAGTTATTTAACTAAACCTAATAAAAAAATACTAAAATTACTAGATTAAGCCTAAAGTTAAACTAATAAAATGATCTCATTATTTAAAAATTGTTTTTAATTAAAATACGTCTATTATTTAATTAAGTTTTAATAATTAACTAAATTAATAAAACTAAAAAAAACTAAAGAAAACAAATAGAAGTCAAGAATCAAAAAAGGGGGGTAAAAAATATAAACAAAGCAATGGGCCAAAGGGCTTAAGGGTGGCCTAATCAGAAAGCAACAGAAACGGGGGTGTATTAGAAATTTAGCTGGGCTTTGGCAAGCAGGTCAGGTCCATATCATAATTGTTTTTTAGGGTAAACAAATGTGTTTAGTTTGGTTGAATTAGATTAGGGCTAAGGGTTTGCACAGAAGCGGCGCTCTTTCGCTCGTTCACTTCGTCTTCGTCTTCTTCGCGTTGTTCGCTTCTGACTTGCCTTTGTCCATGGCCACCGGTACCTTGATCTTCCTCTTCCCTCCAACGAAAGCTATGGCGATCGACGGATTCACGGTACAATCGTTTTCTAATTCGTTTAGGGTTTTGTTACAATTTACATGTTATGATTTTTATATCCATTTTGATACTGACTTCGAATTTATGTGATTATTTGAGGAATTTGAGAGAAAAAGAAGGTGAAATTCTACCTGGAGACGGAGGAGGAAGGTTTGGGGCGAGCTAGGAGGCCAAGGCGAGGGGAAGGCAGGGACGGCGTGCTTGGAGATCCTGGTTTGTGTTTCTTAATTTTTTGATTTGTGGTTGATGATGACGTTGACTATTGTGACATTTTCTTCTTCTCCTGTGACCCTGCCTCGCTTTGCTTATACACGCTTCTTTTCCTTCTTCTTCTGTTGCCTGGACGCTGGCCTATGTTGCCTTGTATACTCTGTGGCTTCTGATATTCTTCTGATATGCTACTGATATGCTACTATTGAAATGTTTTCATTTTGATTAGCTTTTCTCTTCTTCTCTTGCTACTGTTGCTTTCAGTTGCCTTTTTGGATTTTTGGCCTATGATGATAACTTCTGAGGCTGGATGGTATTGGACATTGGTTTCATGGTTTATGCTTAGTGGTTATGGTTGATGGTGTTTTGGCTGGGCGTGTATGGCTTTGATGAAGCCTTACTGGTTATGGCCTTAGAACTGGTTTTACAGGTTTGCCATTGATATGGTTTTTGATATTGTCTTAGGCCAAGGTTTTACTGGTTCTGCAGGTTTGGCCTTGACATGGATTTTGATATTGTTTTAGGCCAAGGTTTTACTGGTTTTCTTTTAGGCCTTTGAACTGGTTTTGGTAAGGCTTGAACAGGTTTGGTGATGATTGAGGTTTCAAGGCTTAAGGCTTTGAAAATGGTTTTGCAGGTTGTGTTTGATGGTTTTATGGTTTGAGATTGTAGGTTCTTGGACAGGGTATTGGCGTTATGCAGGTTAATGGTTTTAGGCCATGGTGTGATGGTTTATGCAGATAGCAGGTTTTATGGTTTGAGACTGTAGGTTCTTGGACAGTTTTTGGTTTTCAGTTTTTTGAAGGCTTGAAAACAAGTTATCCACACTTTTTTTGTTTTGAAGGGGTTTGTGTTATGTTATAACAGTTGCTGGCCTCTCTATCCTGGAGGTTTACGTTACAAGTTTTGAAATACTTTTACTATATTTTTGATATTCTGCCATCTCTACTGCTACATCAGTTTGTCTCTATTCCTTTCTATGCTTTCTTTTTCTCTTACTGTATGCTGCTGCAGTTTGTTTTGTATCCATTTCTGCCTAAGCCAAAACCTGTAAAAACCAACTCTTCCTCTCTTCTCTCTCTTAAGTACAGTTTGATACATTAAAATGTGATATGTACTGACTGTTCTGAAAAAGCAATATGCTGGAAAATGATGAGAATGGAAAATAAACTTTGCTTGCATATATGGTTTAAACTGCATATCTCTTTGTCTTTGCAGTGTAACAGTAAGGAGCCTATTTTTTTTGGCCTCTTCCCCCATGTTTGGCAGTTTACGTTGCATGCTTGTGTTGAAAATGCATATGCTGTTTTGTTTTTGAAATATGCATTGGATTTGAAACATGCAGTTTACAATTAAAATGCAATTTTGACAAAAACGAATTTGTGCATATTTAAATTTGTGCATTCATATTTGTCAATAAAATTCATCCCTTTTTGTGAACCGGGAGAAATCCTGTGATTTGCAAAAAGGGTAAAACTGATTCCAACCGTTTGCTTTTAATGATGAACACTAAAAATTAATTTTTTTTGCTTTTAATTATCTATTTATTTCTGACTTTTTTCTTTAATTCTTTTTTGCAGGTAAAAATCAAATGAGCATTGGATAGAAGATGAAGATTTAGAACTTAGGAAAAATAGTTTTTTTATTTTACTTTAAACTTTTTATGTAATTGTCATTATAAATACTTTGTACAATAGTATTTAAACAACAATTGTAATAATTAGAATAAAGATGAATAAAAATTCTATTATTTACCAATTAATTCTTTTTTCTTTTTCCCAATTGTTTATTTATCGTTTATAATTCTTTAAATTATATAATAACTGAAAACCAGTTTCAATTATTTAAATTTAGAATGATAAATAATTAAATAAACCTCATTGATCAATTAACTTCTCTTCAATTAATTATTTCATTATTTATAATTCTTCTAAATTATAATAACTGAAAATAAAATTTCAATTATTTAAACCTAGAACAATAAATAATTAAATAACATCGTTTGATCAATTAATAACCTTCTTTTCAAATATTTACTTTATTATTTATAAATCTTTAAATTATATAATAACTGAAAAGAAAATTCCAATTATTTAAATTTAAGATAATAAATAATTAATAAACATTGTCTGATCAATTAATAAACTTAGCGTTCAAAAATAAACAGCTCTCGACTTGAAAAAGTTATGAATTTTAAAATCGATAGATCAAAACGCTTGCAATGTAATGATGCAGATGGGAGATGGTATCTTAGGTCAAAATTTGGGGTACAACAGCTGCCCCTATTTAAGTTTCTTCTATCCGGAGATATGAAGATTAAAATCTTCGTTTCGACGAGATTGAAGGTACTTAAATACATAATACGCAAATTTTGTCCTAAGATGCCGCCATTATGTTCGATATGAATGTAGTGATTGAATTCACAGAGAAAGATATTGTATGAAACAAGACAATGCTGGAGAAATCAAACACCAACAAAACACAGGGACAAGGATCATTCAATACTGGGGAAGCGAGCCATCGACTTCAAATGACAAACTCTTGACGGTGAATAAAATTGAGGGAATACGACCTCTGACCCTAACAAAGAAGGCATCTTGCATAGGCCATAAAATAGATTATTGACCCAAAAACAGTGAGTTCACAACTCGAGGTCAAAGATAGACAGAGAGTATCAAATTTTGCTGATAAGGGGTTACCGACTTCTGAAGGTAAAGATTCATAATAAACTTCTCTGCGAGATTTCCCGAGATATACCAATTAATGCTGAGATATAATAAGATTGCAGATACACAAGTTGCCTTAAATAAAGAAGCTGCCACTTGCTGTCTTCCAAAAAAAAAATATTATGACATACAAGCTGCTCAAATAAAGAGACTGCCACTTGCTGTCGTCCAGGGATGTCGATAACATACAAGCTGCTCAAATAAAGAAGCCGCCACTTGTTGTTTTCCAAAAAATAACAATAACATACAAGCTGCTCAAATAAAGAAGCTGCCACTTGCTGTATTCCAGAAAAATAATAACGTACAAGTTGCTCAAATAAAGAGACTGCCGCTTGCCGTTTCCCAAAATAATAATAACGTACAAGTTGCTCGTGAAGAGCTGCCGCTTGTCGTTTTCCACAAGATAATAACGTACAAGTTGCTCGTGAAGAGCTGCCGCTTGTCGTTTTCCAATAATAATAACGTACAAGTTGCTCGTGAAGAGCTGCCGCTTGTCGTTTTCCAAAAAATAATAATAACGCACAAGTTGCTCGTGAAGAGCTGCCGTTTGTCGTTTCCCAACGATGTCTATAACGTACAAGTTGCTCATGAAGAGACCACCGCTTGTCGTTTTCCAATAATAACAACGCACAAGTTGCTCGTGAAGAGCTGCCGCTTGTCGTTTTCTACAAGATAATAACGTACAAGTTGCTCGTGAAGAGCTGCCGCTTGTCGTTTTCCAACGATGTCTATAACGCACAAGTTGCTCATGAAGAGCTGCCGCTTGTCGTTTTCCAACAATGTCTATAACGCACAAGTTGCTCATGAAGAGCTGCCGCTTGTCATTTTCCAAAAATAATAATAACGCACAAGTTGCTCGTGAAGAGCTGCCGCTTGTCGTTTTCCGAAGAGTAACTCAGAAGGAAGTTGCGATGACACTGGCAGAGAATAAAATCTTCGTCAAAGAGAATCATGAATCAATCCTTCCCGAGGAGATCACATACTTAAATGTGCAAAATAAATGCACCATTCCTCTAGGTCGCGATTTCACTGGGGAAAATCATGAGATAGCCTATGCAAGAGACAACAACTTCATTCAGGAATAAACTAGGGAGAAAACAGTCAAACAAGACTCCACCCAATGAGAAAGTAACTCGATTGGGGAATTCATCCTATCCAGAAATGGACAAGGTAAGTTGAATCAAAAATCATCCACGAGGATTAGCTCAGTTGGGGAATTTAGAAAGGAAGCGCATTTTCTGCCTAAGCTAACCTTCTACTTGGAAAGAAACTGTACCTTGTATTAAAACAAAGTATACAACCCAGCATCAACGGCAAATGTGAATATGCATGCGTGATATGAGTGTAAATGAATAAATGAATGTCATGCTGACAAAACGAACAGATGGAATATCCTGAAGACAATAAGATGTCACGACAAGATAGATACTCGGCCAATCTTAAAAAAAGACGGAAGATAACTGGAATTGGAACCACAGAGCAACGTCGGAGCGTAACACGCCACAAGGCTCAAGTCTTCTGAGGAGAAAAACATCCAAATACAATCTTCTAATACCAATAGACCACTGGCATGAGACAAAGCGTACCACACTTCAGAAATTGCCCAAATAAAGGTAGCCAAAACAACGCTTAACTGGAACAAACTGGGGAGTCACCAAACTTAGTACCACCAGAAACACAAGTTTACACAACCAACACCTCATGACGATTTTGAAATAAAACATGTTCATCATGCAAGGATAAGTTACTGTATTATTTTGCATTTTATGGCTTGACCATCTTCGGAACAACTGTTAATATTCCTTTCATTATTCATGACACATTTTTAAAGTAAGAATATTTTAAATAACTTCGTTTCAAATATTTCCGTAAAAATTAAAATTTTGCCCACAAAAGGTAAATGCTCAAATTTCATTAATAAGATGGTAGTTCGCTGAAAATGCGACTCCAACGGTTTACAAAAGTTTGGGAAACAGTACATGAAAGAAAAGGGTTACACAAAAACAATGATCACTATTCTCCCTAACAACTTCGAATCCCGAAATGTGTTCAAATGCTAAGACTGGCCTGACCAAAAGCTTGCCTAAGCCACCCTTTCGGGTTTTCAACTTAGCAAACTGTCAACTCAACCCTAAGCGAAATACTTCTTGACTGCATCGGCGTTCATGGGACGCTGGAGCTCTTCACCGTCCATATTGGTGAGAATCAAAGCACCTCCAGAGAAAACTTTCTTAACAACATACGGTCCTTCATAATTCGGAGCCCATTTGCCCCTAGAATCAGGTTGGAAAGATAATATCTTCTTGAGCACAAGGTCACCTTCTCTGAAATCGCGTGGTCGAACCTTCTTATCAAAAGCCTTCTTCATCCTCTACTGATACAATTGACCGTGACACAAATCTGTCAATCTCTTTTCTTCGATTAAATTCAACTGATCATATCTACTTCGACACCATTCAGCCTCAGAAAGTTTAGCTTCCATTAACACTCTCAGAGACGGAATCTCAACCTCCACAGGGAGTACTGCTTCCATACCATAAACTAGGGAAAAAGGAGTTGCGCCTGTTGAAGTTCGTACTGAAGTACGGTATCCATGTAAAGCAAACGGAAGCATTTCATGCCAATCTTTATAAGTTACCACCATCTTCTGGACAATCTTCTTGATGTTCTTGTTAGCGGCTTCAACTGCCCCATTCATCTTCGGTCTGTAAGGAGAAGAATTATGATGTTCGATCTTGAACTCTTCACAAAGCTCTCTCATCATCTTGTTATTCAAATTCGAACCATTATCAGTGATGATCTTGCTCGGGATACCGTATCGACAAATGATCTGATTCTTGATAAATCTGACTACCACCTGTCTGGTTACATTAGCATAAGATGCTGCTTCCACCCATTTAGTAAAATAATCGATCGCTACCAAGATGAAACGATGACCATTCGAAGCTTTGGGTTCAATCATTCCAATCATATCAATGCCCCACATAGAGAAAGGCCAAGGTGAAGATATGACATTGAGGAGGGTCGGTGGCACATGTATCTTGTCCGCATAAATCTGGCATTTATGACATTTCTTCACATATTTGCAGCAATCAGATTCCATTGTCATCCAATAGTAACCAGCTCTCAACATCTTTTTAGCCATCGCATGTCCGTTGGCATGAGTGCCAAAGGATCCTTCATGTACTTCTTGCATCAGCATGTCTGCTTCACGTCTGTCTACACATCTGAGCAAGACCATGTCGTAATTCCTCTTATACAAAACTTCTTCATTGAGGAAGAAACTGCTTGCTAATCTTCTCAACGTCTTCCTATCTTTATTGGATGCCCCAGGCGGATACTCTTGAGTTTGAAGAACACGTTTGATGTCATAGAACCACGGTTTGTCGTCGGTGACCTCTTCTACTGAGAACACATGAGCAGGTCTGTCGAGGCGCATAACTCGGATTGTAGGCACATCGTTCCAACCATTCACTTGAAACATTGAAGCCAAAGTAGCTAAAGCATCAGCCATTTGGTTCTCATCTCTAGGGATATGATGTAATTCCACTTTGTTGAAGAAAGTTAACAATCTTCTAGCATAGTCTCTGTAAGGGATCAGACCAGGATGACGAGTCTCCCATTCTCCTTTGATTTGATTAATTACCAATGCCGAATCTCCGTAAATATCAAGAATCTTAATCCTTAGATCCACTGCTTCTTCAAGACCCATAATACATGCCTCATACTCAGCCATGTTGTTCGTGCAGTCGAACTTCAATCTCGCCGTGAACGGGATATGAGTGCCTCGGGGAGTGACGATGATTTCCCCAATTCCATTTCCATAAGAATTCACAGCTCCGTCAAATATTAAACCCCAATGGGATTCGGGATCAAGTCCTTCTTCAGGTAACGGCTCTTCTCAATCTTTAGCTTTCAAGTACATAACATCTTCATCTGGGAAATCAAACTTGATGGATTGATAATCGTCAATTGGTTGGTGAGCCAAATGATCGGCTAAAATACTCCCTTTGATTGCTTTCTGCGTGTGATACTCAATGTCATATTCGGATAACAACATCTGCCAACGGGCTATTCTTCCAGATAAGGTGGGCTTCTCAAAGATATACTTGATCGGATCCATTTTGGAGATCAACCAAGTGGTGTGGTTAATCATATACTGGCGCAGACAGCGAGCAGCCCAAGCTAAAGCACAACAGGTTTTCTCAAGCAATGAGTATCGAGACTCACAGTCTGTGAATTTCTTACTCAGATAATATACGGCATGTTCCTTTCTTCCAGTCTCATCTTGTTGACCAAGCACACATCCCATGGAATCTTCCAATATAGTCAGGTACATAATCAAAGGTCTTCCTTCCACCGGGGGAATCAAAATGGGAGGTTCAAGTAAATATTCTTTGATTCTATCAAAAGCTCTCTGACAATCTTCTTTCCACACACATCCTTGGTTCTTTCGAAGAAGCTTGAAAATCGGCCCACAGGTAGCAGTCATATGAGATATAAATCTAGAAATGTAGTTCAGTCTCCCAAGGAATCCTCTTACTTGTTTTTCCGTCTTGGGTGCGGGCATTTCCCGAATAGCTTTTACTTTATCAGGATCTACCTCAATACCTTTCTGACTGACAATGAAACCCATAAGTCTTCCAGAACAAACACCAAAAGTGCACTTGTTGGGATTCAGACGGAGTTTATACTTTCTCAAACGCTGGAATAACTTCAACAAATGTTCCAAATGATCTTCTTCAGTTTGCGATTTGGCAATCATGTCATCTACATACACTTCTATCTCTTTATGCATCATATCATGAAACAAAGCAGTCATGGCCCTTTGGTATGTTGCACCAGCATTCCTCAAACCAAACGGCATAACCCGATAACAAAATGTTCCCCAAGGTGTAATGAAAGCTGTCTTCTCCATATCTTCTGGTGCCATCTTGATTTGATTGTAACCAGAGAAACCATCCATGAAAGAAAAGACTTTGAACTTTGCAGTACTGTCGACCAATACGTCAATGTGAGGTAATGGGAAGTCATCCTTCGGGCTAGCTCTATTCAGATCTCTATAGTCTACACACATCCGAACTTTGCCATCCTTCTTAGCAACAGGCACTATATTGGCTAACCACTGAGGATAGACCGATGTAACCAGGAAGCCTGCATTAATTTGTTTTTGAACTTCCTCCTTGATCTTGTCAGCCATATCAGGACGATTCCTTCTCAACTTCTGCTTAATCGGCGGACATTCAGGTCTCAACGGTAAACGATGCTCCACAATATCGTTGTCCAAACCTGGCATATCTTGGTAGGACCAAGCAAACACATCAACATACTCTTTGAGAAGCTCCAACATTTTCTCCTTGACCTCTGGGATAAGCAATTCTCCGACCTTAACTTCCTTCCTATCTTATTCATCACCCAAATTGACCAACTCTACAGGTTCTTCAAATGGCTGAATAATCTTTTCATCATGCTCAAGCAAACGGGAAATTTCATCAGGAATCTCTTCACTATCCTCTTCTTCGGCTCTGAACACATGGAATTCAAAGTTGGGAGAGGGCATAGGATCATTGTTTTCAATGGTTAAGTCATGGATTAATCTGCACATATGATTATGCTTTATTTTAGAAATCGATTAATATGAATGTTGTACAAATGAAACAAAATATTATTATATTTTCCTATTACTACCAATTAATTTTCATTACTATTTCCCAAAAAAAGTGAAAAATAAAACAGTAGTGGACAAAATAACATTTTTATTTATTGAAGGGAAATACTTGAAACAAAGAGCCCAGACATTTCTCTTTTGCCTTGGGCAGAGCAAAAGGATTTATTTCATCATAGCCCGACACAAATACTTTTTGCCTTGGGCAGAGCGAATTAATTTTTCAAAACATAAAACAAAATATTACTCAGAAATATGCATCACAACAGGAACATCAACAGCAATCCAGTTCTGGCAAGCCACTCCATGCGTCACAAAATCGGGTAAATCCTCTTCAGAATCGTCTCCTATTATAGCATCAACTTCAGGAGGAGTCGGATGGATAAAACCTGTACTTCGGAAAACCTCTTGAATTGGACGAGTAACTACTTCTTTCTCGACTCTTGCAGACACGGGATGAAAACCAAGACCTTCTCCAGACTTGTTCTCAGGCAAAGTCAACACCTGGCCCCAACCTTCAGCCAAACCACTTTCAACCACTCGTCGCGCATCCTCAAAAGAAGAAATGGATGTCCCTTGCTTCTTCACTTCATTCTTAGCAACAGATAGAGCTTGGAATTGGGTTCCAACATCCTCATCAGCATCAATAAAAGAGAAAGATGACAAATGGCTTACCGCCATAGCCTGCTCTCCACCAATCATTACTAGCTTTCCATGCCTTACAAACTTCAATCTCTGATGGAGCGTGGAAGTGACTGCCCCTGCATCATGGATCCATGGACGACCCAATAGGCAACTGTAGGCAGCACGAATATCCATTACTTGAAACGTGATCTGAAAAGTATGAGGACCAATTACTATAGGAAGATCCACTTCACCAATGACAGTCTTCCTAGAACCATCAAACGCTTTAACAATTACTCCACTGGGTCTCATGGGAGCACCTGGATATGAGAGTCGAGATAATGTAGTTTTGGGCATTACATTTAACGACGAACCTGTATCTACCAACACACTTGATAAGGTATCATTTCCACAACTTACTGAGATGTGCAAAGCCATATTATGGTTCCTTCCCTCCTCCGGAAGCTCTTCATCACTGAAACCAAGATTGTTACACGAAGTAATATTTCCCACAATTCCATTAAATTGGTCCACCGTCACATCATGATCCACGAATGCCTGGTCCAAGACCTTCATCAAAGCTTCTCTATGGGCACCAGAATCTCTCAGTAAAGCAAGCAAAGAAATCTTGGAAGGAGTTTGCAAAAGTTAGTCCACAATCTTATATTCACTTCTCTTGATAAGCTTCAGAATCTCATCATCCTCAGGATGAGGGATAGGTTCATTGGATCGACCTATCTCAACCCTTGGTTCAACAATTCTCACTGGAATTTCCGCCGATATGGGCCTCCTGACTTGAACGTCTGGTCTCTTCAAAGGTACTGCTGCAAAGACACGTCCACTTCTCGTAACTCTACTCACATCAGCAATGTTAACAAAAGACGGTCTTGTCGGTATAGGGACTTCTACCCCATTCTCAATCATTGTGGCATTATACTTGTACGGTATAGCTTGGTCTGAGTTGTAAGGCACAGGACCAGGTGGGTAAATGGTCAAAGGAGCAACAGGTGCAGTCTGACTGTCGTAAGCGATCTCTACTGATTCAGGCAAATTGAATTGTGGTATTATAACATTCACTTCATCCTCCGGATCTCTGTCATATGTAATAGTGATAACTCTCTAGTCTAACAACTTTTGAATATCCTCCTTCACAATAGGGCAATCAACCTCTCTTGAACAAAATTCACAAACATCATAATCATGCTGATGCCTAACAAAGGCAAGTCTTCTTAAGCTCTGATGTAACCTGATCAACGACTCTCTTATGTGTTCAACTTGAAAAACTCGAAACTTTCCCGGACAACCTTCCACCATATTCACTGAAGCTGCCCCATGTTGAGGCAAAGGATTATCTCTAACATTTGGGTTAACATCCTTGAAAGACAAGATATCATTATTAATCAATCTCTGCATGTCCGCCTTCAAAGCAAAACAATTTTCAAGGTTGTGCCCCGGCGACCCTTGATGATATTCACAAAACTGATCCGCCTTGTACCACGGAGAAGTACTATTAGGTGCGACAGGAGGAGGCTTTGTCGTTATGAGATTCTTTCTGATAAGAGCAGGGAACAATTCAGTATAAGCCATAGGAATGGCATCGAACTGCGGTTTTCTAGGTGAACGATTCTGATTGTTGAATGGATAAGCCTGTTGTCGAGGCTGCTGCTGAAATGGCCGTTGTTGAGTTAGTGGGGTTTGATGAGCTGGGGTCATCAAAGCTGGGCGGACAGCCGGAGTGACTGCCGCAACGTGAGAGTAACCTCTCCTTGGTCTCCCTGGGAACAATGCGCTGACATCCTGTTCTTTTCTTTTCGGGAAAACACTTCCAAACTTCTTAGTACTGCTAGACGGACTTCCTTCTTTAACCAAACGCCCTTCACGAATCCCTTCCTCCAACCGCATGCCCATGCTTACCATTTCGGTGAAGTCACTGGGTGCGCTGGCGATCATTCTTTCATAGTAAAAGGAACTTAACGTCTTTAAGAATATCTTCGTCATCTCTTTCTCCTCAAGAGGTGGATAGATTTGAGCAGCAATTTCACGCCACCTCTGGGCGTATTCCTTAAAAGATTCTCTGTCTCTCTGCGACATCGCCCGGAGTTGATCCATGTCCAGTGCCATGTCAACGTTATACTTATACTGGTGGACAAAAGCTTCGCTAAGATCGTTGAAGTTGCGGATCCGAATACTGTCTAAACCCATATACCACTTTAGAGCAGCACCCGTCAAACTGTCTTGAAAATAATGAATCAATAAGTCATGATCATCAGAATACATAGACATCTTTCTCACGTACATAGTCAAATGACTTCGAGGACACGAATCACCCTTATATCTTTCAAAGTCTGGCACTTTGAATTTTGCTGGAATCTTGACATTCGGAACTAAACAAAGGTCGTGTGTGTTCTTCCCAAACAAATCCTTCCCCTTTAACGCTCTGAGCTCCCTCTGCATTTCTTGGAATTGGTCCTGAAATTCTTCCATTCTATCAAAAAGACCCAAACTTTCAGCAGGCTCGGCAGGATAAGTAGGTTCATTCAAGTATGGCACGGAGTGAATCACAGGAGCGACAGTTGTCATTACCGGTTGCAGGAAAGGTGTCACAGACGGGATTACTGGCGGCATGGCAGTTGTCTCTGGTTGAGGAAGAGACAAAGCAGGTTGAAACAAAGGTTGTACGACAGGCTGATACCCCTCTGGCACAAAGTTGTAAGGCATTCCCCACGGAAAACCTTTTGGCATCTGATGCTGAAGCGGAGAGTTGATTTGAGTCACAGATGTTGGAACAGTGACAATCTCGGAAACCACAGTAGTTGAAGTCTGAATCTCAGCAGCCGTAGTCGATGGCTGATTCTGAACAGCCACCAAACTTTCCACTAGCGCAATTAACTTTTCCATACCGACACGAAGGGTAGCGACCTCCTCACGAAGCTCATGGTTTTCCTGTTCCAAATCTTCCATCTTCCTCTGACGATTGGCTCGAGTATCGTATCGATGAGACAGCTTGACAACCCTTGGAGTGGAAAAAGAAACAAGGATAAGACTCTAGAAAACATGTGAAGTGGAATGTTGGATGATGCATGCTATGCGATGCAAATGATGATTCATTTTAATAGTTTATCAAGGAACTTCAATAATTTTGCACACATCAATGGTAAGGAATTTGGAACAACAAAACTCAGTCCATTAATCAAAAAGCGGTAAATTACAACTTACAACTTTGGTACAACAAAATAATAAATTACACTTTGGGATAACAACCCAATAATAAAAGCAGTAAATTACAACTTTGGAACGTGAAGCCCATAATAAAAGCAGTAAATTACAACTTCGGAACATGAAACCCTTTTACAGAGTTTTACAAAATGACATCAATAAAATAAAACTAAAAACTAAAGGTCACTCAGAAATCATCAGATGAAGGACCAAATACCAACTGTAACCGGAGTTTCCTGATCTTCTCTTCATAAAAGTCTTCCATCTCTTTCTTCTCAGCCACCAGTCGATCAATGACTTCCTTTTGTGGATTAGGAACAAGGGCAACGCTCACCGAACCTTCCTTCTTTCTCTTCCTTTCACTAGCATACTTCCTCAGTAAAGCATCCTTTTGACGAAGTTTCTCATCATGATCAATGAACCAGCCGTCTTGAATAAATAGCAAATCCTCCTTTTCCTTTAGCTGTCGAGTCAGGACCCGATTCTCATATTCAGACATATTGTACTTTTCTTTCCAAGCATCTCTCTCGGACTTCATCCTAGCCATATTTCCTTGGTATTCTCCCATATTCTCGATAGGGATATCAACAGACGACGATGCAACGGTAGGGAATAAAGGTTTCTCAGGTTTATAGGGCATCTTGAGAGCACAAGCCCTAGCACGGACCCATTGTAGGTAAGGCTCCAACGAAACGGCACCCCTATGTCCTAACATGTCTCTCCCTTTCCTATGGATGTGGCGCCAAGCTCCTTCGATCTCCCTCTTAGCTGCCTGACGATCTTGTCCTTCTTGTAGAAAGAAACCACTCACATGGATGTTGTTTGGCTTGTCCCTCATCGGGTATCCAAACTGACGGCGCGCGAGAACAGGGTTATAGTTAATTCCACCTTTCGTACCAAGAAGAGGCACGTTAGGAAAAGCACCACAGCTATCGATGATCTTCACGTCATAGTAAACTCGATTATACCAATCAATGTCAAAATGAGTGAGAGCCATAATCTTTGGCGCCCATCGCGGCTCCTTCTCGAGATCCCAGAAAACATCAGACCTAGGTAGATGAGAAACATACCACTGATACAGCAATGGTGCACAACAAATAATCATCCCTCCTTGATAAGAGTTTCGAAGATGGATGGAGTAGTAGGTATCTCCTAGCAGCGTAGGGACCGAATTTCCAATCAAGAAGATTCTGATGGCGTTGATGTCCACAAACTTATCAACGTTAGGGAACAGGAATAAACCATAAGCAAGTAAAGCAAAGACGTCTTCAAAGGCAAAAGTATCTTTTATCTCAGCGAAATGGCGAGCTTTCCTCAACAAAAACTGCACAGACAAACCTCGGATTCCCCCTTTTGTAGTCATGTTCTCCTCTATCTCTGACTTCTTCAAGTGGGTGATGGTCGCTATCTCGTGAGATTTGGGCTCCTCTTCTAAGCCAGAAAAAGGAACACAGTCGGTGATCGGCAAACCAAGTATGTAGGAGTACTCTTCTAAGGTGGGCATCAACTGGTAATCCGGAAAAGTGAAACATCGGTACAAAGGATCGTAGAATTGGACCAACGTATTGAGGATGCCTTCTTTCATCTTTCGCTTCATGAGAGGTATAATGGACCCATACTTTCTCTGAAAATCCGTCGGGTTCTTGATCTCAGGAATTAAACTCTTCAGTTCTTCAATATCGGGCTCCTTAAAACGAAAACTTCGAGTGTTTCTCATTCCAAATTCCATAATAATAGTACCTGAGACAACTGCAAAAATCATTCCCAAGTTCCTTGAAAAACAAGTTTTTTACAAAAAATGTTGATGAATGCATGAATGAATGATAATGCAACAGTTACACACAAGTTCACAAACATGGGGTTCAAAGGTTCAACGTTTCAGCATGGAGTCAAAGGTAAAGCCCACCCCAAGGTATGTACTATCGGTTCAATCACCTGTAAGACAAGGTTCTAAGAGTTCCCAGAGTCTACATTCCTCCTTCGGATATTACCAACGTCTTGATTACTCAATAATTAGCAATATTCTCAAGAGAAACTCGTCCGAGCGTAGCATCGCGTAACAACTACTTCTGAATTACTCCGTTATAGTCTCCGCGCTACACCTAAAAAGGCCAAGATGGGTTAGGGTTCTACGGTCCTCAATTTCTCTGGCTCCTAGGTCGAAAATAATAATGTCTTCCCGATTACTCGGTAAACAAATATTAAGTTCGAGAGGGCCTTCCATTGAGTGGGGGATCTCATGCCTCCTTCTTCGGGATTACTCCCTCAAAGTTAACATGACTGTACCGCCCGTCCTATTCCTTAAGTGTAACTTAATCCGGGTATAGGATTCGTCCTTTGCAAAAAACCCAAACAACCCCAATTTAAACACATAATCAAACAAATCAAATAATAATAAAACAGATAAGACAAATTAGGCTTAACCCACTTAGGGATGGACCAGCAAGAGGTCAATCTGTCCCCAGCAGAGTCGCCAATTCTGTAGCGATAAAAAATGTAGCGGGATAAATCGGAGATTGAATTATTGATTAATTCGTCTCGCAAAAGCAAGAGTCGCCACCGCGCTTTATTATTTCCAAGGGAAAAGGGAAAAGAGCGAAATAAAACCCTAAATATGCAATGTAAAATAATACTTTTTAAAAGTAATAAAAATACAAGGCGTTTTGAAAAGAGATCTATGGTTTGGGGGTTGGTTATACAGTGGGAAGGTATTAGCACCCAATGTATCTATAGTACTCTATAGGAACCTTTTGAAATATCTATTTATTAAAATGTTTGTTTGATTAAAAAAAAATTGTTTTGGCCGAAAAGGGATACGGACGGGTTTTTGAAGATACGACGACCTAATGTCGAAGTTTTTGCTTCAAAGGTATGAGTTTTGAAAAGATCGATATTTGGGGAAAAATTGTCTTAAGTTTTAATGGAATGCAAAATATTCGCGTGATCGGACTTGAGGACATGAAGTCAACAAATTTAATCATTTTTCCCTTGGAGTTAAGCGTAAACGGAATAATCAAGTAAAGATGAAATAATTAAACAGACAATTGAAGCAGATAATGATTAAATTATAACAATGATTAAATAACAGATTAAATGATGCGAACATACATTTTTGTATTTTTGTTTAATAGGTAGGAAAAGAAAATGTTTTAATAGCTTTCATTTTTATGCATTTTTAAATATGGACAAAACATGAGAATTAATTAAAGAAAAGATAAAATGCTTTAATTCTTAAATTCTATTTTTTTTTATATTTTTTGTATTAATATTAACTAAAGCGAGGGAATTAACTAAAGAAAATAAAATGTTTTTAAGTTTTTTATTTATATGTTTTTTTTAGTATTAAGATAAAATGTTATTTTAAGAGTTATTAAATAATTAAACTAAATTAAAACTTAAAAGTTATTTAACTAAACCTAATAAAAAAATACTAAAATTACTAGATTAAACCTAAAGTTAAACTAATAAAATAATCTCATTATTTAAAAATTGTTTTTAATTAAAATACGTCTATTATTTAATTAAGTTTTACTAATTAACTAAATTAATAAAACTAAAAAAAACTAAAGAAAACAAATAGAAGTCAAGAATCAAAAAAGGGGGGTAAAAAATATAAACAAAGCAATGGGCCAAAGGGCTTAAGGGTGGCCTAATCAGAAAGCAACAGAAACGGGGGTGTATTAGAAATTTCGCTGGGCTTTGGCAAGCAGGTCAGGTCCATATCATAATTGTTTTTTAGGGTAAACAAATGTGTTTAGTTTGGTTGAATTAGATTAGGGCTAAGGGTTTGCACAGAAGCGGCGCTCTTTCGCTCGTTCACTTTGTCTTCGTCTTCTTCGTGTTGTTCGCTTCTGACTTGCCTTTGTCCATGGCCACCGGTACCTTGATCTTCATCTTCCCTCCAACGAAAGCTATGGCGATCGACGGATTCACGGTACAATCGTTTTCTAATTCGTTTAGGGTTTTGTTACAATTTACATGTTATGATTTTTATATCCATTTTGATACTGACTTCGAATTTATGTGATTATTTGAGGAATTTGAGAGAAAAAGAAGGTGAAATTCTACCTGGAGACGGAGGAGGAAGGTTTGGGGCGAGCTAGGAGGCCAAGGCGAGGGGAAGGCAGGGACGGCGTGCTTGGAGATCCTGGTTTGTGTTTCTTACTTCTTTGATTTGTGGTTGATGATGACGTTGACTATTGTGACATTTTCTTCTTCTCCTGTGACCCTGCCTCGCTTTGCTTATACACGCTTCTTTTCCTTCTTCTTCTGTTGCCTGGACGCTTGCCTATGTTGCCTTGTATACTCTGTGGCTTCTGATATGCTTCTGATATGCTACTGATATGCTACTGTTGAAATGTTTTCATTTTGATTAGCTTTTCTCTTCTTCTCTTGCTACTGTTGCTTTCAGTTGCCTTTTTGGATTTTTGGCCTATGATGATAACTTCTGAGGCTGGATGGTATTGGACATTGGTTTCATGGTTTATGCTTAGTGGTTATGGTTGATGGTGTTTTGGCTGGGCGTGTATGGCTTTGATGAAGCCTTACTGGTTATGGCCTTAGAACTGGTTTTACAGGTTTGGCATTGATATGGTTTTTGATATTGTCTTAGGCCAAGGTTTTACTGGTTCTGCAGGTTTGGCCTTGACATGGATTTTGATATTGGTTTAGGCCAAGGTTTTACTGGTTTTCTTTTAGGCCTTTGAACTGGTTTTGGTAAGGCTTGAACAGGTTTGGTGATGATTGAGGTTTCAAGGCTTAAGGCTTTGAAAATGGTTTTGCAGGTTGTGTTTGATGGTTTTATGGTTTGAGACTGTAGGTTCTTGGACAGGGTATTGGCGTTATGCAGGTTAATGGTTTTAGGCCATGGTGTGATGGTTTATGCAGATAGCAGGTTTTATGGTTTGAGACTGTAGGTTCTTGGACAGTTTTTGGTTTTCAGTTTTTTGAAGGCTTGAAAACAAGTTATCCACACTTTTTTTGTTTTGAAGGGGTTTGTGTTATGTTATAACAGTTGCTGGCCTCTCTATCCTGGAGGTTTACCTTACAAGTTTTGAAATACTTTTACTATATTTTTGATATTCTGCCATCTCTACTGCTACATCAGTTTGTCTCTATTCCTTTCTATGCTTTCTTTTTCTCTTACTGTATGCTGCTGCAGTTTGTTTTGTATCCATTTCTGCCTAAGCCAAAACCTGTAAAAACCAACTCTTCCTCTCTTCTCTCTCTTAAGTACAGTTTGATACATTAAAATGTGATATGTACTGACTGTTCTGAAAAAGCAATATGCTGGAAAATGATGAGAATGGAAAATAAACTTTGCTTGCATATATGGTTTAAACTGCATATCTCTTTGTCTTTGCAATGTAACAGTAAGGAGCCTATTTTTTTTGGCCTCTTCCCCCATGTTTGGCAGTTTACGTTGCATGCTTGTGTTGAAAATGCATATGCTGTTTTGTTTTTGAAATATGCATTGGATTTGAAACATGCAGTTTACAATTAAAATGCAATTTTGACAAAAACGAATTTGTGCATATTTAAATTTGTGCATTCATATTTGTCAATAAAATTCATCCCTTTTTGTGAACCGGGAGAAATCCCGTGATTTGCAAAAAGGGTAAAACTGATTCCAGCCGTTTGCTTTTAATGATGAACACTAAAAATTAATTTTTTTTGCTTTTAATTATCTATTTATTTCTGACTTTTTTCTTTAATTCTTTTTTGCAGGTAAAAATCAAATGAGCATTGGATAGAAGATGAAGATTTAGAACTTAGGAAAAATAGTTTTTTTTATTTTACTTTAAACTTTTTATGTAATTGTCATTATAAATACTTTGTACAATAGTATTTAAACAACAATTGTAATAATTAGAATACAGATGAATAAAAATTCTATTATTTACCAATTAATTCTTTTTTCTTTTTCCCAATTGTTTATTTATCGTTTATAATTCTTTAAATTATATAATAACTGAAAACCAGTTTCAATTATTTAAATTTAGAATGATAAATAATTAAATAAACCTCATTGATCAATTAACTTCTCTTCAATTAATTATTTCATTATTTATAATTCTTCTAAATTATAATAACTGAAAATAAAATTTTAATTATTTAAACCTAGAACAATAAATAATTAAATAACATCGTTTGATCAATTAATAACCTTCTTTTCAAATATTTACTTTATTATTTATAAATCTTTAAATTATATAATAACTGAAAAGAAAATTCCAATTATTTAAATTTAAGATAATAAATAATTAATAAACATTGTCTGATCAATTAATAAACTTAGCGTTCAAAAATAAACAGCTCTCGACTTGAAAAAGTTATGAATTTTAAAATCGATAGATCAAAACGCTTGCAATGTAATGATGCAGATGGGAGATGGTATCTTAGGTCAAAATTTGGGGTACAACACGTACCTCAGCACGGACGTCAACAAGGGCAACACCCTATTCCTTGGTTTATGGCATGGAGACCGTCTTGCCATTGAAGTTCAGATACCCTCTCTTCGGATTATGAAGGATGCAGGTTTGAGCGAAGATGACTGGATTCAGACCCGGCTTGATCAGTTGAATTTAATCGACGAAAAGAGACTTACTGCTATTTGTCATGGTCAGACGTATCAAAAGCGGATGATCAAGGCATTTAACAAGAAAGTTAGACGACAAGAGTATCAAGTTGGGGATCTGGTGATCAAGCGCATCGTACTACCTCAAGGTGATCCCATGGGAAAATGGACCCCTACTTACGAAGGGCCATTTGTGGTTAAGAACATTTTCTCAGGAGGAGCTATGATTCTAACCACCATGGATGGTGACGACCTTCCTCACCCCGTCAATGCAGACATAGTAAAAAAATACTACGCATAATCAAAGACCCGCTAGGTCGACTGGCCTAGGCAAAAATAAGGGCTTCCCGGCGAACCAAAAGGGTTCGGGTAAAAATAAGGGATGAAGATGAAAAAATCTATACACCCGGCAAGTCGAAAACCTGAAAAGGCGGCTTAGGAAAAAAGGGTATCCCGGTGGACTAAAAACCCGAAAGGGCGGTCCAGGCAAAAATTAGGGATTAAAGCGTAACACTATGTCTCATTGACCTTGCAACCAGACTTCGGTATCAACTATCAAGCTCGGACGGCACTAATCCATCTGATCTACCTTCAACCAAGTAGCAAAGTGATGAGATGCTCGAGGACATAAAGGCAATAGTAGAGTTGGAACCCAGTGGGATTATTCACATAGCTGTTTTTCCTTGTTTTCACAAATTGTATAAATTCTATTTGTTCGGCGGCGTTCTCTTACTAGGACGTCAGCCTCTTGTACAAAAACCGCCTATTTACAGGCCAAACCTCAAAGTCAATACAATTCATTTTCAAAGAAAATTCAGACTGTTTTTCCTTTATCTGTTTTGTTTTGCAAAGAACGTCCAATGTCCATTTTTTATATATGCATTTGACATTAATTGCTGCTCATGAATATTTACATGCGAAACAAAAGACGATTACTTGTAATATCAGAAACAGGGGCAAATAAGTTTGTCCAAACTTTACAGTTGCTCTATCCACCAGGTACGAAGGTAGATTTAGCTGAAGAATGTGGCTGAAATACTTTCACTCCCCGCAGAGCAAGAGAAAGACAGTAATGTTAACTCTCCCCAGCTGAGATTCGCAACTGTGAATGAATCGATAATATTCTCCCCAAGCAGAGTTTGTCTATCATCAGCACTGAAAAGTCTTATCATCCTCGGCGGAGTATAAAATATCCCCAGTGGAGTATGGAAAATTTCCCCAGCGCAGTCTGAAAAAGTTTCCCTAGTGAAGTTTGGAGAATCATCCCCAGTAGACTCTGGCAGATTGTCCCCAGTAAATCCTAAAAGAATATCCCCAGTAAGGTCGCTATTAAAAAAATTACCCCCATCGAAATTTATCAGTGGAATCCTCTACATAGCATCTCTTCCCCACAGAGTAATCTCCTCATCAGTTTATTCCCCAGTGGAGTCATCCTCTCCTGCAGGTTCATTCTCACAATCATCTTCGTTCGCCATCCCCAGCGGAAACAAAGAGTTCAACTCTTTTCTCCAGCAGCTATCCGGGATTTATTTTCCCCAGCTAAAAACATTACATTTCCATAGATCATGACACATACATATACGCATCATACAACACAATCTCATTTATTTTGATAACATCATTGCTTGATACATATCATGCATTACATACAGCTAACCTTTACCTTTCAGGAAGGATGCGGTTAAATTCTCATAAAATTCAAAGCTATGAAGCTTTTACCTCCATCGAATTACAGACAAGTTCCTAAATCTCAGCAGAGTTTTCTCAGTTGAATTACGGGCGAGTTCTTAAATCTTGATGAAGATGTTTCCCTCCAGTCGAATTACTGACAAGTTGTTAAATCTCAACAGATTTTTCCTCAGTTGAATTACAAACGAGGTCCTAAATCTCGACAAAGTTCCTCCGTCGAATTACAGACGAGTTCCTAAATCTCAGCAGAGTTTTCTCAGTTGAATTATGGGCGAGTTCTTAAATCTCGATGAAGATGTTTCCCTCCAGTCGAATTACTGACAAGTTCTTAAATCTCAACAGAGTTTTCCTCAGTTGAATTACAGACGAGGTCCTAAATCTCGACAAAGTTCCTCCGTCGAATTACAGACGAGTTCCTAAATCTCAGCAGAGTTTTCTCAGTTGAATTACGGGTGAGTTCTTAAATCTCGATGAAGATGTTTCCCTCCAGTCGAATTACTGACAAGTTCTTAAATCTCAACAGAGTTTTCCTCAGTTGAATTACAGACAAGGTCCTAAATCTCGACAAAGTTCCTCCGTCGAATTACAGACGAGTTCCTAAATCTCAACAGAGTTTTCTCAGTTGAATTATGGGTGAGTTCTTAAATCTCGATGAAGATGTTTCCCTCTAGTCGAATTATTGACAAGTTCTTAAATCTCAACAGAGTTTTCCTCAGTTGAATTACAGACAAGGTCCTAAATCTCGACAAAGTTCCTCCATTGAATTACATACGAGTTCCTAAATCTCAGCAGAGTTTTCTCAGTTGAATTACGGGCGAGTTCTTAAATCTCGATGAAGATGTTTCCCTCCAGTTGAATTACTGACAAGTTCTTAAATCTCAACAGAGTTTTCCTCAGTTGAATTACAGACAAGGTTCTAAATCTCGACAAAATTCCTCCGTTGAAGTACAGACAGGTTCTTAAATCTCAACAGAGAATTTTCTCAGTTGAATTACTAGCAAGTTCTTAAATCTCGACGAAGATGTTTCCCCTCAGTTGAATTACGGGCAAGTTCCTAAATCTCGACACCCCAGTTGAATTACGAGTGAGTTCCTAAATCTCAACGAAGATCAGACTTCCCCAGCGGAATCTTCCTCAACAACAGGTATGCAAGCTCTCGCTAAGGAATCCCTTATGCGATCGACACTCCTCCAAATAGCATCTGTAAGCCCACTCCCGACATTGCAAAGCAACTACCACTTCATGCGAGTGCAAATTTCTGGGCACTCTAGTGTTCAATCATCTCCAACCTTCGGATCACGAACGGCACAAAGGCCAATCTACATCCTCAGGTTTAAGAAGATTGAACAGGGGAAGCTATTGTACCCCAAAAATTTCGCTCCCATATTTCTCAAGACATTGTAAGAAAAATCTCCAAGTTGCCCAAGGTTGTTCAAGAGTTGGTCAGAAAAGCTCTCTCCTAAGGCAGTCTACCCCAAATTAGGGTTTTGTGTTGCATCAAGATCCTTGAGTCCAAATGACCTCAAGTTCTCCCCAATGTCCTAATATGTTCTCAAGATCATCCATGTCAAATTTCAAGCCTTGCAGAGGAAGTTTGCTCAGTCAATTGCTCAAAGGTCCAAAAATCGACTGTGTTAGGGAAAAAGTCAACTGTGACCTACAAACAGTCAAACTTCAAGATTTTTTGTCAACATTCTCATGTTGAAGGTTATTTCATCATTTGATCAAGGTTTTATCATTATTCATCAAGGATTGCTCAAAATTCATCAAGATTCAAAAGTTGCTAAATTAGGGTTTTGCAGGAAAAGTCAACTCAACTTTGACCAAGCATAACTTTCTCATACTTTATGAGAATGACCCATCCAAATCTCATTTTGAAGAGGATGCAATTCCCTACAATCCATATTAATACCCCCAAGATCAAAATATGCACTCACAATAAGTTATGATTTTTGACATTATAGGTCATTTTTGAAAGTCAACAAAAACACCTTTTTTGTCAAAGCTTATAACTTTAGCATGGAATATCAAAATTAGATGAGACCAAAAGGGTTGATTAGAGGACATCTCAATCTTTCTAAGAAGTCCAAGAACACCTCCGAAAGCTCAAAATTGATAAAGTTATGCGTTGTTGAAGTTTGACTTTTTTGCAAAATTGCCAAAAGACAACTATCCCAAAAACATCAAATTTTTCCAAATGGGCCCATTCTTTTTCACTTGTTTTGAGTTTTCATTGTTACCCACGTGCTCTAGCTTTGGCCATGTGTCCATATCATATTTTTATTATTTAATTTGAATTTTATTTGAATTAATTCATTTTAAATCAAATAAAATCACATAAAATCTAAGGCATTGATAACAAATGATTTGCTGGTTATTTCAGGCTCCAACTACAGCTAGCATTGCAATCAAATTCGAATCAAGGCTTGTATGCACAAAAAGATCCAAATCAAGCCAATTTTAGAAGGTTTTAATGGAGAATCAAATCCAATATTCAATCATTGATAGAGGGAGATTTGAACAACAAATGCTACCCTAATACAATGTGCAATACATAAGTAAGCGTGCAAGACAGAAACAAGGGTTGGAGAGCAGTTATAGAGGCAGAACGAAAGTTGCAAAAATCACAAAAAAGTGGGAGATCAAAATCAAGGTTAGAGACATTTTCAAGACTTGAGACGTATCCCAATCGATTGCTGGCCATCTCCAGAAGCTAACCCAGTCCAAACCACGCGTTTTCAAGCTTCCTAGAGCGTTGTAAGTCTCCCACGGATCCGCCCTATTCTTGATTTTGATTTGCATCATTCTTGCATCTATAATAAAAACTAATTGCATATTTGTAATCCTCACATCATTTACAAGCTTTTGGCATCATTTTTATTTTGATCATCTGACCTGTAGCAAAATCTACCATTATTGGGGTTTTGTTCTTGTTTTTGGGGTTTTCTGTTTCAGGGAAAATTGGCCATAATGTTGGCCATGGTTGTGACCAGTGGTTTGAGACGAACACGACCATGCCCTTAAAAATCATTTTCATGGCCTGAGGAGGATTTTGGAATGAAGTTGAGTTTTTTGCTGCGGATAAAAATCTGCAGATAAATTTACAGTCCTTTGAAGACAAGGACGAAGCCGTGTCGTCCTCCTATTGGACGGTTCAAATAATCGCGCGTTTTTTTTATTTTTCTGGCAATGGATTTTGTTTTTATATAATATATTTTATTTGTATCATTATAACAAAAGCAACAAAGCGCTCCAGTGGTGATCATATTGGCCTTAAGGCGTTCAGAAGCTGGAGGTCAGGGGATCGATCCCTGCCACCAGCACTTGTTGTTTTTCCATTTTCTTTTAGGCGACCAGGTGCGCGCATAGGCCAGATTCCCATCATACTCCCTCACCATCCAAACGCCAGATGGCCAAGAGGCCAGATCTGGTGGTCAAATATTGAAGGTCCACCAAAGAACTCAGTCAACGCCCAAGCACTGGATCCTAAAAGTCCAAACATATCAGCTTCATTTGGGCCTACAAAAATGCTTTCAGCACCTCTAAAAAGGCCCATTTCTCTACTTTTTCATATTTTCTTTTTATTGATTTAATTGCTTTATTCTATTTTAATTTATTTTTTAACCAATAACCAAATTTCCTTTTTTATCAAAAATCACAAAAAAATATTTTTATCCAATAAAATTTTAGAATTCTTTTTTTATTAATAAACACTAACTAATTAATTTAAGTTTTTAATTCTAGGAAACTTTAATTTATTTTTGTAAATAAATAAAATTAATTAGAAATCATTATGTTTTAATTCATTTAATTATTTTAATTTCTTTCTTAAAATATCAAAAACTCCAAAAATATGTCACTAATTATTTTTCTTTAATTAATTAATTTAATAATTAATTTAGCTTTTAATTTTAGGATTTAATTTCTTTCCTTAAATAAAAACAACAAAAAACATTTTCTTTAATCAAAAGGGTCAAAACCCTAATTGTGCATCCGATTTCATTTCGCGTTGCGATTTACTTTTCTTTATCCATATTGATGTATCTGCTTCCGGTATGTAATAGATAATTAGGACATTTAATTATTTTTACCGCTTTATTTTATTTTCAAAGGGTTTCTTTTGGCGATGTAAATACCCGACGCCTTGTAATTTAATTTCCGCATTTTAATTTCGTAAATTATACAACTGTTAGATGTTTGATAATAGGGTTTGCATGACAAGACTGAATGCTTAATCTTAAAATCAAATTAGATCCACCCTTAACATGTGCAACGATAAAAATAACTGAAAATGACATACTCGCACATGCGCACTCCTAGGGTACACCCCACTTGGTTGCCTTCGTACATGGTCATTGAGTATAGGCCGTTTTAGAGGTCGTCCTCTTGTCTAAAAGATCATAGTCGCCTCGAAATGGTTGCCTCGGATATTGTTGCCTCAAACAAATGATCTAAGACATTAGGGTTACCGCTAATGCATCTTAACATTGCTTTAGTGACCGTATGTATCTCATTCGAATTGACCCTCAAACTCCAACGACGGTGCTACCTACTCATTAATAATGGGATGGAATTGTCTAAAGGAAATTAGCATAGAACGATTCTTTTTTTGAGTAGTTAAATAGTTCTTAGATACTTGCTCATCCAAAAACAAACTTTCTCTCACACTTACACTTTTTTATAAACAAAGTTTTCAAAAACACTTCATTACACTCTTGAGGAAAGAAGCAAGAGTTAAATCGAAGTTAAAAAACAAAGACTTTTCAAACCCACAAACACAAAGAAAACATTTTGAAAATGATGAGAAAGTACCTAAGAGCCCGTAGATAACTACAGATAGAAAGGGTGCTAATACCTTCCCTTTCTATAATCTACCCCCCGTACTCAGAGATAATCTCGAAAAAGGAATTTTTCTGTGCTTTTTTCCTTTCCTTGTTAGATAAAATAAAAGTCGGTGGCGACTCTTGCTTACCGCGACATTTTGCAAAAACAAACGCAAAACACAAACCAGCATTCCAAAAAACAGTCAGTTCTTCCCACTGTATCACAGCATGCTATGTAGATGCAATGTTTTCAAGGACCTCAAGAGATTTAAATTTTCTAGCCAAAAAGGAAAGAAACACAACAATTTTATTAATAAATTCAAGATTACAACTGCCCCTTGAGCTTACAATGAAAGAGTAAAAAAAGGGTGTCAAAAGACAACAAAATAGACTTCTAAAACAAAAGACTCAAGTCTCCCACAGACGCTTCCTCTTTGGTGCAATGTATGCATTCAGGCTTCGCTCCTCGTGAAGTTGCCTTGTGAGTTCCAACACTTTCTTCTCGCTTGCGTAGAATCGAGCTTCAAAGGTGTCTAGTTATCCTTTGAGTTTAATCCAAGATCTCTGGAATTCTTCGAGGTCGGTAGGCATGTCAGGATGGAGAACGGTATAAGGAATATCTCCCCTGGCAACAGGCTCCACAACTATTGCTAGGATAGCAGGATATGGCATCATGAGATTTTGAGCACGAGCTTGCACCCATTTGAGATAAGGCTCCAAAGGAATAAAGTTATTATATCCAAAAGTCTTGCTATCAACCTTGTTTACCATGCCCCAAGCATGTACAAACCTTAGATGATAACCTTGAACATCGTTCTCATAGTCAAATACAACACCTTAAATTAGTGCGTCATGGGGACCATCTCTTCGAGCATAGCCAAATGTCGTAGAGCTATAAAAGGGTTATAAGTAATACCTCCCTTAATGCCCAAGAGTGAACATTAGGGAACTCCCCACAATAGTCAATGATAGTAATGTCCTCTTGAGATCAAGAGCACCAACAGATATCCGAATGAAAGAGCGACATCGACCTTTGAGACCACCTCAAGCCTTGCTCATTCTTCAATATTGATCGGGGAAGGTGCGAAATAAACCACCTAGACAGCAAAGTCATGCAATACATAAGAGTCCCTCGCTTCCTTATAATGCAAGTATGAAGGGAGTGCAAAACATCTCCAAGCAATGTAGGCACAGGGTTACGAGTAAGGAAAATTTTTATAGCATTCACATTTATGAGTTGGTCAGGGTTAGGAAAAAGCACCAACCCATAAATTAGAAGAGACAAGATCTCCTCAAAAGCTTGTAAATCTATAACATCCCAAAATAGTCGAGCCTTCTACATCAGGCATTTATCCAAAAAGCCTTTGACCCCACTTCGTGTCTCCTAATTAGCTACAATGTCAGAACTCTTCAAATGTAAGGCCTTGGAAATAACTTCAGGCTTTAGAGTGTCTTCTAAACCGGTGAATGGTATTTGATCAAGGACTGGTATTCCTAATAGTTGAGAGAATTCTTCCATGGTGGGCATTATTGATAATTGGGAAATGTGAAACAATGATGTACATGGTCAAAGAACTGAAAGAGTACCCTTATCATGTCTTCTTCAAAGCTTGAGGTAGCCAGATTGAGAAGCGACCATATCTTTTGGTGAACGGAGAATTCTCAGGAACCCTTGATTATATCTCTTTGAGTTGAGGATGCACCCTTACGAAGTTGACTCGGATGGTATTTCTGCGATTGGAAGCCATATCCTACAAAATAGAACAAAGATAAATCCCTAGTTCCTTGAAATGGTTGGTGAAAATGTTATGGCATGATGTCATGATGTCATGAACAAATAATCACACACAAACAAAGCACACAAGGCCTTAGGTTTAGGCTTGCATGGGGTTTATAGGTAAGTACCCTCTTGAAGTTTAATTGGTTAAACTTGTCCTAAAAAGTAACTGGATTCTAGGAGCCTTAATATCACTAATCTTTCTTCATTGGGCATTGTTTTAGCTCAAGCATCCAAACTGCAGCCAAAATATCCCAAAAGTCTGATCTCAATGAGTGTAGTATCGAGTATCAACCAACTTTAGTCTTGCACCAAAGCCATCTATATCACTACTTTCTAATGGCCAAGTTGTTCAACTAAGGTTCTACGGTCAGTTAGTGCTTCATGACACCACACAGCGGCCCCGTATTCTCCTTGACTGGACTCAAGGGACACCGGTACCAACAAATGTGTCACACTAACGTAGTCATCGCTTCAACCATGTTGGTATTACACCGTATAGTCCCCAAGATCTATTCCTACTTACCTAAAATGCCCTAGATCTGGGTGTTGTACCCCAAAATTTTCCCTTTCATTTTACTCAGCACATGCCCATTGAGATCCTCAATTTGCTCAAGGTTGCCCAAGAATTGACCAGACAAACTCTCTCCTAAGGCAACGTGTCTCAAATTAGGGTTTCCATTTTCATTAGGATGTGTGTACTCCAAAGGCCTCAAATTCTTTCCATGGTCCTAATATGATCTCAAGATCATCCATGTCAAATCTCATACCTTGCACAAGAAGTTTGCTCAGTCAACTGCTCAAATGTTTGAGAATCAACTGTATTAGGTCAAAAGTCAATTGTGGCCCACACACAGTCAAACCTCAAAACATTTGGTCAACATCAACATTTTGAAGTAACTTTCACCATTTGATCAAGGTTTGATCATGATACCTCAAGGAATGCTCCTAATTCATCAAAACTCAAAAGTTGTTAAATTAGGGTTTCTTAGGAAAAGTCAACCAAACTTTGACCAAGCATAACTTCCTCATAATTTATCAGAAATTTTCCATCCAAGGCTCATTTTGAAGAGGATGCAATTCCCTACAATTCATCTTCAGCCCTCAAGTTCAAAATATACACTCATCAAAAGATATGAATTTCCACATTATAGGTCCTTTTGAAAAGTCAACAAAAATACTTTTTGGGTCAAAGCTTCTTACATGAACATGGAAGACCCAATTGAGATGATACCAAAAGGGTTGTTTAGGGTACATCCTAAGCTTTCTAAAAAGTCCAAGAACACCTCTCTAGGGGTTAAAATTGGAAGAGATATGCCTTGTAAAAGTTGACCATTTTTGCAAAATTGCCAAAAGTCAAATGTGCTCAAAAATATACTTTTTGTTAAATGGGCCTAACTTTTTATGCTTGCACCTCACTCATAACATGGTCCAAGACCCAAATATTCACCCACACATTATTTGCTTCGCTTTGCATTTTATTTTGATTTTTTATTAATTAAAAATTGAATTAAATCAAATAAATGACAACTAATAGCAAAGATTTGTTTTGATCTGATTTTTGGACATGATCACAAGCTAATCATGTTGACATATCAGGATCAAATCGAATCAAGGTGGATTGGCACAAGAATGGCATGATTAGGCCTAATTTCAAAACAAATAATACAAGGAAGGAATGAGATCAAATCTTCAAAATTTTCAAAGATGCATGTAGTTTTTATAACCCTAATTCATTCAGGGATATAGATTGAGTAAGACCAAGTGAAGAAGGAGGGTTACAGCCGTGGAAACACCAAGAACAAACTCAATTTTTTACAAAAAAGTAGTGAATCAGTTTCAAGCTTGAAGGCCAATTCAAGCCATTCTAATGTTTCCAATAGATTGTTGGACATCTCAGGAACGTATCTCCATCATTTGCAGGTCTTTTCACGCCCAGAAATGCATGCTACAGACCCACGTTTTACCTTCCCTATCTTGAATCGTATTTTACAAATTACGCATGATTAACCATTATTGAACACAGCATTATGTTTGTATGAGCATTTAGAATGTTTTGGTTTATGTAATTTTGTATTTTGATGCATATATCCATAACTTCCATTGCTAGGTTTTGTTCTTGCGTTTTAGGGGTTTATCATACAGGTGAAATTCGCCTAAACAAAGGGTACCATCGTACTTGTGAGGTCAAAACAAATTTATTGGTGTAGCCATAATTGATTTATTATGCCTGTGTTGGATTTTTGAGATTTACAGGTTTTTAGCCATGAAAGATGTCTGTGGGTATAGATTATGCATCTAATACGACAGAGGAGGAAGAAGATAATAATGTGTCTGAACCCCGTTGGACCATTTGAATTGCGCGCGTGTTTTTAAGCTAACCCTCATGTTTTATATATTATTCATTATTATTGTTGTATTAACAAATAAGTAGGACAACACAGATGGTAGGGCGCGTTGGTGGTGAGTGTGGGGACTTAGGTTCGATCCCAGGTCCCGGCATTTTCTTTGTTTTAATTCTCCAATGCAGGATCTTGTGTATTTCCCACTCAAGCGTTCACCATGCGCTACCATCATCCATCCAATGGATACACCTCTGTCCAGATCCAACGCCTACCATTGAAGGACCAGGGTGCACCATCAGAAGAGCATCACATGGGATTCAGCACAGGGATTGGGCTGGCCAGTTATTGGGCCCATCAAATTCAGAATTGCACACCCATATTGCTATGTCCTCCAGGCCCAATTTATTTCTTTTTTTAATTTGTTTTATTCGTTTAATTATTTTTTTCTTCAAAATTAATCATTTTTTTATTAATCATAAAATCAGAAAATCACAAAAAATATAGAATTAGGTTTTTATTTATTTAAATTAATTTTGTTGAAAAACAAATTAGATTAATTAGATTCATTTGATTGCTTTTTTTTTAGTTAAAATTAATTAGACAAATTAGGTTTAATTTGTAATTAAATTATTTTCTCAAATAAAAAAATACAAAAAATTATTTTAATTAATTAGATTTTTAGGACTTTTTGACTTATCCCCATCTTAATTCTTCGTGCGTTTATTTCCTTTCGTACCATTTTTTTAATTAATGTAACTGTTGATGGTTTGTAATAGTTTCAAATTAGGGTTTTATTTATTGCTCTTATTTCCCCAGTTTTGGTTATGTAATCCCCATCCCCCAAGGCCCTGTAATAGTTAGGATTTCTATTTCCGCACTTTAAATTCCTACAATTTTCAACTATCTAGATGCATGGCTAATAGGGTTGTATGGAAAGAATACTTGAAAATTAATACGGTAGATAATCCTAATTATGCAAAGACTAAATTAACTGAAACATAAACACATGCACATGTTCACTCCTAGGGTTTACCTCACTTCGGTTACCTTCGGTAAACAGTCACTAAGCATAGGGAATTTTAGTGGTTTCCCTCCAGTCTAAAAGATCAAAAATGACCCATTCGAATTTTGCCTCGGAAAGATCTTAAGGACTTTAGGGTAATTACTAAGGTTTCCTAGTCATAGCTTTAGTTACTGTATTTGTCCCTTTCGAACGTCCCTTAAAAACTCCAACGATGGAGCTACCTACTTCTTAATAGTAGGATAATGTTGTCTAAAGGAAACGAGAACGAACAATCCTTTTTCGAGTAGGTAGAAATCTTAAGTACTTGCTCAAAACAAAAATTTTCACACAAACACTTTTCAAAACAATTTTCAAAAACAACTTCATTACACTCTTGAGGACTGATACAAGGGTTATCACGAAGTAAAACTTTTCAAAACAAACATACACAAGCAATTTCAAAAATGAGCAAGTACCTAAGAGCCCATGGAAAACCATGGATAGAAAGGGTGCTAACACCTTCCCTTTCTATAATCTACCCCCCGTACTCAGAAACTTCTCGAAAAATGTTTTTTCTATTCTTTTTCCTTTTCCTTTGTTGGATGAAATAAAAGTCGGTGGCGACTCTTGCTTACCACGACATTTGCGAACAAAAAACACAAACCAGTATAACAGTTGGTTTTGCCACCGTATCACAGAACTGCCAACTCTGGTGGGGATTGAATAAAGTGGGGTATACCTTAGGATCTAGGTCATTAAATTTCTTCTCTTGATTGTCTTGATTGCTTTACTTTTGAGGGTTTTTTTGGGGTTACTATAGATCCTACACCCGGATCTGGGGAACACCTTTTAGGTAAGTAGCAATAAACTGTGGGGGAACTATGTTGGGGTATACCGGCATGGTTGAAGCAGTAGCTACGTTGATGTGGCACTTTGGTTGGTACCGGTAACCCTTGAGTAAATCAGGGAGAGTACAGGGCCACCGCGTGGTGTCGTGAAGCATCAACTGACCTTAGAACCTTTAATTGCACAACTTGGCCAGTAGGACGTAGCGAGGTGGTTGGCTTTGGTGTATTCCCAAGGTCGAAAGATACTCGATGTTACACTCATTAAGGTCTGACTCTTGAGCTTTGTTTGGTTGCGAGTCAATCGCCTATTGAACGAAGCTGGGAGAAAGATCAGTGATATTGAGATCCCTTTTAGAACCCGGTTACTATTTATAGGACAGGTTGAACCAATCCAACTTCAAGAGGGTATGACCTTAAAACTCATGCAGGCCTTAAACCTAAGGAATTGGTGTGACTTGTTTGTTGTTTGCTATACCTATTATGTTCTAACCTAATCATGACATCATAAGCATGGCATATCATGACTAACCATTTCAAGGATTCCCTAGGGCTCATTTTTGCTTTGTTTTGTAGGACATGGCATCTGCCCGTAGAAACACTATACAAATCAACCTTGTGAAAGTGTATCTCCAACTAAAGGACCTAGAATTAAGGGTTCTTGAAAGTTCTCATTTCACTAGAAAGCATGGTCAGTTGCTCAATCTGGTCACTGCAAAACCTGATGAAGAGTTGTTAAAAGTGTTGTTTCAGTTCTTCAACCCGGTGCACCATTGTTTCACCTTCCCGAATTATCAGTTAGTACCTACTATGGAGGAATTTTCTCAATTATTGGGAGTATCTATTCTTGACCAGTTGCCTTTCAATGGTACAGAAGAACATCCAAAGCCTGAAGAGATTGCTAGAGCTCTGTCTTTACAACGGTCTGACATAGTGGCAAATTGGGAGACTGAAGGGAGTATCCAAGGAATTCTGGTTAAGTTTCTATTTGAGAAGGCTTATCATTTTTGGGATACCTTAGATTTACAAGATTTCGAAGAGGTGCTGGCACTTCTCGTTTATGGGACGGTACTTTTCCCTAATGTTGGTTAACTCGTAGATATGAGCACTATCAAGGTTTTCCTGTCTCATAATCCAGTACCTACATTACTCAGGGATATTCTGCACTCTCTGCATGCGCGCACTCTAAAGAGAAGGGGAACCCTCCTGTGTTGCACTCCTCTATTGTCTAGGTGGTTTATTTCGCACCTACCCAGAGTTATTTTGAATAATGAACAGGGTTTGAAATGGTCTCGTAGGCCGATGTCCCTCAAGCATTTAGACATTCATTGGTGTTCGCGGTTCTTGGAAGATATTACCATCATTGATCGTTGTGGTGAATTCCCTAATGTCCCTCTCTTAGGCATTAGGGGAGGAATCACTTACAACCTTTGTTTGGACATACGTCAGTTTGGTTATGCGAGAAGAGATGGTCCACATGATACGCTCATCCAAGGAATTGCCTTCAACTATGAGAATGATGCTCAGGAATACCACAAAAGGTTCATAAAGGCTTGGGGCATGGTGCATAAAATCGATAGCAAGACGTTAGGACACACGAATTCCATTCGTCTTGAGCCTTATCTCCGGTGGGTAAGAGCTCGTGCCCAAAGTCTTAGGATTCCTTACCCAGTTGTCCTACCAATAACCCTGGAGCTAGCTATTGAAGGAGACACTACTTCACTTGGTCATCATCCCGACATGCCAACCGATCATGAAGAGTTACAGAAGTCATGGGTTCAACTCAAAAAGGAGTGGGACACATTTGAAGCTCAGTTCTATGCTAGCGAGAAAAAGGTCCTGGAGCTCACTAGGCTACTTCATGAAGAAAGGAACATAAATGCCTACATTGCGCCAAAGAGGATGCGCTCCTGGGAGACCTAGTTTCTTTTTTTAAGTTTTGTTTTGTTTAATTGTAAGCCTAAAAGGCATTCTTTGTGACAATTCGAACTTATTAATTCAATTAGCGTGTGTTTCTTTTGGTTAAACAAATCTGAGCCTTTAAGAATCCTTGAAATCATTGCATACGCATCCCATTCATAACATTGCATAAACAGGTACCATTACAGGTTTCTCATCTTCTTCGCTTTTTATTTCAGCAGAAATGTCTTCCGAACAAAGCATCAAAGAGCTCCAGGCACAAAACGCCCAGTTTCAACAAATGATTGTGGCCTTGGCCAAAGGGCAGGAGGATCTGAAGGCCCTTATTCGGAAGGACATAAAGAAGAAGAAGACCGCTAGTATCCTAAACATAGGGAGAAGGATTAAATGACCGTTGAAGCGGGCAGCTGAGCTGACATCCTCGTCAAGGGAAGGGGAGAATCAGGAAGATGAAACCAGGAAGAAGGACCCTATCCCTAAAGCATCTGACAATGACACTGATTATAATAATGAATAGTACCTTTCTACTGAGGATAGGTACAAGAAGTTGGAAGACTGTCTGAGTGTTATGGAGATCTAGAGAATACCTGGGTTGGATTTTGAAGAATTGGGATTGGTGTCGGGAGTGGTCATCCCGCAGAAATTCAAGGCTCCAATTTTTGCTAAATATGATGGGGTGTCTCTCCCAAAACTCCATCTTCGTTCCTACGTCAGGAAGATTCAGCCCCACACTGCTGATAGAAATTTGTGGGTTCACTTCTTTCAAGATAGTCTGTCAGGGACTCAGCTTGAATGGTTCTACCAACTGGAGAGAGCCAATGTCCAAAATTGGGAAGATCTAGCTGCTGCTTTTTATAAGCAGTATCAATACAACGCCGACCTTGCTCCTACTCGTACTCAACTTCAGAGTATGTCCATGGGTGCAGGTGAAGGCTTTAAGGACTATGCACAGAAGTGGAGAGACTTAGCTGGGAGGGTCCAACCCCCTTTGTCTGATAGGGAGCTGGTTGATATGTTTCTGGGGACGCTGTCTGGTCCATTCTTCAACCATTTGATTGGTAGCTCTTCAGCTGGTTTTACCGAGCTAATATTAACTGGAGAAAGGGTAGACGCTGGGATCCGAAGTGGCAAGATCCAGAAAGATACCTCATCAAGTTCGGTGAAGAAGCCCTTCATGAGTAAGAAGGAGGTCAGTTCCATTTATAGCCCAAGAGATCAGATCAGAGTTGAGCGCCATTCAACGGTAAATGTTGTGATGATACCTAGGCCTACGGCTACCCTACAACGAAACAATCAGCAAAGGGTAGAAAGACCGCAAAGGAAGTTTACCCAGATTAACATGACATTGGATGAGGTTTTACCCCATCTGCTAAAATCCAACTTGGAAACCTTGAAAGAGGCTCCCAAAAATCCTAGTACCACATCTCCTCGGTACAATCCAAACACTCGGTGTGCCTACCATTCTGAGAGTCCTGGCCACGATACAAATGACTGTTGGGCTCTGAGAAATAAAATACAAGATCTGATTGAATCCAAGGAGATTGAGTTTGATGCTCCAGAGAAGCCTAATGTCATAACTTCTCCCATGCCTAAGCACAACCGTGGAGTTAATTCCATTGATATTGATCTATTTGTTACCTCTGTTAATGAAGTTTCCACTCCTCTCATGATTGTCAAGAAGAATTTGTTGTTAGCCAGTTTATTTCCGAGTTGTGGTGAAGGTTGCCACATGTGTTCGTCTCTATCTTCTGGTTGCTATTTGCTGAAAGCAAGTTGTTGTACCCGAAAACTTGTCCTCTCATATTTCTCAAAACATGGCAAGAAAAATCTCCAAGTGGCTCAAGATTGCTCAAGAGTTGGACAGTCAAGCTATCTCCTAAGGTAGTCAACCCCAAATTAGGGTTTTGTGTTGCATCAATATCTTTGAGTCCAAATGACCTCAAGTGCTCCCCAATGTCCTAATATGTTCTCAAGTTCATCCATGTCAAATTTCAAGCCTTGCAAAGGAAGTTTGCTCAGTCAATTGCTCAAAGGGTCCAAAAATCGATTGTGCTAGGGCAAAAGTCAATTGTGACCTATAAACAGTCAAACTTCAAGATTTTTTGTCAACATTCTCATTTTGAAGGATATTTAATCATTTTATCAAGGGCTGATCATGATTTATCAAGGATTGCTCAAAATTCATCAAGACTCAAAAGTTGCTAAATTAGGGTTTTGTAGGTAAAGTCAACTCAACTTTGACCAAGCATAACTTTCTCATAGTTTATGAAAAATGACCCATCCAAAGCTCATTTTGAAGAGGATGCAATTTCCTACAATCCATATTCATACCCCAAGATCAGAAAACGCACTCACAAGAAGTTATATATTTGGACATTATAGGTCATTTTTGAAAGTCAACAAAAACACCTTTTTTGCCAAAGCTTATAACTTGAGCATGGAATATCAAAATGAGATGAGACCAAAAGTTTTGGTTATAGGACATCTCAAGATTTCTAAAAAGTCCAATAACACTTCCAAAAGTTCAAAATTGAAGAAGTTATGCATTGTTGAAGTTGGGCATTTTTGCAAAATTGCCAAAAGTCAACTATCCCCGAAACTTCAAATTTTGTCAAATTGGCCCATTCTTTTCCACTTGATTTGATCTTGCCTCATTTCACACGTGTCATAGCATCAGCCTTGTGTCCATTTATCAATTTTATTATTTTATTTGATTTTTTATTGAATTATTTCATTTTTAATCAAATTAAATCCAAATATTGATTGCTTGATATCTTTTTGGCTATTTCAGGACTGAATCATCATCATCAAGGGTATCAAACTCGTATCAAGCATTCCATGTGCAAAAAGATTGAGTTTTGACAATTTTGGAAGGTTTAGTAATGGTGAATCAAATCAAATCCCATGGCATTGATGTGCAAAGATTCAAGGCATATTTGTTAACCTAATACATTCTATCATACATAAGGAAGCTAGAGGGCATGAAAACAAGGCTAGAGGCTGCAAGAACCAACCAAACAAAACTTGAAAAAAGTGGTAAAAGTGTTAAACCAAAATCATACTTTGAGGCGTTTTCAGAAGCAAAGCTTGACACCAATCAATTGCTGGAGGTTCACTGAGTCAGAACCAATCCCTAGCAAGCCTCCATACACGCTCAAACGCATTGTAAGTGTCACACGGTCCCCCTCTGAATTTGATTTCGTATTTCAAAATCCATGCATCATTACAAGAAATCAATGGTATATTTGTAACCACCAGATAATTTCCAAGCTTTCCATATTATTTGATTTCGTTTATCTGCTCTGTGGTGCAAAACGCAATTGCTAGGGTTTTTCCTCTTGGATTAGGGATTTTCATTACAGGTAAAATTAGCCCCATTAATGGCCATGGACGTGACCGGGAGAGGAAGGCGAATGCAACCATGGTCTTGAAGGGAATTTATATGGCCTGAGGTGAATTTTGGGAACAACCTAGGCATTTAGCTACGGATTCAAATCCGCAGGTAATTTCTTTGCAGACCTGAGGACAGGGACGACAACGTTTCTCCCTCTGATTGGACCTTTCAAATTTTTGCGCACTTTTTTTATTTTCTGGCATACTGGCGCATTATCTCTTATTATTATTATTGCTTAATGTATTAACAACTAAAGCACATTGGCCTAGTGGAAGCAAGCGTTGGCAATCATGTACAGGACCTGGGTTCGAATCTCAGGTCCCCCATATGCTTTGTTATATTTTTTCTTCAGGTAATCATGTGTTGATCCAAGCGTGAGGTCTATCATGCACTCTCAAACATTCAATGGACAGATGGCCATAGGCCAGATCTGATGGCCAAGAGATGATGGTCCATCGTGGACCAAGTCAACCAGCGCGCATGGAATCCAGGAAAGTCAATACAGGGCCAGCTCATTTGGGCCACAGAATTGCTAATCAAACCTCCAAATCAGACCCAAACCTCCTATCTCTTTCTATTTCTTTTATTTAGTCTTATTTGTTTTATTATTTTTATTTAATCAATTAACCAATCAAATTTTTTTTCTTTATAAAAATAAAACCAAAAAATATTTTTCTCCATAAAATCAAATTTTAATTTTTATTAACAAATATTAATTTAATTAATTTAGGCCATTAATTAGGAATAACTTTAATATATTTTTCAATAATTAAAATCAATTAGACTTAATTAGGTTTTTATTAACATTGATTAATTTTATTTTCTTGCTTTAAATACAAAAAACCCAAAAATATTTATTTTTATTAATTAGTTTAATTAATTTAATTTAATAATTAATTTAGATAATTTCTTTCTTAAAATTCAAAAACAACAAAAAAATCTTTTCTTTAATAACAAAGGGTCAAAACCCTAGAACTTGCGCCCGATTTAATTTCCCGCACGCGATCTATTTTATTCAATATTGTATTTGTTTCCGGAATGTAATAGATAATTAGGACTATTTTTATCGCTTTATTTATTTTCTGCATTTAAATTTCAAAGGGTTGTTTTTTGGCGATGTAAACACCCGACCGACGCCTTGTAATTTAATTTCCGCAATTTATTTTCCGCAAAATATAATTGTTAGATGTTTGATAATAGGAATGCATGACAAGAATGAATGTTTAACCTAAAATCAATCAGGATAACTGTTGTACCCCAAAATTTGCCCTCTCCTTTTATCAACTTTTCTCCTCACAAGGCTCTTGGAACTCAAGATCAAGCTAGGGTTTGCTCTACTCAAGACATCTCCTTGCACTGTTGACCTAAACTAGGGTTTGAGTTTGCACAAGGATTTTTGGACCTTCAATGCTCAAATTGACTTTCATACTTCATATTGGACTCATAAGTTTGTCCATACCAAGTTTCAAGCCTTGAATAAAAATTTTGCCCAATCAATTGGACAGTTGAACTAGAAATCAACTGTATTGGGGAAAAAGTCAATTGTGGCCAATTCACACTTAAACCTCATGAATTTTGACTCACATCAACATTATGAACTCATATGAACCATTTGATCAAGTTTGGATCATAATTCCACAAGAAATTTGATCAGATCACCAAAAGGGCAAAATGGTCATTTTGGGGTTTTGACTATACAAAGGCAATTTCTGACTTTTTGACCTAGCCAAGGGCAATTCAAGCTCAACCAAGGACTCAAGGGCTTAATGTAATCATCTTGACCTATTCAACAAGTTCAAAAGATCTCAAATGCATGGGATTGACAGATGAATTTTTCAGTCAACTGAGCAAAATTTGACGGTACACTGAAAAGTCAAACTTTGACTTTTTGGTCAAAATCAAGTGCCAAGGGTCATTTTTAATCAAGATGTGTCAAATTATGAAACTTGTTCATCAAGAAACCCAAAATTTCAAATTAGGGTTTGAAATTGAAATTTTTCATAACTTAGAATTTTTCTAAGTTATGAAATTTTCTTAATTTTTCCTAACTTTGTCCCACATTTTCACCATGATGAAAATGGATTCAAACAAAACTTATAACATGAAAGTTATAGTCCACCACAAAGTCTACAACTTTTATTCACAAAGTTTTCTCAAAGGGAGGTTGGATCTCAAGTTATGATTTTTGGAACAAGGGTCCCTAAAACTTTAAACTTAGTGAAATTTTGCCCTAGTTTAGGCAGGATTTTGGCCTATCTTCTTGGACATTTTTCAAATAGTTCCACTTGGAGTCTCAATTTGAATTTCAAAGATGGATTATATAGAATGTTTCAATATTTCCAAATTGTCCAAGAACTCCTCAAACACATTTATGGTTAGGGAGAATCGAATGCTTGAAGTTGGCAAAAACTCACTTTGTATCCATGGCAAAATCATGTTCACTACAAGTTGCATTTTCAAACCAGCATGCCTTGTACTAGTTTGCAGGCCTCTAAACCACTTCACACTCCTTAATTAAATGCAAATCCATCAGTTTAAGCTTTTGTTTTGGCCATTTGGATATTGTACACAAGACTAGGCCTTAAGTAGAAAAAGGCAAATTCCCATTTTTGCAAAAGTGTGCTTTATGTTAAACCATGATCTTTGAGCATAGAGCCAATATCTCAGAAGCCAAATCAAATCCACAAATTTCAGGGGCCAAGAGGATTGTATGCAGCATATTTGATGGCTTGTACAGGCCTGTAATCACAACTTCTCATTCTTGCTTCAAAAACAAGAAAACTTGCCAAACACTTGAGAATTGAAAAACCAGCCAAGATCAACTTACACAAACATTTCAAACATATTTCACACAACCCTTTGAGCAAGAAACACGGGTGCTTGAGCCCCAAAACACCCCATAGCCATAAATTACACTTCTTTGGCAACTTGAGTTCTCCAGCTCATTTGGCTCGTGCGTTTTGCCCCAAGTTGCTTCAAACACCTTCCATTTAACTCACTCAAGTTGTCCCAAACCTCCATTACCAACTGTAACTCCATTTACAGTGTTCACCATTTTCATTTCAAGCTTGTGCAGGTTGAGTTCTATAGGCTGATTCAGGGACATTCAAGGCAAGCTAGCTATTGGAAAAGATCAAGTGAAGTTCAGGCAAGCTACCAGACATCTCAAAACTTGTTGAGAAACACTGCATTGCCCTACACGAATCCAACTTAAACAGGTTTTTCCTCACTTTCTATCTCTCTATTTAGGAACATTTAGCCTTAGGTTTGTAAATAAAAAATGTAGTGTTCATTTCTAGGAAGCCATACATATGCTCAGCTTTCATTTATATTAAGTGTGCTAGGAGAATTTCATCCACGAACATGCTGAAAAAACTAGGTCAGATTTTAGGGCCAGAGAAATTCTCTCTAGTCTTTGAGAGTTAGGACTAGTTATTTATATGGTTGGAATCGTCTTGAAATTCTCTACAAGTTTGATGTTGTGAGTTTTTGCAATAGATCACGTATACAGGATGTCCAAGTTTGTACAACAGGCGTGTGTTTTTTTCAAAATGCTGGAGGTTGAAGATGAAGATTTGGGTTGGGCTTGGCCTGTTTGCTTTTGACACCCTTTTTTTCATTTTTGCACCCCCTGGCCCAATTTCTTGAATAATTATATTTTTGCATTTTTATTTTCATTTTTGATTTTGTTTATTTATTTCCAAATATAAAAAATGCTCAAAAAACATTTTCATATTTTTTTACATTTATTTGGCATTTTATTTTAATTTTTTCTAATATAGAAAACATTTTTAATACTTTTATATTATTTATTTAAACTTAAAAGTAATATGGAAATCATACTTTTTTTTTATTTCTTATTTTTATTCACACTGAAAATATTATTAAAAATATGATTTATTTTTGTATATATTTTATTTTATATTATACATATTTAATATATTTAATATATATATATATATATATATATATATATATATATATATATATATATATATATATATATATATATATATATATATATATATATATATATATATATATATATATATATATATATATATATATATATATATATATATATATATATATATATATATATATATATATATATATATATATATATATATATATATATATATATATATATTCTTTTATTTTATTAAATACTTAGAATAAAAATACAAAATATTACATTTTTATTTTTATTATTATTTATACTAAAAAATATCTTTTTAAGTATATTTCATTTTTACACATGTTAATATATTTTTTGTATATAAAATATATATAGTATTTATTTTCTTAAAGAAATTAGGGTTTACCCTTAAAACAAATGAAATTAATCTTTTTTATTTATTTCTTTATACTTTTTACATCAAAAATACTTTTACATACATAGGTAAACAAAAACCCTTTTTTTGTATAATACATATTATTTGATATTTATTTATTTTGTTTATTTAAATATTATTCATTTATTATTCATGCAATTAAATTAAATTTGGATGTAATAGTAAATTAGGATTTATACTTCTTGTCAAATACCCCCCCCCCCCATTCAAAATTGTACCCCCATCCGCATAATCATGTTGTAATAGTTTAGAATTTTAAATTCTCGCACTTTACGCTTTCAATTATGCCATGATTAGAGAATTAGGGTTTGTATGCAAAAATCTAAATCAACAAGTAGCTTGACCTAGTCAAAGACAAAAATGCATGAAAATCAAACACAATACACACTTGCACCCCTAGGATTACAATCCCCTTGTTGCCTTCAAAAATGGGCCATGATATGCATGTTGGGTACTTTGGCAAAACAAAAACAAAACAAAAACAAAACAAAAGATCATAGTCCCTCGATGACGCTATTTTGGTTGCCTAAACAAAAATGATCAAGTCCCTCAAGAAAATTGCCAAAGATGCTTAACACAATTGCTATCATGGTATATACGATGACCCGCGCCTGTCCCGTTTAACATCCTAACACAAGGTTGTTCACCAAATGCAATGGTGAAGCAACACTGTCAAAAGGGTTAAAAACATTAGGAAAGATCTTTGAGTAAAATAGGGTAGATAGCTCTTAGTTACTTGATCAAATAAAACTTGCAAAGCATCCTTGCTATTTTCAAACACACTTCACAACACAATTTCAAAACATTTCCCAAATCAAACTTTCAAAACATTGAAATCTTTTCAAAAGACAAAAACACCTTTGTATACATTCAAACAAGAATCATTACAAAAGCTGCCACAACGATGGCCTCTTTTCAAAACATCTTTCAAAACCACACACAAAGCACCATTTCAAACAATTGAAAAAGCAAAGCAAGTGATCTAAACAAGTAACTAAGATCCCATGGATAACCATGGATGAAAAGGGTGCTTGCACCTTCCCTTTTCATAATCTACTCCCCGAACCCAAGAAAACATCTCAAAGGTCTTTCCTGTGCTTTTTGATCTTTCCTTAGGATAAAATAAAAAGTCGGTGGCGACTCTTGCTAAATCGAAACATTTGCAAACACAAACGCAAAACCTCAAGTCAGTTCTCCCACAGTATCACAGAAATGGCGACTCTGTTGGGGAAAGCTTTAAAAATGGAGTAACCTTAGGGTTTAGATCACCTTTGCATGATTATCTTGTTTGCTTTGATTGCTTTACATTTGGTTCTCTTGTTTGGGTTTTGAATCCTCCACCCGGATTTTTGGGAAACATTCATAGGTAAATAGCAATACATTGTGGAAACTGTGCGGGGTATATCGACATGGTTGAAGCAATAGTTATTTTGTGTGACATATTTGTGAGTACCGGTAGCCTTTGAGTTAATCAAAGAGAATACGGGGCCGCTGAGTGATGTCATGAAGCACTAATGAACTCTTAGAACCTTACTTGACCATCTTGGCCTTATTAGGGGTAGTGAGATGGTCGGCTTTGGTGCAGTCCAAAGTTGGTAGATACTCGATACTACACTCATTGAGGGTTGTTTTCTTGGAATATTTTGGTCGCCAGTTAAGTGGCTAAACCAAAACAATAAACAGAAAATAATCCAGTGATATTGAGCTCCTTAGAACCCGGTTACTATTTATAGGACAGGTTGAGCCAACTAACTTCAAGAGGGTACTTACCTATGAAACCTCATGCAAGCCTAAAACTAGGATCTTGTGTGACTTGCTTGTACATATGTTTGTGCATACATCATAAACATCATAAAGCATCATTTGCATCCACTAACCATTTCAAGGGTTTGGATCTTCATCTTTGTTCTTGTTTTATAGGTCATGGAATCTCTTCGCAGGAAAACAATTCAGGTCAACCTTGTGAGAATCCCTCCTCAACTCAAGGAGCTTACTTCCAAGATCCCAGAGAATTCTCTCTTCAGTGAAAGACATGGTAGACTTCTCAACTTGGTCAACTCCAACATTGAAGAAGACATGGTGAAAGTTCTCTTCCAGTTCTTTGACCCCCTACACCAATGTTTTACATTCCTTGATTACCAACTAGTACCTACTCTGGAGGAATTTTCTCAACTCCTGAGGATTCCTATTCTCCATCAACTACCCTACAACGGTATGGAAAGAGAACCAAAGCCTGAAGATGTTGCTCAAGCCTTACACTTGCAACCATCTGATATCAAAGGTCATTCAGAAACCAGAAGTGGTGTCAAGGGTTTCTTGGCAAAGTTTCTGTTTGAGAAGGCACAGGACTGCTGGAATTCTCTAGATCTACAAGCTTTTGAAGAGATTGTGGCACTCCTCATCTATGGTTTGGTCTTGTTCCCAAACCCTGATCAGCTTATAGATGTGAACGCTGTCAAGATTTTCATATCTCTAAATCATGAACCTACATTGCTTGGGGACATCCTACACTCATTTCACACACGAACAATGAGGAAAAAAGGTGTTCTCATGTGTTGTACTCCTCTTCTAGCAAGGTGGTTTATTTCTCACCTTCCCCGAACAGTTTTGAAGAATGAGCAGGGTTTAAGGTGGTCACAACGGTTGATGACCCTCACACATTCTGATGTTCATTGGTGTTCTCGGTCCAGAGAAAATGTCATCATCATTGATCGTTGTGGAGAGTTCCCTAATGTCCCATTACTTGGCATTAGGGGAGGCATTACCTACAACCCATGTTTAGCTCTAAGTAAGTTTGGATATGCTCGGAGAGATGGTCCTCATGATATGCTGATCCCTGACTTGGTTTTTGACTTCGACAATGATGCGCAAGGACTTCGACAAAGGTTCATCCGAGTTTGGAGGATGCCCAACAAAATGGATAGTAAGACACTGGGGCACAAGAATTCCATCCCCCTTGAGCCTTATCTCAAATGGGTACGAACCCGCACCCAGAGTCTTATGATGCCTTACCCTCACATTCTCCCCGTGATCAAAGAGCCTGTTATGGAAGGAGAGGTTCCATACACCCTCCTACATCCTGACATGCCAACATCATTGGAAGAATTACAAAAGAGTTGGATACAAATCAAAGAAGAGCGGAATACTTTTGAAGCCAGCTTCTACACCAGTGAGAAGAAGGTTTTGGAGCTTACCCGCCGACTTCACGAAGAGGAGACTCTTAACACTTACATAGCTCCAAAGAGGATGCACAATGTCTTTTTACATTAAGAATTTTGTAATATTTTTGCCCATGGGGCATTTATGTACTAACAAATTTCTTCTTAATATGACGTGTGTTCTTTTTGTTTGCAACAAATTTGAATTTCTGAATCCTTGAATGCATTACATGAATAACATATCATTCATCATATGCATAAACAGGTCTCCACACCAGGTTTCCTTATCTTTCTGCTGTTTATTTCAGCAAGATGGATTTGGATCAGACGGTTAAAGATCTGCAAGCACAGAATTCGCAATTCCAGCAACTCCTCATGACCTTAGCAAAGGGTCAATAGGACTTAAAAGCACTGTTAGAGAAAGAGAAGGAACCGGAAAGGAAGAAGAAGAAAAGAATTATGGTAGCCACTATGGGAAGGATATTTGAGCATCAGGCTAGGAGAGTTCTGGAGTTCCCCTCGACGTCTGACGAAGGGGTTGGTAAAGGAAAAGCGGTTGCAATGCCTTCTGAATCTGAAGCTGAAGAAGAAGAAGAGGATGAGAATGAAGATTACTCAGAACAGCAATATCCCCCGGCGGATGATAAGTATAAAAATCTTGAGGATCAGTTGGCAGCAATGGAGTTGCAAAGGGTACCTGGTTTAGATTTCGAAGAACTAGGATTGGTTGCTGGGATCGTCATTCCTCCCAAGTTCAAAGTACCTACATTTTCTAAGTATGACGGTTTGTCTTGTTCAAAGATGCATCTGAGATCCTACGTCAGAAAGATCCAACCTCACTCCTCTGATAAGGATCTTTGGGTCCACTTTCAAGATAGTTTGTCAGGCACGTAATTGGACTGGTTTTATCAACTTGAGAGGTCGGATGTTCATAACTGGGAAGACTTAGCTGCTTCTTTCTACCGAAAATACCAATACAATGCAGATTTAGCACCTACTTGTACTCAACTACAGAGTATGGGTATGGCTTCTAATGAGGGATTTAAGGAGTATGCCCAAAAGTGGCGGGATTTGGCTGGAAGGGTGCAGCCACCTTTGTCGGATAGAGAGCTGGTTGACATGTTTTTAGGGACTCTGTCAGGTCCATTCTTAAATCATTTAATCGGGAGTTCATCTGCAGGATTCACTAAATTAATTCTGACCGGTGAAAGGGTTGAAGCTGGCATTAAAAGTGGTAAAATTCAGAAGGATGCCTCCGCTTCCGCTGCTATTAAGAAGACCTTCCCAGCTAAGAAGGAAGTTTTCGCTGTTCACAACCAGAGAAACCAAGGAAGAATGGAGCGCCGACCAACAGTGGGGGTTGTTATGATCCAAAACTCCTCAACCGATCAACCTCGCAGCAATCAACCAAGAGCTAATCAGCAAAGGGTAGAAAGGCCACAACGGCAGTTCACCCGAATCAACATGACACCGGCTCAAGTCCTCCCTCATCTGTTAAAGCTGAACCTAACCAACTTGAAAGAAGCCCCAAAAAACCTTAATACATCTTCTCCTTATTATCACTTCAATGCAAAATGTGCATACCACTCTGACAGTGTAGGGAATGATACCAACAACTGTTGGGCTCTTAAAAACAAAATCCAAGACTTGATAGACGCCAAGGAGGTAGAATTCAATACGCCCGAAAAGCCGAATGTGATTTCTGCCCCAATGCCGAAGCACGGTCATAATGTCTGTGATCGGTGGATCTGGAACTGACTGTTTTAAAGCTGGTTCGCGAAATGTCGCGGAAGCAAGAGTCGCCACCGTCTTTTATTTTCTCCAAATGGAAAGGACAAAAGCACAGCAAAATTCCTTAAAGAGATTGCTCTCGGTTCGGGAGGTAGATTATAGAAAGGGAAGGTGTTAGCACCCTTTCTATCCATGGTTATCCATGGGCTCTTAGATACTTGCTCATTGTGTTTTCAAAAGTGGTTTGTTTGCTTTTCAACTGTGAGTGGGTTTGAAAAAGTTTCTTTGAAAATTCCAATTCGACTCTTGTATCGGTCCTCAAGAGTGTTTGAAAAATTGCTTTCGAAAGCTTTTTTGAAAATGTGTCGGTGTGAAAAGTATTTTTGAATTTGTTTGAAATTTAGAGCAAGTATCTAGAGTCGTCTACCTACCCTAAGGAATTCGTCTGTGTAAATGTCCTTTAAAGTAGTGCCATCCCACCATTGAGAGGTAGGTAGCACCACCATAGGAGGTGTTCGGGTCAATTCGAGGTTCGGGACATGGTGATCACCAGAGCAATGGGAAGACACCTTAGAAGCTACCCTCATGCCAGGTTCCCGGATCATGAGGACTTACTAAGACATCCTCTACTCGACGATCACCTTTCGAGGCAAGGCAACAGTGAGGCGTACCCTAGGGGTGGTGTGTGCGATTTGTGTGTCGTTTTCATTTGCATTTATCTTGTCATGTTATTGGTGTTCTAGCGCTTGTTTTTATTTTGTCCATACATTCTTTCATGCCATTTATTTAACAGTTAAAAATTGCGAGAAAAGTAAATTCTAAGCTATTACAAACGGCGCGGGTCCACATCGCCAAAATTAAGCCAGGACCCGATTTTGACAGAAAATAAAGAAGTAAAAGAAAGATAAAGAATTAAAAGTGCGAGCAATTGGTTACAAGGCTTCGGGAGAGATACATAAATATTATAAAGAAATAAAATAAATATGCGAATAAGAATTAAATCGAAACGAGGGCGTTGGACCCTTTTTGCAAAATTAAAATTACATGGATTTAATTAATTAAAAAGAAAGAAAGAACTTGTTTTTTTTGGTATTTTTTAGTATTTTAGGATTTAATATGAAAAAAGAATTAATTAAAATAAATACTAACCCTAATTCTAATGGCTTTTAATTTATTAAGAAAATATTGAATTTTAACCTAAATTAATCCTAATTTTATATACAAATTTAATTATAAAAATAAATAAAATAAGTAATATTAAATACTTGATTATCATGAAAGAAAAATAAAAAGATGAAAATTAATCAAACCTAATTCTATGTTTTTTTAAATTTATTATGAAAATATTAAATTAAACCCTAATTTAAAACTAATTATTTTACATGCAAATTTATTTACAAGAAATATTAAACAAAAATAAAAAAATATTTATTATTTTTTCCTTTTCTGATTTTTTTTTATGTTTTTTTTTATGCTTTTTATGAAAATAATTAATTAATTAAACAAATATAATTAAAAGAAAATAGAATTAATAAATAAAAAGAAACATAGCAAACCTAGGGGGGTTGTAGTCCCCAACATGGAGGTTAATCTTGAGAAATCTGGCCCAATAACCTTGGCCTGTTTGGACTTTTGCCAGGTAGCGTGCTGAAGCGTTGACCGGGGTGCATCCTATTCCTTAGATCTGAGCCTTTGATTTGATCTCCCTGGCTTTGTGAATGGTTTGATTTTGAGGGCGCATGATGTGCTTTGATGTTGAACCTGTATGGAATCAATAAATACAAAATAATGTGAAGAGGGAGAAGACCTGGGGCTCGAACCCAGGTCATGACTATTACCAGCACTATCGCTTGCCACTGGATCAACTCACACGCGTTTAATATATAATAACTAGTAAATATTATAAAAGAAAGTTGGTTAGTAGCTTAAAAACGCGCGCGGATTTTGAATGAACCACTCACGCCTTGACACTGCATCGTCTTCTTCATGTTTGTTTTTCCTGAAAATATAATAAAACATGGCAACGGTTTTTGAAGCGTTCTCTTAGGCTATCTTCTGAAAAATAGCGACTAGCCCTGTGACGCTCATAAATTGAGCGCGAGGGTAGCTTCTTCTTCGTCCAAAGGCGCTGATCATGACCATGGTACTGTGGTGTCCTAATTTTGCCTTATCTTAAAACCCCTAATTCGAAACTCTGCAAACCCTAAAAAGCAACAATGGTATATTGGCACACAATGTATAAAAATACAATTAAACATATGGGTTAGCTTCAGAATTGCATAAGGAGTATGAATCAACAATTAAAATGCCATGAAAATGCATAGATGTTAAAACACGATTATGAATTTTTTTCTGTACAGGGTCGGTTCATTGTACCAATTCTTTGAGTTTGGATGAATGTTTTTGATTGGAAATCGTTCTATGAAGCTTCAGCAAGCTAATGAAACAAAAATCGTGCCTTGAATCACCCTAGAATGAGGTTTTCAGTTTTGAGTTTTTAAACCAAAATTTCAAGTTTGTCAATTGGTTTCTAGCGCAGCTTTGTGGTCAATTGCATTAGGTTTTTGTTCTATGCTTATGTAGGAATGAATTAGGTTAAGGAAATCACACAAAAGGCTTGGCATTCATGACTTTGAAAGATTTGATTTTCAAGATCTTTTTTCAAATATTTTCCATGTGTTTTTGTACAAATTAAGATCAATTCTCTCCAAATCTTTCCCTATTTAATTTCACACGAATTATTGAGTAGATTTTGTGCACAAAAAGATTGTGAGACTTAGGTTAAATATTTTTCATGTATTTAATTTGATTTAAATGAATTATTATTAATAAAAATTCAAATAAATAAATAAAAAATAAAGAAATACTTCCCTTTGGGCCAAGTGGTCGTGCACATGCCTTGGATGATGAATTGTGGAAGAAAAATGGGCCCATTAGCAATTTTAGGTCATTTGAACCAATGTTGACTTTTCAAAATATCCAAAAACTTCCCAACTTCCACAAGGCATAACTTGCTCAATTTTTAAGTTTTGCTCATCTTCTTGTACATTTTGGAAAGGTCTTTGAGTCCTCTAACCAATGCCTTTGGTCCCATGTCATTTTGATTTACCAATCTCAAGTTATGGCCTTTGACTTAAAGTCCCTTTTTGTTGACTTTTGAAAATGACCTATAATGTTGAAATTGATAACTTTTTGTGAGAGCATTTCTTGGACTTGGGGTATGAAGATGAGTTGTAGGAAATGTCTTTCTCTTCAAAATGAGATTTGGATGGAATTTTTCTGATAATCCATGTGAAAGTTATGCCCTGGTCAATTTACAGTTGACTTTTCCAGTTGTCCAAATAAGGAAACTTTTGCATCTTGATGATTTTTGAGCCAAGCTTTGAGAATCATGATCAAGCATTGATCAAATGATGTTTAAGGCTTCAAAATGAGATGTTGACCAAAAATTTGAACTTTTGACTGTCAAATGACCATTTTGCCCCTACAGTTGACTGTAGTGCAATTAGGGTTTTGACTGTGCAATTTTGAGCTGAATGTCTTGAAACTTGGTATGAGGATGCTTGACCAAATTTGTAGGCATGTAGGACTTGATTGGACCTTTGGAAACTTCATTTTCTTGATCAGAACCAAAACCCTAATTTTGACTGCTTAGGAGGCCCTTGCACTGTGCAACCCTTGGGGAATTTTGAAGCTTGACTTGGCATTTTCTTGAAGAATATGGGAGGGCAAATTTTGGGGTACAACAGTTGCCCCTGTTCAATCCTCTTAGACCTGAGGATGCAGATTGGCTGACGTGCCTTTCGTAATCCGAGGGTAGAAGATGATTGAACACTAGAGTGCCCAGAAATTTGCGCTCACATAGTAGCAGTGTGATGATGGAATGGGCTTATAGATGCCATTTGGAGATTGATGAATAGGGTGATGGGCTTACAGATGCCATCTGGATGTTGATCACGTAAGAGATTCCTTAGCGAGAACCTGCATACCTGCAAAAGAAAAATGAGTACCTGACACGTTGCAGGAGCTGGTTTTCAGATGCTTTGTATAAATGCGTCCTGACTGGTTACAGGAGTTGGATCTGGAGCTTCAAACGGTGATGAACGAACCAGGGGTGGTTACTACCTTAGCATGAACGGTAAGAGAACCTTGGGTGACTTTAACTTCAACAACGCTCATTGAGAAAATCTTGGTGGGAATTACCATCTTCGCAGTATCGGGAAGAGAACCAAAGGAAATTATAATCTGAAAGGGAATTACATCTCACGCACCGTCGGGGAGAGAACCATAGGAAATTATAACCTGAAAGGGAATTACATCTCACGCACCGTCGGGGAGAGAACCATAGGAAATTATAACCTGAAAGGGAATTACATCTCACGCACCGTCGGGGAGAGAACCATAGGAAATTATAACCTGAAAGGGAATTACATCTCACGCACCGTCGGGGAGAGAACCATAGGAAATTATAACCTGAAAGGGAATTACATCTCACGCACCGTCGGGGAGAGAACCATAGGAAATTATAACCTGAAAGGGAATTACATCTCACGCACCGTCGGGGAGAGAACCATAGGAAATTATAACCTGAAAGGGAATTACATCTCACGCACCGTCGGGGAGAGAACCATAGGAAATTATAACCTGAAAGGGAATTACATCTCACGCACCGTCGGGGAGAGAACCATAGGAAATTATAACCTGAAAGGGAATTACATCTCACGCACCGTCGGGGAGAGAACCATAGGAAATTATAACCTGAAAGGGAATTACATCTCACGCACCGTCGGGGAGAGAACCATAGGAAATTATAACCTGAAAGGGAATTACATCTCACGCACCATCGGGGAGAGAACCATAGGAAATTATAATCTGAAAGGGAATTACATCTCACGCACCGTCGGGGAGAGAACCATAGGAAATTATAACCTGAAAGGGAATTACATCTCACGCACCGTCGGGGAGAGAACCGTAGGAAATTATAACCTAAAAGGGAATTACATCTCACGCACCGTCGGGGAGAGAACCATAGGAAATTATAACCTGAAAGGGAATTACATCTCACGCACCGTCGGGGAGAGAACCATAGGAAATTATAACCTGAAAGGGAATTACATCTCACGCATCGTCGGGGAGAGAACCGTAGGAAATTATAACCTAAAAGGGAATTACATCTCACACACCGTCGGGGAGAGAACAATAGGAAATTATAACCTAAAAGGGAATTACATCTCACGCACCGTCGGGGAGAGAACCACAAGAAATTATAACCTGAAACGGAATTACATCTCACGCACCGTCGGGGAGAGAACCATAGGAAATTATAACCTGAAAGGGAATTACATCTCACGCACCGTCGGGGAGAGAACCATAGGAAATTATAACCTGAAAGGGAATTACGTCTCACGCACTGTCGGGGAGAGAACCATAGGAAATTATAACCTGAAAGGGAATTACCACCTCACGCACCGTCGGGGAGAGAACCATAGGAAATTATAACTTGAAAGGGAATTACATCTCACGCACCGTCGGGGAGAGAACCATAGGAAATTATAACCTGAAAGGGAATTACATCTCACGCACCATCGGGGAGAGAACCATAGGAAATTATAATCTCAAAGAAAAACCTAAAATGGAATTATATCTCACGCACCGTCGGGGAGAGAACCAATAGGAAATTATAATCTCAAAGAAAAACCTAAAATGGAATTATATCTCACGCACCGTCGGGGAGAGAACCAATAGGAAATTATAATCTCAAAGAAAAAACTAAAATGGAATTATATCTCACGCACCGTCGGGGAGAGAACCAATAGGAAATTATAATCTCAAAGAAAAACCTAAAATGGAATTATATCTCACGCACCGTCGGGGAGAGAACCAATAGGAAATTATAATCTCAAAGAAAAACCTAAAATGGAATTATATCTCACGCACCGTCGGGGAGAGAACCAATAGGAAATTATAATCTCAAAGAAAAACCTAAAATGGAATTATATCTCACGCACCGTCGGGGAGAGAACCAATAGGAAATTATAATCTCAAAGAAAAACCTAAAATGGAATTATATCTCACGCACCGTCGGGGAGAGAACCAATAGGAAATTATAATCTCAAAGAAAAACCTAAAATGGAATTATATCTCACGCACCGTCGGGGAGAGAACCAATAGGAAATTATAATCTCAAAGAAAAACCTAAAATGGAATTATATCTCACGCACCGTCGGGGAGAGAACCAATAGGAAATTATAATCTCAAAGAAAAACCTAAAATGGAATTATATCTCACGCACCGTCGGGGAGAGAACCAATAGGAAATTATAATCTCAAAGAAAAACCTAAAATGCTTCTACTGAGTCTTCATCAGAAAAATCTGTTGGGAGTCGATTTAGCTGGACTAGAGAAGGCCTTGGACTGGATAAGAAATCTTTGGGGTCGATTAACCGAACCTGTCTAGGTCTTGAAATATGATTGAGAATTTAACTGAATCTTTCCTGAAAGGTAGAGGTCAGTCATATGCCATGCATGATATGGACCAAGCAATGATGTTCTCGACATAAATGAGATTTGTATGATATGATGCGTCTACGCATGCTATGTGATGTTTTATGAATGTATATTTTCGTCTAGGAAAGTAAATCCTTGACGGGTGCCGGGAAGTCACTCCTGGGCTGATGTTTGAAGAATAAGCTTTTACTTCCGCTGGGGATGATAGTTGCAAGAATACCGGTAGGAGAAGATGACTCCGTTGGGGAATAAACTTGGCGAATGGAATAACTCTGCGGGGAGAAACGTACTCTGACGATCTTGCTGGGGAGCAATACTCTGTGGGGAGAGAGATGCTTTGCTGAGTTGTTGATAATAACTTGCTGAGGATATCTTTGCTGTATCAGAAGTATTGATAGACTTCGCTGGGGGTAAGAAAGAACTGTGTTGATGACGCCCTTTCCGCGGCTTTTGGCTGAGGATAACCCAGTTATGTCCTGTTAAGGAAATAACTCTTTAAATAAAGCCGGGCGACGCGTTCGTGCTCTGAGAGGTTAAGCTTCCAGAATCTACTGGGGATAAGCTTACTGCTTGGGGATATGAATTCCAACCTTCCTGGGGAACTGGATTGGACTCTTCTGGGGAAGTTTTGATATGCTGGGGAAGTGATTCCTTTGAATATTTGATATGCCGCCGGGGAACAATCTTTAGACCAAGACTGTCGGGGATGCTTGTTAAGAATATGTGTACTGCTGCTGGGGAACGTTGAGACCTGCTGGAGGATACCCAACTTTTTTAAGCTTTGATGATATGGCTTGGGGAGAGTGCACTGACTTGCTGGCTCACTCTCTGGGGAATTGGGATACCTGGTTATGTTCTTTAGCTGAACCTACCTTGATACCTTGGAGGACAGAACAATTAGATTGCTCAGACAACTTTTTATTGCCCCTGTTTCTGAGGTGGGAGAGGAAGACCTGTGAGGCGCTGATAGTGGTTGATGGACAAACCTTCTTCTGGTAGGCAAGTGACAAGATGCCGGGACATAGTCGTACGCTTTGATCCCTAACTTTTGCCTGGACCGCCCTTTCGGGTTTTCAGTCCATCGGGATACCCATTTTTGCCCAAGCCGCCTTTTCAGGTTTTCGACTTGCCGGGTGTACAGGTTTTTTTCATTTCATCCCTTCATTTTTCCCGAACCCTTTTGGTTCGCCGGGAAGCCCTTATTTTTGCCTAGGTGTGTCAACCTAGCGGGTCTTTGATTATGCGCAGTATTTTTTCGACTATGTCCGTGCTTTCAGAAGGTAGGGAGTTTCCCCTGTTAGAAGTGTGTTGTCCTGCCACCAGAAGATGTTTGATCAGGCAAGATTCGTTGTTGGAATGCCCCAAGTGACTCAGGCGGAGATTTGCCCCAGGCTATTTGGCCTTTGAGAGATTCTCCGAATCTTGATTGGATTGCCCCAGATGATGGACCATGGTCATGTCTCCCCCTTGATTGGAGGTACTTCTGTTCATTAGGCATTCGTCGTGCGAACTTCTGCTGTTCAAACAAAAAGTCATATGCAAACAAAGTTATGTTAAAAATGCAAAGCCTATGTCTGTCTTGAAAATTTTGAAAATGCATTTTTCATAAAATAAATGATTGTTTGTAAAACGTGATGTCAACTCCGTATTTACCGTAGGCCTTCAGGAGTCAGGATACCTTTCGTACCAGTATGCTTTCGAACTAACCCATGCTTCAGCTAGGACTTTTAAGGGTTATAACGTGGCCTGGTTCACGGTTTAAGAAACAAAGGATAAAGGCTCAAAATTTTTGTACCCACCCACTCTTCGTGATGTTCTTCAAACCTAAACTCAGCTGATCGTGCGTTAGACCTTGTTTGAGTCTTTACTCTGATTTTCCGGTGATGATTCGGATGTTGATAACTTATTTTGAATAGGCGGTCGTTCCTTTTTTGTTGAGGGTTTGTAAGACCTCTTTCTTGTCTGATTCTTGTTATCCCTTTCTTTTTTTTGCCTGAACTGTTTCCCCTTTTTTTTGGAATTACAGTCAGCGGGATGCCCCAGTTTTGTAAGTCTCCTTCATGGGTTTTGACTTAATGGGTTTTTTTTATTTATTTTTTTAGATAATGACTGCCTTTCTTTATTGATTATACGGAACCATCACTGTCTTTCTTTGTTTTGTAAGGATCTTTTTGGTGCCATTCGTTATGCACTTGGATCAACTGAGAGAACTACCCTGCCCCAGGTTATGATCAAGGGTTTCAATTTTCGAAAAGAAAAACTCCTACTTCTTTGGCTCAGAGGGGTTGACGAGGGATTATCATCCTTATAACTCTAGTGTTTAGGGATTGAAACAATGCTTGTACCTCATCAGCGGGGTCTATTCAAAAGCATACTGTAAAGGTTGCGGTATCGTTTTCGTCATCCTCCCTCAAGAGGCTTTAGAATTTTTAGATCAAGAGTTGACATCAGAAAAAATATGAAAACAGTTTGCATATAGTGAATGCGAATATATTGCTTCAAAATAGACATATGCGATGCATTAATGAACTAACAACGTTTAATCATGAATAAATGTTTGAACAGTTAAAAGAAAGTTACAGCTTGAAAATTCTAATAAACACAAGTCTTCCAGTCTCAGGGCTTATTACTTCGACTGGTGCATCTTGTAGGGATGGCAGGAGCATTCAGCCTGGCCCATCTGGGTGAAATCCACAACTCTTTCATTAATCAGATCTTGAATCTTATTCTTCAAAGCCCAGCAGTCATCGGTGTCATGTCCTGGACTGTCAGAGTGGTATGCACATCTTTCCTCAGGATTGTACTTTAGGGATGTTGTGTTGAGATGCTTAGGAGGGTCCCTTAACGTCACCAGATTCAACTTCAACAATTGTTGTAAAGCTTGAGACGGTGACACGTTGAGTTTGGTGAACTGCCTTTTAGGTTTGTCGGGCTTGCTCTGATCAGCCCGTTGTTCTCGGCGAGGCCGTTGTTGGACCTGTGAAGTAATAGCAGCTTGGAGAGGCCCAGACCTTTGACTTCTTGGAAGTTGGTTAATGACTGGGTCCCTGACTTGGGATGGTTGCTTCACGTCTTGATGAAGCTGACTGATCATGGCCCTCAACTCTCCTTGCTCCTGAGCTAAACTTTGGATGAGAATCCTTTGCCCCAGCATCTGGGTTTTCAATGTGTCTACCTCAGCTTGTAGACGTTTCAGCCGTTCGTCCTTGTCGTCCTCAGCATTGTTCCTGACCAAAGTCCCCATGAGGAGTGTTTTCAGCTCTTCCTGCCCCTTGGATAGGCTTAGGAAGATCTCCTTGAACTGAGTCTCTTGAGTGTGAAGGTCCTGGTTATCTGGTTGGGGAGCCATTGCTGAAATAAACAGCGAACAAGGATAAGTGACCTGCAATCAAGGGTACCTGTTATGCAATGATATGTATGATATGCATGTAATGTTTTCAAGGACCTCGCGGGGTAAACAAGAAAATTTGTTAGAGCTGGGATCCGGTAGCTTGATTGAAGGTACTTCAGGTTGTTGAGAGTCCTTCTTCAAGGGTCAAAGGCTCACCATATCCAGTGGGTCATAGCCCTTGACAACCTTGTCTAGAGGAAAATAAATCCCCTTTGCCCCTTGCTGGACAGTTGATTCATCATGACCTGCATCACAAGCCCTTGAGATCCTTGAAATGGGTTAGGATGTATGCAATGGTATGATGTTATGGTATGCATGGGGTAATGTAAGTAACCCTGTTATGAGTCCCTATTAAGGACTGCAAACCAAAATCTGCAAGAAACTTAGTGAACCTGTCAGGAGTCCCAATTAAGGACTAAAATAGACCCTGCAAGAAACTTGGTAAACCTTGTTATGAGTCCTGGTTAAGGACAAAAAAAAACCCGCAGGAAATTCAGTAGACCTTGTTATGAGTCCTAATTAAGGACTATAAACAACACCTGCAAGCAAACTCAGTAAACCTGCCATGAGTCCTAATTAAGGACTATGGACAAAACCTGCAAAAACTTAGCAAACCCTGCTATGAGTCCCCATTAAGGACTATAAGCAAGCCCTGCAAGTAATTCCTGTGTTAGATAACAAGCATGCAAATAGTCAAGTACGAAGGCACACAAGTCACACAAGGCAAGCCCCTAAAGTTTAAGGCCAGCATGAGGTCTGGGTATTACCCTCTTGAAGTTGGTGGGCTCAACCTGTCCTATTAGAAGTAACCGGGTTCTAAGGGTCCCAATATCACTGGATTGCTTTCATTGTTCATCGTTTCGATTTAGCCACTGAACTGGCGACCGAAATATTCCAGGAAAGCAACCCTCAATTGAGTGTAGTATCGAGTATCAACCAACCTCGGACTGTACCAAAGTCAGTTATCTCACTACCCTAAAGAGGCCAAGATGGTTCAATTAAGGTTCCTAAGGTCTGTTGATGCTTCACGACACCACGCGGAGGCCCCGTACTCTCCTTGACTGAACTCAAGGGTTACCGGTACACACCAAAGTGCCACATCAACGTAGCAGACTGTTTCAACCATGTCGGTATACCCCGCACAGTTCCCTCACAGCCTTGTTGCTATTTTCTAAGAAGGTATCCCCCAGATCCGGGTTAGGATCTATAGAACTCCCAAGACAGTCCCACAATTTAAAGCAAACAAGGAAAGCAATTGAAAACACAGTTATGAACTAACCCTAAGGTACACCTCACTTTAAGTTAATTCCCCAGCAGAGTCGCCAGTTCTGTGATCGGTGGATCTGGAACTGACTGTTTTAAAGCTGGTTCGCGAAATGTCGCGGAAGCAAGAGTCGCCACCGTCTTTTATTTTCTCCAAATGGAAAGGACAAAAGCACAGCCAAATTCCTTAAAGAGATTGCTCTCGGTTCGGGAGGTAGATTATAGAAAGGGAAGGTGTTAGCACCCTTTCTATCCATGGTTATCCATGGGCTCTTAGATACTTGCTCATTGTGTTTTCAAAAGTGGTTTGTTTGCTTTTCAACTGTGAGTGGGTTTGAAAAAGTTTCTTTGAAAATTCCAGTTCGACTCTTGTATCGGTCCTCAAGAGTGTTTGAAAAATTGCTTTCGAAAGCTTTTTTGAAAATGTGTCGGTGTGAAAAGTATTTTTGAATTTGTTTGAAATTTAGAGCAAGTATCTAGAGTCGTCTACCTACCCTAAGGAATTCGTCTGTGTAAATGTCCTTTAAAGTAGTGCCATCCCACGATTGAGAGGTAGGTAGCACCACCATAGGAGGTGTTCGGGTCAATTCGAGGTTCGGGACATGGTGATCACCAGAGCAATGGGAAGACACCTTAGAAGCTACCCTCATGCCAGGTTCCCGGATCATGAGGACTTACTAAGACATCCTCTACTCGACGATCACCTTTCGAGGCAAGGCAACAGTGAGGCGTACCCTAGGGGTGGTGTGTGCGATTTGTGTGTCGTTTTCATTTGCATTTATCTTGTCATGTTATTGGTGTTCTAGCGCTTATTTTTATTTTGTCCATACATTCTTTCATGCCATTTATTTAACAGTTAAAAATTGCGAGAAAAGTAAATTCTAAGCTATTACAAACGGCGCGGGTCCACATCGCCAAAATTAAGCCAGGACCCGATTTTGACAGAAAATAAAGAAGTAAAAGAAAGATAAAGAATTAAAAGTGCGAGCAATTGGTTACAAGGCTTCGGGAGAGATACATAAATATTATAAAGAAATAAAATAAATATGCGAATAAGAATTAAATCGAAACGAGGGCGTTGGACCCTTTTTGCAAAATTAAAATTACATGGATTTAATTAATTAAAAAGAAAGAAAGAACTTGTTTTTTTTGGTGTTTTTTAGTATTTTAGGATTTAATATGAAAAAAGAATTAATTAAAATAAATACTAACCCTAATTCTAATGGCTTTTAATTTATTAAGAAAATATTGAATTTTAACCTAAATTAATCCTAATTTTATATACAAATTTAATTATAAAAATAAATAAAATAAGTAATATTAAATACTTGATTATCATGAAAGAAAAATAAAAAGATGAAAATTAATCAAACCTAATTCTATGTTTTTTTAAATTTATTATGAAAATATTAAATTAAACCCTAATTTAAAACTAATTATTTTACATGCAAATTTATTTACAAGAAATATTAAACAAAAATAAAAAAATATTTATTATTTTTTCCTTTTCTGATTTTTTTTATGTTTTTTTTATGCTTTTTATGAAAATAATTAATTAATTAAACAAATATAATTAAAAGAAAATAGAATTAATAAATAAAAAGAAACATAGCAAACCTAGGGGGGTTGTAGTCCCCAACATGGAGGTTAATCTTGAGAAATATGGCCCAATAACCTTGGCCTGTTTGGACTTTTGCCAGGTGGCGTGCTGAAGCGTTGATCGGGGTGCATCCTATTCCTTAGATCTGAGCCTTTGATTTGATCTCCCTGGCTTTGTGAATGGTTTGATTTTGAGGGCGCATGATGTGCTTTGATGTTGAACCTGCATGGAATCAATAAATACAAAATAATGTGAAGAGGGAGAAGACCTGGGGCTCGAACCCAGGTCATGACTGTTACCAGCACTATCGCTTGCCACTGGATCAACTCACACGCGTTTAATATATAATAACTAGTAAATATTATAAAAGAAAGTTGGTTAGTAGCTTAAAAACGCGCGCGGATTTTGAATGAACCACTCACGCCTTGACACTGCATCGTCTTCTTCATGTTTGTTTTTCCTGAAAATATAATAAAACATGGCAACGGTTTTTGAAGCGTTCTCTTAGGCTAGCTTCTGAAAAATAGCGACTAGCCCTGTGACGCTCATAAATTGAGCGCGAGGGTAGCTTCTTCTTCGTCCAAAGGCGCTGATCATGACCATGGTACTGTGGTGTCCTAATTTTTCCTTATCTTAAAACCCCTAATTCGAAACTCTGCAAACCCTAAAAAGCAACAATGGTATATTGGCACACAATGTATAAAAATACAATTAAACATATGGGTTAGCTTCAGAATTGCATAAGGAGTATGAATCAACAATTAAAATGCCATGAAAATGCATAGATGTTAAAACACGATTATGAATTTTTTTTCTGTACAGGGCCGGTTCATTGTACCAATTCTTTGAGTTTGGATGAATGTTTTTGATTGGAAATCGTTCTATGAAGCTTCAGCAAGCTAATGAAACAAAAATCGTGCCTTGAATCACCTTAGAATGAGGTTTTCAGTTTTGAGTTTTTAAACCAAAATTTCAAGTTTGTCAATTGGTTTCTAGCGCAGCTTTGTGGTCAATTGCATTAGGTTTTTGTTCTATGCTTATGTAGGAATGAATTAGGTTAAGGAAATCACACAAAAGGCTTGGCATTCATGACTTTGAAAGATTTGATTTTCAAGATCTTTTTTCAAATATTTTCCATGTGTTTTTGTACAAATTAAGATCAATTCTCTCCAAATCTTTCCCTATTTAATTTCACACGAATTATTGAGTAGATTTTGTGCACAAAAAGATTGTGAGACTTAGGTTAAATATTTTTCATGTATTTAATTTGATTTAAATGAATTATTATTAATAAAAATTCAAATAAATAAATAAAAAATAAAGAAATACTTCCCTTTGGGCCAAGTGGTCGTGCACATGCCTTGGATGATGAATTGTGGAAGAAAAATGGGCCCATTAGCAATTTTAGGTCATTTGAACCAATGTTGACTTTTCAAAATATCCAAAAATTTCCCAACTTCCACAAGGCATAACTTGCTCAATTTTTAAGTTTTGCTCATCTTCTTGTACATTTTGGAAAGGTCTTTGAGTCCTCTAACCAATGCCTTTGGTCCCATGTCATTTTGATTTACCAATCTCAAGTTATGGCCTTTGACTTAAAGTCCCTTTTTGTTGACTTTTGAAAATGACCTATAATGTTGAAATTGATAACTTTTTGTGAGAGCATTTCTTGGACTTGGGGTATGAAGATGAGTTGTAGGAAATGTCTTTCTCTTCAAAATGAGCTTTGGATGGAATTTTTCTGATAATCCATGTGAAAGTTATGCCCTGGTCAATTTACAGTTGACTTTTCCAGTTGTCCAAATAAGGAAACTTTTGCATCTTGATGATTTTTGAGCCAAGCTTTGAGAATCATGATCAAGCATTGATAAAATGATGTTTAAGGCTTCAAAATGAGATGTTGACCAAAAATTTGAACTTTTGACTGTCAAATGACCATTTTGCCCCTACAGTTGACTGTAGTGCAATTAGGGTTTTGACTGTGCAATTTTGAGCTGAATGTCTTGAAACTTGGTATGAGGATGCTTGACCAAATTTGTAGGCATGTAGGACTTGATTGGACCTTTGGAAACTTCATTTTCTTGATCAGAACCAAAACCCTAATTTTGACTGCTTAGGAGGCCCTTGCACTGTGCAACCCTTGGGGAATTTTGAAGCTTGACTTGGCATTTTCTTGAAGAATATGGGAGGGCAAATTTTGGGGTACAACAATGTCCATGCCGTTATGGAAGATCTTCATGTTACCACTGTTGATGACCTTTTGACTTTGTTACCAATAATTAAAGTGAATTTGATGAAAGCTGGAATATTTCCAGGTTGTGGAAAAGAATGTTACTTTTGTACAAACTTGCAAACTGACTGCCCACTGTTGAAATCAGGCATCCAACGCCTGATGGATACCCAAGAGATCCTCTTTCAAAAGACTCATGTTGATATTATCACTCATGTTACTCCTATTACTTTTGATACTCCAACCAATGACATTTCCATAATAACCATCACCGACGATCTTTCCAAGACCTACAAAAGGCCTGTTAAGATTACGCCTGATCCTAAGTTTGTGCCGTTGAAAATCACCATGTCGGGGCCTGTCCCGTATAAATCTAACGAGACGATACCATGGAACTACGGAGGAGAAATCTTCTACCATGGTATCAAGCAGATTGAATTAGTCCAAGAGAATTCCGATGATGAAACCCCTGATATAGGGAATATTGCAGGAACGAGCAAGGTAACTCGCAGCGGAAGGATCTTTTCTCCGGAGATTGCTCCTCCACGGGCAGTATTCGGACCCTCGAGAGTTTCTGTGCCTGTCAAGTCATCTGTGCAAAGTCCGATAATTGAAGAAATTGATGTACCCGAAGCTAGACCCTCTGATGTTACTTCCAATAAAGGTAAGGGGATACAAGAAGCGCCTGTCAGGATGAAGGCTCAGACTGTGGTTGTCCCTGAGACCACCCAAAAAGAGATGGAAGAAATCTTAAAGATAATCAAGAAGAGCGACTACAATGTCGTGGAGCAGCTAGGACAAACCCCTTCCAAAATCTCCATGCTGGCTCTCCTACTCTGCTCTGAGGCTCATTCTAAAGCCTTGATCAAACTTCTAAAGACGGCACACGTGCCTCAAGAAACTTCTGCGGACCAGTTTCAAGAGTGCGTGGCTAGCCTTACTGTTGATAATGGTCTTGGTTTTTCCGATGCTGATTTGACTCCTAAAGGAAGGAAGCATAACGACGCGCTGCATGTCTCGGTAGAATGCAGAGGGACCACACTTGTCCATGTTCTGGTTGACACCGGTTCATCTTTAAATGTTCTACCGAAGAATGCGTTGGACAGATTGGACTGTGAAGGTTTGACCCTAAAGCCCAGTAACATCGTTGTTAGAGCCTTCGACGGTTCTAAGAGGATGGTTCACGGAGAAGTGGACATTCCAGTCAAAGTGGGTACAGAAATTTTCAACTCTACTTTTTATGTGATGGACATCCGTCCTTCATATTCATGCTTGTTGGGAAGGCCTTGGATCCATAATGTTGGGGCTATCACTTCCTCTCTGCACCAAATGCTAAAGTATCCAGTTCAGGGTAAGATCATAATGGTGCACGGCGAGGAAGAGTACATGATAAGTCACCTTAACTCCTTCTGCTATGTGGAGTTAGATGGAGAATTAATAGAAATGCCTTTCCAACACTTTGAGGAGGTTTCTCCTGAGGTCGCAGTTGTAAAGACAATGACTGATGTGCCTGTCGTTTCCAAGCCCGTGTCTAGGATGGAATCCCTCAAAGATACGAAGGCCGTAGTCAAAGAAGAAAGGAGTACAGTGTGGGGGCAACTGCCTGATTTTTATCACACGACAGACAAGTTCGGACTAGGGTTTACTGCTGCTGGACAGAAAGCTGTGCTTCGCTCCCAGGCTGGAGGACCACCCTTAAAAATCACTCACCATGGAGTTAATGCCTTAGAAGATGATGATGAAGAAGACAACTTTGAAGATTGGATCTTTCCAACCGTTGAATGAGGATTAAGCAACTGGGAAGCGAAAGACTTTGTTCCCATCACTTTCATCAACCAGTAATTTATCTTTGAACAATTTCCTATTTTGGTCTGTAATAATTAAACAATTCGTACACTCTCTTTTTTGCCTTATGCCTTTCCCGGGGCATATAGGTCCATTTGTAAGGGTTTGATTTCTTCATTATGATATGCCATTTTTAAGTGAATCATTGGACGTTTTCATCTATAAACTGTTGTGTTCATTTTCTTTCCTTTTACATTTTGTTTTGTTTAAGGATGGCTATCCCTTACACACACCCACACTCACAAAATGCAGGTACCCATCCACTCCAGATTCCATGGGTGACTATTCTGTTTTAGCCTTCGGTGACTCTGAAGATTTGGTCAATCATGCCGAGTACGAAGGTGATGAAGACTATGAAGTGCCTGGAGAGTTAGCCAGACTTTTGCAACAAGAAGAGAGGGCAATTCTGCCCCATGAAGAGTTGCTAGAGACCATCAATTTAGGAACAGAGGAAGACAAGAAGGAGGTTAAGGTGGGTGCCAACCTGGAGCCAAGTGTCAAAGAGCGCTTAATACAGTTGTTGAATGAATATGTCGAAATCTTTGCCTGGTCCTATGAAGACATGCCGAGACTAGATACAGATATTGTGGTTCATCGTCTCCCTACAAGAGAAGACTGTCCACCAATCAAACAAAAAGTCCGTCGGATGAGGCCCGACATGTCTGAAAAGATCAAAGCTGAAGTGGTGAAACAATTCAATGCTGGTTTTTTGGTTGTTATCTCCTATCCACAATGGGTTGCTAACATTGTGCCCGTGCCTAAGAAGGACGACAAAGTCAGAATGTGTGTAGACTACAGAGACCTAAACAGGGCTAGCCCTAAAGACGATTTCCCACTACCACACATTGACATCTTGGTTGACAACACAGCTCAATACAAGGTATTTTCTTTCATGGATGGACTCTCGGGATACAACCAGATCAAAATGGCCTCCGAAGACATGGAGAAGACTACTTTCATTACACAGTGGGGTACCTTCTGCTATAAAGTGAAGCCATTCGGACTGAAGAATGTCGGGGCAACCTATCAGCGAGCCATGGTAGCTTTGTTTCATGATATGATACATCATGAGATCGAAGTCTACGTAGACGACATGATAGCCCGTTCACAAACAGAAGAAGAACACCTTGATCATCTGCAAAAGCTGTTTGTCAGATTGAAGGAATATAAGCTCAGACTGAACCCTAACAAGTGCACTTTTGGAGTCAGGTCTGGTAAACTTTTGGGATTTATCGTCAACAACAAAGGCATTGAGGTTGATCCTGCTAAAGTCAAACCTATACAAGAAATGTCTGCCCCCCCGCACTGAAAAGGAGGTTAGAGGTTTCTTGGGACGTTTAAACTATATTGCAAGGTTCATCTCTCACCTAACATCTACCCGTGAGCTAATCTTCAAGCTGTTGAAGAAAGATCAGGTGGTTGAATGGAACAATGATTGTCAAGTTTCTTTTGATAAGATCAAGGAGTATTTGCTGGAACCTCCTATCTTGATGCCACCCGTAGAAGGAAGGCCGTTAATCATGTATCTGACTATTTTGGATAACTCAATAGGGTGCGTACTGGGCCAACATGACGAGTCTGGCCGAAAAGAGCATGCCATTTATTACCTTAGCAAAAAGTTTACCGACTATGAGACTCGCTACTCACTGCTCGAGAAAACTTGATGCGCTTTGGTATGAGCTGCTCTCCGGCTAAGGCAGTATATGTTGACACATACCACTTTGCTGATTTCCAAGATGGATCCGATTAAGTATATCTTCGAGAAGCCTGTTTTATCTGGAAGAATCACTAGATGGAAAATGATCCTGACAGAGTATGATATTCAGTACACAACCCAAAAAGCTATAAAAGGGAGTGTACTAGCTGACCATCTAGCTCATCAAGCCGTCGAAGATTACCAATCTATGAGACTCGACTTCCCTGATGAGGACATCATGACATTGAACAACATTAGGTAATGGACCGTATGACAGACCTGAACAAGGATCCCGATGGACCCTGTACTTTGATGGTGCTTCAAATGTGCTTGGCAACGGTATCGGTACGGTACTTATCTCTCCGGAAAGTTGCCATACACCTTTCACTGCTAGACTCTGCTTCAGCTGCACCAACAACATGGCCGAATATGAAGCTTGTGTCTTTGGTCTCAAGGCTGCTATTGACTTGGGAATCAAATCTTTGGTCGTATTTGGGGACTCGACTTTGGTTATCAGTCAAATCAAAGGAGAGTGGGACACTAGACATCCTAATCTTATCCCATACAAAGAACATGTCCTGACATTGTTGCCTCATTTCGAGCAGACTACCTTTGAGCACTTCACGCGAGAAGAAAATCAGCTAGCGGATGCTCTGGCTACAATGTCTTCCATGTTTAAACTCAACTGGGATAATGAGGCTCCCCAAATCACCATCGAGCGAATGGACGAGCCTGCGCACTATCACGAGATTAATACCGAAGAAGTAGTGGAACAACCCTGGTTTCATGAAATCAAAAGGTATCTCCAGACTCAAGAATACCCTGAAGGAGCTTCCGTCAATGACAAAAAGTTCTTAAGGAGATTTACTGCCAAGTTCTTCCTGAGAAATGGTATCTTATATAAGCGCAGTCATGATTGTGTTCTACTTCGTTGTGTGGACAAGGTTGAAGCAGAGTTGATCATGACCGAAATACATAGTGGCACATTTGGCACCCACTTGAGCGGACATACGATGGCTAAGAAGATTCTAAGGGCAGGCTACTACTGGTCTACCATGGAAGCTGATTGTCATCAACGTTCCCGTACTTGTCACAAATGCCAGGTCTATGCCAACAAGGTACATATTCCTTATGTTCCTCTCAACGTTCTAACAGCTCCTTGGCCATTCGTGATGTGGGGAATCGACATGATTGGAGAAATCAAGCCTACAGCATCCAATGGACATCGCTTCATCTTGGTGGCTATTGATTACTTTACCAAGTGGGTCGAAGCAGCTTCCTACGCCTCCGTTACAAAGAATGTGGTTACCCGCTTCATCAGGCAGAATCTCATATGCCGGTATGGTATCCCCGACAGGATCATCACGGACAACGGTACAAATTTGAACAACATTGTGATTACCGCTCTGTGCGAGCAGTTCAAGATTGAACATCAAAATTCATCTCCCTATCGGTCAAAGATGAACGGTGTTGTTGAAGCTGCGAACAAAAATATCAAGAAGATCATTCAAAAGATGACAGTCACCTACAAGGACTGGCATGAGATGTTACCGTTTGCTCTGCACGGATATCGTACCACTGCGCGTACTTCAATTGGGGTAACCCCCTTTTCTTTGGTATATGGCATGGAGGCTATTTTACCTATGGAAGTTCAGATTCCTTCTTTGAGGATTATGAAAGATGTTGGTTTAAGTGAAGACGGTTGGATTCAGACCCGGCTTGATCAGCTTAATTTGATCGACGAGAAGCGACTTACTATTGTTTGTCATGGTCAGACATATCAAAAACGGATGATCAAGGCTTTCAACAAGAAAGTCAGGCGTCAGATATATCAAGTCGGAGATCTTGTAATCAAGCGGATCATCTTGCCGCAAAGCGATCCCAGGGGTAAGTGGACTCCTACTTACGAAGGACCATTTGTGATCAAGAACATCTTTTCTGGTGGGAAAATGATTCTGACCACCATGGATGGCGACGACTTGGCGCACCCTGCAAACGCAGACATAGTCAAAAGATACTACGCATAAATGACCCGACAAGTTGAAAACCCGAAAGGTCTATTTTGGAGCAGACCCCATTTACGGGTTGGGAGAAGATCCTTAGGTCGGAAGAGATTGCTTTAGCCCTTCATATGACAAAGGAAGAGGTAATGGCTAATTGGGAAACTCGTAGCGGAGCAAAGGGCTTTCTGACTAAGTTCTTGGTTGGTAAGGCTAATCATTTCTGGGATAGTCTAGACTTCCAGGCATTCGAAGATATTCTGGCTGTTTTGATATATGGCTTGGTATTTTTTTCCTAACTCTGACTCCTTTGTTGATGTGATTGCGGTAAAAATCTTCATCTCTGGTAATCCTGTACCCACTCTCTTGGGTGGCATTCTTCATCAGCTTTATGCTCGTACTGCTCGGAAGCGGGGAACCTTGATGTGTTGTGCTCCATTATTGGCAAGGTGGTTTATTTATCACCTTCCCAAGTCAGTTTTGAAGAACAAAGAAGGCATGGGCTGGGCTTATAGGGTTATGTCTCTCTCTCACAATGACATCATCTGGACTATTAAGGGTATGGACGAGGTGGCTATTATTGATCGCTGTGGGGAATACCCCAATGTTCCACTGATAGGAACCAATAGAGGAATTACTTACAATCCATGCTTGGCCTTACTTCAGTTTGGGCGAGCCAGAAGGGAAGGACCTCATGAGCTGCTAATGCCTAGTATCATCTTTGATTTTCAAGGCGATAGTGACGAGCAACGCCGCAGATTCATAAGGGCTTGGGATAGAGCTCACAGATCTGATCCACACGAGCTGGGTCCAAAGACTTCTCTTTTGATGGAGCCATATCTCAGATGGGTTCGCATCCGTGCCCAAAAGCTAGGAATGTCGTATGAAGACGTCTTGCCTATCATTGTTGAAGTTGCTAATGAAGAGGGGGTTCTTCCTACCATCTTACACCCTTACATGCCTACTGACATTGGGGCATTGAAGAGGTCCTGGATGCAGCTAAGGGAAGAGCGGGATACTTATAGAGAAAAGTATCACGAGCAAGAGCAGAAGATCCAGAAGTTAACTAGGCAGCTGGAGAGCGAGCAGATCATCAATGACTATGTCAGCACTAAAGGCAAACGACCATGGGAGCGTTGATGTCCTTTGACTACTTCCAGTTTTTATTTACTTTTCAGTATTTCCTTTCTTGTAACGCCTTAAGGGAAATTTGTTGAACAATTAATTTCAAAGTTTATCTAATAAAAGTGTGTTTCATTTCTTGTTTACGAATTTGAATCTCTCGATGTCTTTGAAATCATATCATACGCATTTCATTCCATGCACCTCATAACAGGTACCCTTCCAGGTTTTCTCATCTTCTTCATTGTTTATTTCAGCATCATGTCTTCTGAACCATCGACTGAACAAGCAATCAAGGCTCTGCAGGCTCAAAATGCCCAATTCCAAGAGCTGTTCATGAATCTAGCTAAGGGTCAGCAAGATTTGAAGACCCTTATTCTGAAAGAGAAGAAGAAGAAGAAGAAGAAGAAGAAGAAGAAGAAGAAGAGGATAGTCCTGTTTAACACGGGTCACAAGTTCGGAAACAGGCTACAAGATGAAGTTGATTTGACCACCTCATCTGGAGGGAAAGATAGTCAGGAAGAAAGGAGTGCTCCTACCCCTGAGGTTTCAGACAACGAGACAGACTTTGACGAAGACCAGTATCCTCCGGCTGAGGATAGATACAAGCAACTGGAAGATCGTTTGAGTGCGATGGAAGTTCAGAAGGTGCATGGTCTGGACTTTGGTGATCTGGGTCTATCGTCTGGGGTGGTGATTCCCCACAAATTCAAAGCACCAGCCTTTGCTAAATACGACGGAGTTTCTTTCCCGAAATTGCACCTCCGTTCGTATGTTAGGAAGATTCAGCCGTACACCACTGACAAGAACCTATGGATCCACTTCTTTCAAGACAGTCTCTCAAGGACTCAGCTTGAATGGTTTTACCAGCTAGAAGGAGCCAGTATCCGTAGTTGGGAAGATTTGGCTGCTGCTTTCTACAAATAGTACCAATACAATGCCGACCTCGCTCCCACGCGTACCCAGCTCCAGGGTATGTCAATGGGTGTGGGCGAAGGTTTCAAAGATTATGCTCAAAAGTGGAGGGACCTCGCTGGAAGAGTGCAACCACCCTTGGCTGATAGGGAGTTAGTTGATATGTTTCTAGGGACCTTGTCTGGTCCATTTTTCAACCATCTGATTGGAAGCTCTTCGTCTGGGTTTACAGAGCTAATTATGACTGGTGAAAGGATTGAGGCTGGTATTAAGTCTGGTAAGATAAAAAAGGGTGCTTCATCGAGCACCAAGAAAAAGCCTTTTAAGAAGGAGTTCAGTGATGTTTACAGTTCGAAAAGCCAGAATAGACCTGAACACCGCCAAGCTGTTAATGCAGTTGTTATTTCAAGACCTGTTAGGGCTCCTCAGCGCAACAATCAACAAAAGGCTGAGAGACCTCGAAGGAAATTCACCCATCTCAACATGACTTTGTCTCAGATTCTGCCGCAGTTATTGAAAACCAATCTAGTAACTCCAAGGGAGGCTCTGCAGAATCCTAACACTGCATCGCCTAAGTACAATCCTAATGCCCGCTGTGCTTTTCACTCTGATAGCCCGGGACATGATACAGATGATTGTTGGGCTTTGAAGAACAAAATACAGGACTTAATTGATGCTAAGGAGATCGAGTTCAGAGCACCAGAAAAGCCTAAACAAGATGCAGGGGTGAACACTATCGGGGATGACGGTGATGAAGAGTTTGATATTGACAGTTGGATATACCCAACTGCCGATGGTGGATTAAGCAACTAGACAGCGAAGGATTCTATGTTTGATTCAGTTATCACCCAGTAATGAGACTTTTGTTTTGTATCTGTAACAAACAATGTTTTAAACTTTACGGCCCGGTGTCTTACCCGGGGCATTGTGGCTTCATTTGTGAGGGCTTTATGTGTGTCATTTTCATATATCATTAATAAAAGCATTGGACGTTTCTTGCATTTCAAATTTTGCGCTCCTTGTTTTTCTTTTATTATACATTGCAAAACAGCTATTTTACACACACTCACATATACAGGTCTACATCCACTCTGGATCTCACTGGTAACGACTCTGCTACTGCCAGTTATAACTTCGAAAGTCCGATCAACTTAGCCGAAGACAAAGGTGAAGATGATTGTGAAGTGTCAGGTGACCTTGCTAGACTACTACTTCAGGAAGAGAGGGTTATTCAGCCGCACGAAGAGCCGGTGGAATCAGCGAATCTGGGTACAGAGATAGACAAGAAAGAGGTCAGGATCGATGCAAATCTGGAAGCTAGTGTCAAGCAACGGTTGATTCAGATGCTGCGTGACTACGTTGAGATCTTTGCCTGGTCTTATGAAGATATGCCTGGGTTGGATACCGATATTGTGGTTCACCGCCTGCCTACCAAGGAAGACTGTCCTCCAGTGAAACAGAAGGTCCGCCGAATGCGCCCAGAGATGTCTGAGAAAATCAAGGCTGAAGTTATGAAACAGTTTGACGCCGGTTTTCTAGCAGTTACTTCTTACCCACAGTGGGTGGCCAACGTGATTCCTGTACCGAAGAAAGATGGTAAAGTTCGAATGTGTGTTGACTATAGAGATCTGAATAGGGCGAGTCCCAAGGATGATTTTCCTCTACCTCATTTCGGCGTTCTGGTTGACAACACCGCTCAGCACAAGGTATTCTCCTTTATCGATGGTTTCTCCAGTTATAATCAGATTAAAATGGCTCCCGAAGACATGGAGAAGACAACTTTTGTTACTTAGTGGGGTACCTTTTGCTACAAGGTCATGCCTTTTGGATTGAAGAATGTTGGGGCAACGTATCAGCGTGCCATGGTTGCTTTGTTTCATGACATGATCCATCACGAGATTGAGGTATACGTCGATGACATGATTGCAAGATCCCATACGGAGGAAGAACACCTTGACCATCTGCAGAAGTTATTTGACAGGTTGAAATTATACAAGCTGAGGTTAAACCCAAACAAGTGCACCTTCGGAGTGAGATCTGGTAAACTGCTGGGTTTCGTCGTAAGCGATAAAGGTATTCAAGTGGACCCTAGAAAGGTAAAGGCTATACAAGAAATGCCAGCTCCTAGAACAGAAAAAGAAGTCAGGGGCTTTCTGGGACGTCTGAACTACATTGCCCGATTCATCTCGCACCTGACTACTACTTGTGAACCAATCTTCAAGCTACTGAAGAAAGATCAAGTAGTATGTTGGAATGATGAATGTCAGGCCGATTTCGAAAGGATAAAAGAGTATCTCCAAGAGCCACCTATACTGATGCCACCAGTTGAAGGGAGACCTCTGATCTTATACTTGACAGTACTCGACAACTCAATGGGGTGTGTGCTGGGCCAACATGACGAGTCTGGCTGAAAAGAGCAGCTATTTATTACCTTATCAAAATGTTTACCGACTGCGAGACCCGATACTCATTGCTTGAGAAAACTTGTTGCGCTTTGGCACGGGCTACTCGCCGGCTGAGACAGTATATGTTGACTCACACTACTCTATTGATATCAAAGATGGATCCAATCAAGTATATCTTCGAAAAGCCTGCTTTGTCCGGAAGAATAGCGAGATGGCAGATGATCTTGACTGAGTATGACATCCAATATACGACCCAAAAGGAAATTAAGGGAAGTGTGTTGGCAGATCATTTGGCACATCAGGCAGTGGATGATTACCAGTCTATGAACTTTGAATTCTCGGACGAGAATATCATGATAATGATTGACTGTGAGACACTTGGATCGGATGAAGGACCTGAGGAAGGATCCCGATGGTCTATGTATTTTGATGGAGCTTCGAATGCTTTGGGTAATGGCATTGGCGCCATGATCATATCTCCTAAAGGCTCTCATACTCCGTTCACCGCCCGACTATGTTTCAACTGCACCAACAATATGGCGGAGTATGAGGCGTGCATTATGGGTCTTCAAGCAGCAATTGACCTAAGGATTAAGTTCTTGAGTGTTTTCGGAGATTCCGCTCTCGTGACCAGTCAGATCAAAGGCGAGTGGGATACGAAATACCCTAATATTATTCCTTACAAGGAGTATTTATTGACGTTGCTCCCACATTTCGAGGAAATAACCTTTGAACACTTCCCTAGAGAGGAGAATCAGTTGGCGGACGCGCTAGATACAGTGTCTTCTATATTCAAAGTCAATTGGAACAATGAAGCTCCCCGGATTATCATTGAAAGATTGGACGAACCTGCACATTGCTGTGATCTTGAGACTGAAGAAGTAGCGGATAAACCCTGGTTTCATAAGGTGAAGAGATACCTTGAGGCTCAGGAATACCCCGAGGGTGCATCTGTTAATGACAAGAAGTTTCTGAGGAGGTTCGCAGCGAAGTTTTTCATCAGCAATGGTATCCTTTACAAGCGTAACCATGATTCAACCTTATTGCGATGTGTGGATAAGAACGAGGCAGAAAGGATCATGGCAGATTTACATGAAGGTACCTTTGGAACTCATTCCAGTGGACATACCATGGTGTGATACGGTGGGAGAACTGACTTGAGGTTTTGCGTTTATTTTTGCAAATGTTTCGGTTGAGCAAGAGTCGCCACCGACTTTTTATTTTATCCTAAGGAAAGGTTAAAAAGCACAGCAAAAACCTTTGATATGTTTTCTTGGGTTCGGGGAGTAGATTATAGAAAGGGAAGGTATTAGCACCCTTTCTATCCATGGTTATCCATGGGCTCTTAGTTACTTGCTTATATCAACTTGCCTTAATTTTCAATTGTTTGAAATGGTGCTTTGTGTATGTGTTTTGAAAATGTTTTGAAAAAGAGGTCAATGTGGTGGCAACCTTTGTAATGATCCATGTTGGGATGTATACAAAGGTGTATGTCTTTTAAAAATAAAAATAAAAGGTTTTCAATGTTTTTTTGAATGTTATTTTGAAAGTGTAGTGATGTGTGGTTTGAAAAAGAGGCAAGCGTTTTTGTTTTGCAAGGGGGCAAGTAACCAAGAGCTATCTACCCTAAATTTCTCAAAGATCTTTGCTATGTTTTAACCCTTTTAACAATTTTGTTCCACCATTGTATTTGGTGGACAATCTTGTGTTAGGATGTGAAAGGGACGGGCGCGGGTCATCGTTTTAGACCATGATTGCAATGGTGCCAAGTATCTTTGGGAAATTTTTCCTTTAAGGGACTTGATCATTTTTAAGGCAACTTTTGAAAGCGTCATCGAGGGACTATGATCATTTGAATTTGTTTTGTTTTTGCCAAAGATACTCAACATGCAATATGGCCCAATTTTGAAAGGCAACAAGTGGATGTAACCCTAGGGGTGTTAGTGTGCAAGTGTGTTTTATTGCATACAAGAGTTTTTCTTTGAATTAGGATTTTCTATTTCATTGATTTTATCTTGCCATACACGTCCTAATTACTAGCAATAAGAAGCGGAAATATAAAATCCTACGCTATTACAACAATTAGGGGGTGGGGATACATATTTGTACATGGGGGGTTCAACGAGAAAAGTAGACAAAAAAGAAAATAGCAAAAAGCAAGATAGAGGGAGAGAGAGAGAGGGAGCCAGCGCGCTGCTGGGAGGTCATCAGAAGTTCTGACTCAGATCTGCTGCCAGATGATCAACCTCTTGGTTAAACTGTATGAGTCAGAACTTCTGACTCTGGCACCTGCAAAACAGAAACCTGTTAGTGGGGAAATCAGAAGTTCTGACCCCCCTGCGCTGCAAAACAGAAGTTTGTTAGTGGAGAAACCAGAAGTTCTGATTCTGCTGGAAAGACAATAACTCTCAGAGGCTCTGATATTATTGACAGCAAAACAGGCTTCAGATGTGCTAACGTCAAAGTCAGCACTTGGCTTTTCCCTGTACTAATCAGAACATCTACATTTTTGTTGTTATTCCACAAAACAGGAAACATATTTGGAACAGCTCCAGCAAATGTCAAAGTGTTTCAGAGGGCAGGACCAACAAGGTCACAGGCAGGTTCCACACTGGCTCAGAACGTTCTGAGGTATGAAAATCCTCAGAATATAAACAGCAACAACATGATATTTACATTATGTTTATTTGAGCATGCACAGCTGATGATGCTTAGCAGCGTGATGAAGGTCAGCAGGTGCTTACCTGGCTGTTGGAAAAAAATTGTGGATGAAGGCTAGCTTTTGGCTCTGATGGTATTTTGGACAGATTCTTTTTGAAAAGGGGAGGTGAAGGTGTATGCGTATGTAGGGTCAGAAGTTTGAAAAGGGGTTTTTAGTTCACACAGAAAAACTGGGTATTGGATAGAGTTTGAAGATGAGAAATTCAAAGTTATGAAACAACTGGGGATTTTGGCAGAGTTTCACAACACTATCTTGCTAAAGGTTTCTGTTTCTCTCTTAGCAATTTTTCTGTTTCTTGAACGCCCTTTTTCGGTGGACAATGACTCTCTATTTATAGGCAAAGTTCTTGTGGGTGTCTTGAACATTAAAGCGCCAACAGAGTTTGAATTGTTCTTTGACAGAAATTCCTGGGAAGTTGTGATAACAGATAGCCTTAAGCCTAGGCTGCAGCAGCAGCCGTGGATTAGAGTGAAGTGACCTCTTAAGTGGGCGGTGGCGTGTAGACCCATGCTAGAATCTGCATAAAGGCGTTTTCCAAGCCACACGTGAAGGGATTACTTGGATGAATGTTCAGGAGTGGTTGGAAGCATTAATGAGCATTAAATGGTGATAAGACTTATCAACATCAATATTCTGGTAAGGGAAACCAAACCTTGAACCAGCAGTTCTGTTTCAACAAGAACAGCGTAAACCATGCTCTGGCCTTGGCTTCCTGTTGTCTTAGTAAGTTCTGGGGATTCTCCTGATTTTCTGATACGTTCTTTGGATTTGCTTCTGGACCTCCTGGGCTTAGAGATTCTGTATCAGTGTAACACCCACTCTTCTGACCTTTTCATCTTCTGATTTCAGCATGTTCTGAAAGAGCCTTCAGACTTCCTTGCTTCTTTAGCATTCCTTTAGCAAATTCTGGCTGAGCTTGCGTAACTGCTGAAAGAGTCATGTTCTGTCTGAGGCTTACATATTGAACCACGTTTACAACTTCTGATTGAGCTGATGTAGCTGCTGAAGAGCCAACTTCTGACTGCGCTGAGCCAAGCTTGCAATTTCTGACCGTTTTTATCTGGAATTGGTCCAGAAGTTCTGAAGCGCTGATTTTTCTTAAACGCTCATTTTTAGAGAAAAATTCCAAGTACTTAGAATTTAATTTTTCTCAAGCTAAAAGCGTTGTCTTTAGAGCTTGTGTGATCATCCTGCTCTTGTAAGTGATTTGCTTGGGCAAAAATGACAATTCAGGATTTGGATTTGTCTCAGAGGGACTCTGAAAATCCAAGATGATTTCTTGAAGAAAGAGAGGGCAAATTTTGGGGTACAACAGTTGCCCCTATTCAATCTTCTTGAACCTGAAGAGTTAGATTGGCAAGTTTGCCTTTCGCGACTCGAAGGTAAAAGGAGATTGGACACTAGAGTGCCCGGAAATTTGCACTCGCATAGTAGAGTATCAACAATGCGATGGCGGGAATGGGCTTATAGATGCCATTTGGAGAGATGGTGGATAGGGAGATGGGCTTATGGATGCCATCTGAAGACGTGACAGAACCTTGTCGTGAATGGGCTTATAGATGCCATTTGGGAGGTATTGATCGCATAAGAGATTCCTTAGAGAGAACTTGCGTACTTTGAGAAAGAAAGATGTTTCCTGGCTTGTTATAGGTGTTGATCTTCAGTCTCTTCATGCAGATATGCCCTGGCTAGGTACAGGTATCAAATCTACAATTAGTTGCTCACAGATGTGCCCTGGCTAGATACAGGAATCGAATCTGGAATTGTTGCCTACAGATATGCCCTGGCTGGATACAGGAATCGAATTTGGAAACTGTTCAGATGTGCCCTGGCTGGATACAGGAATCGAATCTGGAAACTGTTCAGATGTGCCCTGGCTGGATACAGGAATCGAATCTGGAAATAGTCGTCAACAGATATGCCCTGGATGGATACAGGAATCGAATCTGGAAACTGTTCAGATGTGCCCTGGCTGGATACAGGAATCGAATCTGGAAATAGTCGTCAACAGATATGCCCTGGCTGGATATAGGAATCGAATCTTCAAACTCTTCAGATGTGCCCTGGCTGGATACAGGAATCAAATCTGGAAACTGTTCAGATGTGCCCTGGCTGGATACAGGACTCGAATCTGGAAACTGATCACTCACAGATGTGCCCTGGCTAGATACAGGAATCGAATCTAGAATTGTGACAGTTGAAGGTAGTCGTCTTTTGGATTGTCTTTTTCCCTGAAAAGGCAAAACATCAGTTGTATGCAATGTCATGATGTATGAAATGCATGATGTCATGATGTTCAAAATGAGGTAGTGTTGTATGCACTTTATCATGTATATAAGCAAGACGTATGAAATGTGAAATGTTTATGAATGTATTTTCGTTTAGGAAAATAAATCCTTGACGATCGGCTGGGGAATTAAAACCCTGGGCTGACGTTGAAGAGTAGAGTTCTTCGCTTCCGCTAGGGATGATGGTTGCAAGAATACACCGATAGGAGAAGATGACTCCGTTGGGGAATAAACTTGCTGGAGAGATTACTCTGAGGGGAAATACTCTGTGGGAAGAGATACTTCGCTGAAGTTTTGATGAGAGTTCCGCTGAGGATTTCAATGATGGACTCCGCTGGGGATAACAATGATAAACTCTGCTGGGGATTGTGTTGATAAGTTATGTTGGGGAACTTTGATGGACTCCGCTGGGGATTGGAAGAACTTCGCCGAGGGCGATCTTCCGTGGCAATTAGTTGAGGATAACCCAGTTATAAGCCCTTGTGAGGAATAACTCTTGAATGAAAACGGGGAGGGACGTTCGTATTCTGCAGGGGATAAGCTTCCAGAGTCTACTGGGGATAAGCTTCAAAATCTGCTGGGATATGGATTTCAAATCTCATGGGGAAACTTTCAGACTGTACTGGAAAATGGTCCCACTGGAGTGTCTGTATTCCGCCGGGGAACAATCTTAGATCAAGACTGTCGGGGATGCTTACTGATGAAATGCCTATACTCCGCTGGGGAATGTTGATATCTTCTGGGGATACCCAACTTCCTTTAGGCTGACCGTAGACTAACTCTGCTGGAGGAGAGTATTGCTGACTTGCTAGGGGAACAGGGTGCCTATTGTAGGGCTGATGATAGACTAACTCTTCCTGGGGAGAGTATTGCTGAATCTTGTCTTACTTTGTGGGGAGTTGAGGTAACTTGGTCACATTCTTCAGTTGAACCTACCTTGGTACCTTGGCGGACAAAGCAACTAGACTGCCTGGACAATTCTACATTGCCCCTGCTTCTGATGTCACCTGTAATCAGTCTTTTGTTTCGTATGCAAGTATTTATGAATTAGCAATTTAATGTCAAATGCATATATCAAAAATGAACATTGGACGTTCTTCGCAAGACAAAACAGAAAGAGGAAAAACAATTGGCAATTTGTTTGGAAAAATGAATTTGTATTGATTTTGAAATTTGCCTGTAAAATAGGCGTTTTTGTACAAGAGGCTGACGTCCTAGTAAGGGAACGCCGCCGAGAAACATAAAGTTTATACAATTTTGAAAAGGAAACAAAACAGCTATGTGAACAAAATTCCCACTGGGTTCCAACTCTGCTATTGCCTTTATGTCTTCAAGCGTCTCATCACTTTGCTGCTTAGTTGAAGATGAAGTTGATTGATCAATGCCGAAGTCTGAGCCCGATAGTTGATGCCGAATTCTGGATGCAAGGTGATCCAATGAGACATAGTGTTACGCTTTATCCCTAACTTTTGCCTGGACCGCCCTTTCGAGTTTTCAGTCCACCGGGATACCCATTTTTGCCCAAGCCGCCTTTTCAGGTTTTCGACTTGCCGGGTGTACAGTTTTTTTTTTCATTTCATCCCTTATTTTTGCCCGAACCCTTTTGGTTCGCCGGGAAGCCCTTATTTTTGCCTAGGTATGTCAACCTAGCGGGTCTTTTATTCATGCGTAGTATCTTTTTACTATGTCTGCATTGGCGGGGTGAGGAAGGTCGTCACCATCCATGGTGGTTAGAATCATGGCTCCTCCTGAGAACACATGTTTAACCACAAATGGCCCTTCGTACGTAGGGGTCCATTTTCCCCTGGGATCACTTTGAGGAAGGATGATGCGCTTGATTACCAGGTCCCCAACTTGATACTCTTGTGGTCTGACTTTCTTGTTAAATGCCCTGATCATCCGTTTTTGGTACGTCTGACCATGACAGATAGCGGTGAGTCTCTTTTCGTCAATTAAGTTTAATTGATCAAGTCGAGTCTGGATCCAGTCATCTTCGCTCAAGTCTGCATCCTTCATTATCCGGAGAGAGGGTATTTGGACTTCAATCGGCAAGACTGCCTCCATGCCATAGACCAAGGAAAAGGGTGTTGCCCCGGTTGACGTCCGTGCTGAGGTACGGTACCCATGAAGAGCAAATGGTAACATTTCGTGCCAATCTTTGTAGGTCACTGTCATCTTCTGCACAATCTTTTTGATATTTTTATTAGCTGCTTCTACGGCCCCATTCATCTTCGGCCGGTAAGGAGAAGAGTTGTGGTGCTGTATCTTGAATTGCTCGCAGAGCTCAGTGATCATCTTGTTGTTAAGATTGGTACCATTGTCCGTAATGATCCTTTCCGGGACGCCGTACCGACAGATCAGGTTATGCCGAATGAAACGTGCCACGACGCTCTTGGTTACTGTGGCGTAGGAAGCTGCTTCTACCCACTTTGTGAAGTAATCAATCGCTACCAAGATGAAGCGATGCCCGTTGGATGTCGTCGGTCGGATTTCGCCGATCATATCAATGCACCACATTGCAAAAGACCAAGGTGCCGTTAGGACATTCAGAGGAACCGGAGGGATGTGCACCTTATCAGCATAGATCTGGCATTTATGACAAGTTCGAGAATGTTGGTAACAGTCGGCTTCCATTGTGGACCAGAAATATCTTGCCCGAAGGATTTTCTTTGCCATGGTGTGTCCACTGGAATGTGTTCCGAATGTACCTTCATGCAGTTCTACCATGATCTGCTCTGCTTCAGCCTTATCCACACAACGCAATAAAGTTGAATCATGGTTTCGTTTGTAGAGAATGCCGTTGCTGAGGAAGAATTTTGCCGCAAACCTTCTCAGGAACTTCTTGTCATTGACCGATGCGCCTTCGGGGTATTCTTGAGCTTCCAAATATCCCTTCACCTCATGATACCAGGGTTTCTCGATTACCTCTTCGGCCTCAAGATCGCAGCAGTATGCAGGTTCGTCCAATTTCCAGATAATGATCCGGGGAGCCTCGTTGTCCCATTTGACTTTGAACATTGAAGACATCGTAGCTAGTGCGTCTGCTAACTGATTCTCCTCTCTCTGGAAGTGTTCAAAAGTTATCTTTTCAAAGTGGGGAAGCAAAGTCAACACATACTCCTTGTAAGGAATAAGATTTGGGTGTTTCGTATCCCACTCACCTTTGATCTGATTGATCACGAGAGCGGAATCTCCGAAAACACTCAGAAACTTGATCCTTAAGTCGATTGCAGCTTGAAGACCCATGATACATGCCTCATATTCTGCCATGTTGTTGGTGCAGTTGAAACACAGTCGGGCGGTGAGTGGAGTATGAGTACCTTTAGGGGATATGATTACAGCGCCGATGCTGTTACCCAAAGCGTTCGAGGCTCCATCAAAATGCATAGACCATCGGGATCCTTCCTCAGGTCCTTCATCCGGTCCAGGTACTTCACAATCAGTTACTACCATGATATCTTCGTCCGGAAATTCAAAGTTCAATGATTGGTAATCGTCCACAGGTTGGTGTGCCAAATGATCTGCCAGTACACTTCCCTTGATGGCTTTTTGAGTTGTGTATTGGATGTCATATTCCGTCAAGATCATTTGCCATCTTGTTATTCTTCCAGACAGAGCAGGCTTTTCGAATATGTACTTGATTGGATCCATTTTTGAAATCAACAGAGTAGTGTGAGTCAACATATACTGTCTCAGCCGGCGAGCAGCCCATACCAGAGCGCAACAAGTTTTCTCGAGCAATGAGTACCGAGTCTCACAGTCGGTAAACTTTTTGCTCAGGTAATAAATAGCGTGCTCTTTTCGGCCAAACTCGTCATGCTGCCCCAACACGCACCCCATTGAGTTGTCAAGTACTGTCAAGTATAGTATCAGAGGCCTCCCTTCCACTGGTGGCATAAGAATGGGTGATTCTTGGAGATACTCTTTTATCTTTTCGAAAGCGGCCTAACATTCATCGTTCCAACGTACTACTTGATCTTTTTTCAGCAATTTAAAGATTGGCTCAAGGGTAGCAGTTAGATGTGAGATGAAACGGGCAATGTAATTCAGTCGTCCTAGAAAGCCTCGGACTTCTTTCTCTGTCTTGGGCGTCGGCATCTCTTGTATGGCTTTCACCTTGGCAGGGTCCACTTGAATACCTTTATCGCTTACAATGAAACCTAGCAATTTTCCAGATCTCACCCCAAAGGTGCATTTGTTTGGGTTCAACCTCAACTTGTACAACTTCAGTCGGTCAAACAGCTTCCGCAGATGGTCAAGGTGTTCCTCCTCAGTTTGAGATCTTGCAATCATATCGTCGACATATACTTCTATCTCATGATGGATCATATCATGAAATAAAGCAACCATGGCCCGTTGGTAGGTTGCCCCAGCATTTTTCAACCCAAAAGGCATGACCTTGTAGCAGAAGGTGCCCCACTGAGTAACAAAGGTAGTCTTTTCCATATCTTCAGGAACCATCTTGATCTGATTATACCCTGAGAAACCATCCATGAAGGAGAACACCTTGTGTTGAGCAGTATTGTCAACAAGAACGTCGATGTGAGGCAGAGGGAAATCATCCTTAGGGTTGGCCCTTTTCAAATCCCTGTAGTCAACACACATTCTAACTTTACCCTCTTTCTTTGGAACTGGAACCACGTTGGCCACCCACTGAGGATAAGAAGTCACTGCTAGAAACTCGGCATCAAATTGTTTCATAACCTCAGCTTTGATTTTCTCGGACATTTCTGGGCGCATGCGGCGGACCTTCTGTTTTACCGGAGGGCAGTCTTCCTTGGTAGGCAGGTGATGAACTACAATGTCGGCATCCAAACCAGGCATGTCTTCGTAAGACCAAGCAAAGATTTCCATGTAATCATGTAGCATCTGAATCAATCGTTGTTTCACACTGAGCTCCAGATTGGCACCAATCTTGACTTCTTTTCTATCTGTCTCAGTACCCAGGTTTATTGTCTCCACTGGCTCTTCATGCGGCTGAATGGCCCTCTCTTCCTGGAGTAGCAGTCTTGCAAGTTCACCAGGCACTTCGCAATCATCTTCACCTTCGTCTTCGGCCAAGTTGATCGGATTTTCGAAGTCATAACTGGCGGTAGCAGAGCCGTTACCAGTGAGATCCAGAGTGGATTGGAACCTGTATAAGTGAGTGTGTGTAAATATAGTTGTTTTGCAATATATAACACAGAAAGAAAAAGAGCACAAGATTTGAAATGCAACAAACGTCCAATGTTTTGATTAATGATATATGGAAATGTCATACAAAAAGCCCTCACAAATGGAGCCACGGTGCCCCGGGTAGGACACCGAGCCAATAAAAGTTTCAATATATTGTTTGTTACAAATTGAAAAGAGTTCATTACTGTGTGACAAATGTAATAGGTGTAAAATCTTTTGCCGTCCAGTTGCTTGGTCCGTTGCTGGTTGTCGGGTAGATCCAGCTATCAAATTCCGCTTCCTCTACGTCATCCTCAATAGCATTCACTCTTGGGTTGGTGATGAACACCGGAGACTTTCTGATCCTTTCTTTGTGAACAGCCCTCTGATCCTCTGCAGTGAAGCCCAGCCCAAACTTGTTGGTCTTTTGAGTGAAGTCAGGAAGTTGACCCCAGTTTGCGCATTTGCCTTTCTCGATCACTGCCCGGGCATCCTTCAAGGAAGCCATCTTCAAAGGAAAGTCCTCTTCAATCACTGTTTCAGCTGACACCAACGTTGGAGGTACTTCCTCAAAATGTTGAAAGGGGGTTTCAATAAACTCCCCGTCCATCTCAATATACCGGAATGAATTCAGATGACTAACCATGTATTCCTCCTCTCCCTGCACAGTAACAATCTTCCCTCTGACAGGGTATTTGAGCTTTTGGTGTAGAGTGGATGTTACCGCCCCATCTTTGTGAATCCAGGGTCGACCCAGCAAACAGGAATAAGATGGACGGATATCCATCACATAGAACGTTGAGTCAAAGACTTGGGAACCCACACGAATAGGAATGTCTACTTCACCGTGCACCATCCTCTTAGAACCGTCGAAGGCTCTAACAATGATGTTACTAGGCTTCAATTCCAAGCCCTCACAATCCAACCGATCTAAGGCCTTCTTGGGCAATACATACAGGGAAGAACCGGTGTCCACCAACACGTGTGCGAGAGTAGTGCCCCTGCATTCTATGGAAACATACAGGGCATCATTGTGGTTTTTTCCCTTGGCGGTCAGGTCGGCATCCGAGAAACCCAAACCATTGTCAGCTGTCAAATTAGCCACACAGTCAGTGAACTGATCTGCAGAGGTCTCTTGCAGCACATGGGCCGTCTTTAGAAATGAAATCAGGGCCTTAGCGTGGGCCTCTGAGCACAGCAGCAATGATAGCATAGAGATCTTGGAGGGGGTATGCCCCAGCTTTTCAACGACATTGAAGTCACTCTTTTTAATGATTTTAAGGATTTCCTCCATCTCTTGCTGGGAGGCTTCGACAGCGGTCCTTTTTGGTGCCTTCGTCCGGGCAGGCAAATTGGTAGCAACTCCTTTGCCCCGAGTATCAGAGGACTCAGCGGCAGTAGTAGACACAGGAACTTGATTTGGAACATGCACACTTGCGGGTGTGATGATAAGAGGTTTTCGGATAACTGGTGGTGCAATGTTAGGCGAGAAGAGCCTGCCACTGCGAGTAATTTTGGCGGGACCAGTGATGTTACTGATACTGGTACCGGTGTTGAACTCCTGCTTCACTCCAAGCACATACACATCTACCCCATAGTGCCATGGGACAGCCTTGTCAGATTCATAGGGGAGGGGCCCCGGAACAGTAATGGTAACGGGTGCAACAGACATAATTTTGACTGGCTTCCTCGGGGGAGCCTTGGTAAGATTGTTGAAAATTGTGACGACAGATACTTCTTCAGCGGAAACAAATGGAACAGCGGTTTTCTTGAACAGAATCTCCTTGCTATCCATCAGGCTTTGGATGCCTGACTTCAGCAGCGGACAACCGGTAGGGGTAACAGCACACAGGAGGCAACCCTTGCTACAACCCGGAAATAAACCGGCTAGCAGTAGGTTCCGCTTAACAGACAATAGAGGGGTAGCAACATCATTCACCGAAACAGCATACAAATCTTCCTCGACGGCATTTACTCTATGCTGGGGCATAGGAGCAGTTACAACATTTGGCCTCTCAGGCGCCTCAAACTGAATTTCTTTTGCATCAATAAGGTCTTGAACCTTATTTCTCAGGGCCCAACAATCATCAGTAGTATGCCCGGGGCTATCAGAGTGATAAGCACAACGGGCATTTGGGTTATACTTAGGAGACGCAGTATTCACGACCTTCGGAGCTTCTCTGGTGGTAACCAAGTTGGTTGATAGCAGTTGCGGTAAGATTTGTGACAAGGTCATACTCAGCCTAGTGTATTGCCTTTTGGGCCTCTCACCCCTTTGTTGATTGTACTGCTGAGGAGCAGCAACAAGTTTTGAAATTACCAAGGCATTGACGGCTTGGCGGCATTCTGGCTTGACTTGTCTTCTAGGGCCATAGACGGCACTAGCTTCCTTCTTGAAAGGTTTCTTCTCAATACTTGCTGAGGCACCTTTCTGTATCTTTCCTGACCTGATGCCAGCTTCTATCCTTTCACCCGTCAGGATCAAATCTGTGAACCCAGCGGAGGAATTACCAACCAGATGATTGAAGAATGGACCAGACAAGGTCCCTAGAAACATGTCAACCAGTTCACGGTCAGTCAAAGGAGGCTGCACCCTGCCAGCCAAATCTCTCCATTTTTGTGCATATTCTTTGAATCCTTCGCCCATTCCCAGTGACATACCCTGAAGTTGGGTACGCGTAGGAGCGAGGTCAGAATTGTATTGATATTGTCTATAAAATGCGGTCGCCAAATCTTCCCAATGTCGGATACTGGTTCCATCTAGCTGATAGAACCACTCAAGTTGTGACCCCGAAAGGCTATCTTGGAAGAAGTGGATCCAAAGGTTCTTGTCTGCCGTGTAAGGTTGGATCTTCCTTACGTACGATCTGAGATGCAACTTTGGACAGGAAGCCCCATCGTATTTTGCAAAGGCAGGCGCCTTGAACTTGTGTGGGATTACCACCCCAGAAGATAACCCTAAATCTCCAAAATCCAGCCCCGGCACATTTTGAATCTCCATGGCACTCAAGCGGTCCTCTAATTGCTTGTACCTGTCAGCAGCAGGAGGGTATTGTTCGTCATTGTAATCAGTCTCGTTGTCAGAGACTGCAGGACTAGGAGCCCCTCCCCCTTGGGGACTGTCTTTCTCTGCAGAGGAAGTAGCTTGATCAGCCTCATTATGGAGTGTATTCCCAAACCTGCGTCCAGTGTTGAACAACACAGTCCTCTTCTTCTTCTTCTTCTTTAGGAGCAGAGCCTTCAACTCTTGTTGACCTTGGGCCAAGCTCATGACCATCTCTTGAAACTGGGCGTTCTGGGCCTGGAGGGCCTTGATTGCTTGTTCACTGGATGATTCAAGATTCATGATGACTGTTCAAAATAAACAGCGAAGAAGATTAAGCAACCTGTAGAAAAAGGGGTACCTGTTATGCACATGATGCATGAGATGCTATTTATGCAATGCATTCAAGGATTTTAGAAATTCACAATTGTTGCAGACAAAAAGAACGCACGTCACATTAATAAGAAGAAATTTGTTAGTACATAAGTGCCCCATGGGCCAAATATTACAAAAACAACTTCTCAAGGTAAAAAGACGTTGCGCATCCTCTTTTGCGCAATGTAGGTGTTGAGGGCCTCTTGCTCATGGAGTCGGAGGGTGAGCTCTAGAACCTTCTTCTCGCTGGCGTAGAAGCTGGCTTCAAAAGTGTTCCGTTCCTCCTTGAGTTGGATCCAACTCTTCTGCATCTCCTCCCACGATGTAGGCATGTCAGGATGTAGGATGGTGTAGGGAACCTCTCCTTCCTTAACGGGCTCTTTAATCACAGGGAGAACATGAGGATAAGGCATCATTAGACTCTGGGCACGGGCTCGTACCCACTTGAGATAAGGCTCAAGAGGGATGGAGTTCTTGTGCCCCAGTGTCTTGCTGTCAACCTTGTTGGGCATCCTCCAAGCTCTGATAAATCTTTGGCGAAGTCCTTGCGCATCGTTGTCGAAGTCAAAAACTAGGTCAGGAATCAACATGTCGTGAGGACCATCTCTTCGTGCATATCCAAATTGCCTCAAAGCTAGGCAAGGGTTATAGGTAATGCCCCCTCTAATGCCAAGTAATGGAACATTAGGGAACTCTCCACAACGATCAACGATGATGACATTTTCTCTGGACCGAGAACACCAATGTACATCAGAGTGAGTAAGAGTCATCAACCGTTGGGACCACCTTGAGCCTTGGTCATTCTTCAAGACCGATTGTGGAAGGTGCGAAATAAACCACCTTGCAAGGAGAGGAGTAGAGCACATGAGAACACCCCTCTTTCTCATTGTTCGTGTGTAAAATGAGTGAAGGATGTCCACAAGCAATGTTGGTATTGGATTTCTGGACAAGAAGATTTTGACGGCGTTGACCTCTACAAGCTGGTCAGGATTTGGGAACAAGACCAACCCATAGATAAGGAGTGCCACAATTTCTTCAAAGGCTTGTAGGTCCAATGAATTCCAACATTCTTGTGCCTTCTCAAACAAGAATTTTGTTAAGAAACCTTTGACGCCGCTTCTAGTTTCCCAGTGCCCTTTGATGTCAGAAGGATGTAGATGTAATGCTCGAGCAACATCTTCAGGCTTTGGTTCCTTTTCCGTACCGTTGAAAGGTAGTTGATTTAGGATAGGAATTCTCAGGAGTTGAGAAAATTCCTCCAAAGTGGGCACCAACTGGTAGTCGGGGAAAGTGAAACAGTGGTGAAGAGGGTCAAAGAACTGGAATAGCACTTTCATCATGTCCTCTTCAATGTTGGTGTTGACTAAGCTGAGCAGCCTACCATGTCTTTCACTGAAGGGAGAGATTTCCGGAATTCTTGAGGTGAGCTCCTTGAGTTGAGGAGAGATTCTCACAAGGTTGACTTGGATGGTTTTTCTGCGAGGAATTTCCATGACCTACAAAACAAGAACAAAGATGAAGATCTAAACCCTTGAAGTGGTTAGTAAATGCATATGATGCTTTATGATGTTCATGATGTATGTACAAACATATGTACAAGCAATTCACACCAAACCCTAGTTTCAGGCTTGCATGGGGTTCATAGGTAATTACCCTCTTGAGTGTAGTTGGCTTAAAAACCTGTCCTATAGTGACGAGCAACGCCGCAGATTCATAAGGGCTTGGGATAGAGCTCACATATCTGATCCACACGAGCTGGGTCCAAAGACTTCTCTTTCGATGGAGCCATATCTCAGATGGGTTCGCATCCGTACCCAAAAGCTAGGAATGCCGTATGAAGACGTCTTGCCTATCATTGTTGAAGTTGCTAATGAAGAGGGGGTTCTTCCTACCATCTTACACCCTTACATGCCTACTGACATTGGGGCATTGAAGAGGTCCTGGATGCAACTAAGGGAAGAGCGGGATACTTATAGAGAAAAGTATCACGAGCAAGAGCAAAAGATCCAGAAGTTGACTAGGCAGCTGGAGAGGGAGCAGATCATCAATGACTATGTCAGCACTAAAGGCAAACGACCATGGGAGCGTTGATGTCCTTTGACTACTTCCAGTTTTTATTTACTTTTCAGTATTTCCTTTCTTGTAACGCCTTAAGGGAAATTTGTTGAACAATTAATTTCAAAGTTTATCTAATAAAAGTGTGTTTCATTTCTTGTTTACGAATTTGAATCTCTCGATGTCTTTGAAATCATATCATACGCATTTCATTCCATGCACCTCATAACAGGTACCCTTACAGGTTTTCTCATCTTCTTCATTGTTTATTTCAGCATCATGTCTTCTGAACCATCGACTGAACAAGCAATCAAGGCTCTGCAGGCTCAAAATGCCCAATTCCAAGAGCTGTTCATGAATCTAGCTAAGGGTCAGCAAGATCTGAAGACCCTTATTCTGAAAGAGAAGAAGAAGAAGAAGAAGAAGAAGAAGAAGAAGAGGACAGTCCTGTTTAACACGGGTCACAAGTTCGGAAACAGGCTACAAGATGAAGTTGATTTGACCACCTCATCTGGAGGGAAAGATAGTCAGGAAGAAAGGAGTGCTCCTAGCCATGTGGTTTCAGACAACGAGACAGACTTTGACGAAGACCAGTATCCTCCGGCTGAGGATAGATACAAGCAACTAGAAGATCGTTTGAGTGCGATGGAAGTTCAGAAGGTGCCTGGTCTGGACTTTGGTGATCTGGGTCTATCGTCTGGGGTGGTGATTCCCCACAAATTCAAAGCACCAGCCTTTGCTAAATACGACGAAGTTTCTTTCCCGAAATTGCACCTCCGTTCGTATGTTAGGAAGATTCAGCCGTACACCACTGACAAGAACCTATGGATCCACTTCTTTCAAGACAGTCTCTCAGGGACTCAGCTTGAATGGTTTTACCAGCTAGAAGGAGCCAGTATCCGTAGTTGGGAAGATTTGGCTGCTGCTTTCTACAAGTAGTACCAATACAATGCCGACCTTGCTCCCACGCGTACCCAGCTCCAGGGTATGTCAATGGGTGCGGGCGAAGGTTTCAAAGATTATGCTCAAAAGTGGAGGGACCTCGCTGGAAGAGTGCAACCACCCTTGGCTGATAGGGAGTTAGTTGATATGTTTCTAGGGACCTTGTCTGGTCCATTTTTCAACCATCTGATTGGAAGCTCTTCGTCTGGGTTTACAGAGCTAATTATGACCGGTGAAAGGATTGAGGCTGGTATTAAGTCTGGTAAGATACAAAAGGGTGCTTCATCGAGCACCAAGAAAAAGCCTTTTAAGAAGAAGTTCAGTGCTGTTTACAGTTCGAAAAGCCAGAATAGACCTGAACACTGCCAAGCTGTTAATGCAGTTGTTATTTCAAGACATGTTAGGGCTCCTCAGCGCAACAATCAACAAAAGGCCGAGAGACCTCGAAGGAAATTCACCCATCTCAACATGACTTTGTCTCAGATTCTGCCGCAGTTATTGAAAACCAATCTAGTAACTCCAAGGGAGGCTCTGCAGAATCCTAACACTGTATCGCCTAAGTACAATCCTAATGCCCGCTGTGCTTTTCACTCTGATAGCCCGGGACATGATACAGATGATTGTTGGGCTTTGAAGAACAAAATACAGGACTTAATTGATGCTAAGGAGATCGAGTTCGGAGCACCAGAAAAGCCTAAACAAGATGCAGGGGTGAACACTATCGGGGATCACGGTGATGAAGAGTTTGATATTGACAGTTGGATATACCCAACTGCCGATGGTGGATTAAGCAACTGGACAGCGAAGGATTCTATGCTTGTTTCAGTTATCACCTAGTAATGAGACTTTTGTTTTGTATCTGTAACAAACAATGTTTTAAACTTTACGGCCCGGTGTCTTACCCGGGGCATTGTGGCTTCATTTGTGAGGGCTTTATGTGTGTCATTTTCATATATCATTAATAAAAGCATTGGACGTTTCTTGCATTTCAAATTTTGCGCTCCTTGTTTTTCTTTTATTATACATTGCAAAACAGCTATTTTACACACACTCACATATACAGGTCTACATCCACTCTGGATCTCACTGGTAAAGACTCTGCTACTGCCAGTTATAACTTCGAAAGTCCGATCAACTTAGCCGAAGACAAAGGTGAAGATGATTGTGAAGTGTCAGGTGACCTTGCTAGACTACTACTTCAGGAAGAGAGGGTTATTCAGCCGCACGAAGAGCCGGTGGAATCAGTGAATCTGGGTACAGAGATAGACAAGAAAGAGGTCAGGATCGATGCAAATCTGGAAGCTAGTGTCAAGCAACAGTTGATTCAGATGTTGTGTAACTACGTTGAGATTTTTGCCTGGTCTTATGAAGATATGCCTGGGTTGGATACCGATATTGTGGTTCACCGCCTGCCTACCAAGGAAGACTGTCCTCCAGTGAAACAGAAGGTCCGCCGAATGCGCCCAGAGATGTCTGAGAAAATCAAGGCTGAAGTTATGAAACAGTTTGACGTCGGTTTTCTAGCAGTTACTTCTTACCCACAGTGGGTGGCCAACGTGGTTCCTGTACCGAAGAAAGATGGGAAAGTTCGAATGTGTGTTGACTATAGAGATCTGAACAGGGCAAGTCCCAAGGATGATTTTCCTCTACCTCATTTCGGCGTTCTGGTTGACAACACCACTCAGCACAAGGTATTCTCCTTTATCGATGGTTTCTCCAGTTATAATCAGATTAAAATGGCTCCCGAAGACATGGAGAAGACAACTTTTGTTACTCAGTGGGGTACCTTTTGCTACAAGGTCATGCCTTTTGGATTGAAGAATGTTGGGGCAACGTATCAGCGTGCCATGGTTGCTTTGTTTCATGACATGATCCATCACGAGATTGAGGTATACGTCGATGACATGATTGCAAGATCCCATACAGAGGAAGAACACCTTGACCATCTGCAGAAGTTATTTGACAGGTTGAAATTGTACAAGCTGAGGTTAAACCCGAACAAGTGCACCTTCGGGGTGAGATCTGGTAAACTGCTGGGTTTCGTCGTAAGCGATAAAGGTATTCAAGTGGACCCTACAAAGGTAAAGGCTATACTAGAAATTACAGCTCCTAGAACAGAAAAAGAAGTCAGGGGCTTTCTGGGACGTCTAAACTACATTGCCCGATTCATCTCGCACCTGACTACTACTTGTGAACCAATCTTCAAGCTACTGAAGAAAGATCAAGTAGTACGTTGGAATGATGAATGTCAGGCCGCTTTCGAAAGGATAAAAGAGTATCTCCAAGAGCCACCTATACTGATGCCACCAGTTGAAGGGAGACCTCTGATCTTATACTTGACAGTACTCGACAACTCAATGGGGTGTGTGCTGGGCCAACATGACGAGTCTGGCCGAAAAGAGCAGCTATTTATTACCTTATCAAAATGTTTACCGACTGCGAGACCCGATACTCGTTGCTTGAGAAAACTTGTTACGCTTTGGCACGGGCTACTCGTCGGCTGAGACAGTATATGTTGACTCACACTACTCTATTGATATCAAAGATGGATCCAATCAAGTATATCTTCGAAAAGCCTGCTTTGTCCGGAAGAATAGCGAGATGGCAGATGATCTTGACTGAGTATGACATCCAATATACGACCCAAAAGGAAATTAAGGGAAGTGTGTTGGCAGATCATTTGGCACATCAGGCAGTGGATGATTACCAGTCTATGAACTTTGAATTCTCGGACGAGAATATCATGATAATGATTGACAGTGAGACACCTGGATCGGATGAAGGACCTGAGGAAGGATCCCGATGGTCTATGTACTTTGATGGAGCTTCGAACGCTTTGGGTAATGGCATTGGAGCCATGATCATATCTCCTAAAGGCTCTCATACTCCGTTCACCGCCCGACTATGTTTCAACTGCACCAACAATATGGCGGAGTATGAGGCGTGCATTATGGGTCTTCAAGAAGCAATTGACCTAAGGATTAAGTTCTTGAGTGTTTTCGGAGATTCCGCTCTCGTGACCAGTCAGATCAAAGGCGAGTGGGATACAAAATACCCTAATCTTATTCCTTACAAGGAGTATGTATTGACGTTGCTCCCACATTTCGAGGAAATAACCTTTGAACACTTCCCTAGAGAGGAGAATCAGTTGGCGGACGCGCTAGCTACAGTGTCTTCTATATTCAAAGTCAATTGGAACAATGAAGCTCCCCGGATTATCATTGAAAGATTGGACGAACCTGCACATTGCTGTGATCTTGAGACTGAAGAAGTAGCGGATAAACCCTGGTTTCATGAGGTGAAGAGATACCTTGAGGCTCAGGAATACCCCGAGGGTGCATCTGTTAATGACAAGAAGTTTCTGAGGAGGTTCGCAGCGAAGTTTTTCATCAGCAATGGTATCCTTTACAAGCGTAACCCTGATTCAACCTTATTGCGATGTGTGGATAAGAATGAGGCAGAAAGGATCATGGCAGATTTACATGAAGGTACCTTTGGAACTCATTCCAGTGGACATACCATGGTGTGATACGGTGGGAGAACTGACTTGAGGTTTTGCGTTTATTTTCGCAAATGTTTCGGTTGAGCAAGAGTCGCCACCGACTTTTTATTTTATCCTAAGGAAAGGTTAAAAAGCACAGCAAAAACCTTTGAGATGTTTTCTTGGGTTCGGGGAGTAGATTATAGAAAGGGAAGGTATTAGCACCCTTTCTATCCATGGTTATCCATGGGCTCTTAGTTACTTGCTTAGATCAACTTGCCTTAATTTTCAATTGTTTGAAATGGTGCTTTGTGTATGTGTTTTGAAAATGTTTTGAAAAAGAGGCCAATGTGGTGGCAACCTTTGTAATGATCCATGTTGGGATGTATACAAAGGTGTATGTCTTTTAAATATAAAAAAAAGGTTTTCAATGTTTTTTTGAAAGTTATTTTGAAAGTGTAGTGATGTGTGGTTTGAAAAAGAGGCAAGCGTTTTTGTTTTGCAAGGGGGCAAGTAACCAAGAGCTATCTACCCTAAATTTCTCAAAGATCTTTGTTATGTTTTAACCCTTTTAACAATTTTGTTCCACCATTGTATTTGGTGGACAATCTTGTGTTAGGATGTGAAAGGGACGGGCGCGGGTCATCATTTTAGACCATGATTGCAATGGTGCCAAGTATCTTTGGGAAATTTTTCCTTTAAGGGACTTGATCATTTTTAAGGCAACTTTTGAAAGCGTCATCGAGGGACTATGATCATTTGAATTTGTTTTGTTTTTGCCAAAGATACTCAACATGCAATATGGCCCAATTTTGAAAGGCAACAAGTGGATGTAACTCTAGGGGTGTTAGTGTGCAAGTGTGTTTTATTGCATACAAGAGTTTTTCTTTGAATTAGGATTTTCTATTTCATTGATTTTATCTTGCCATACACGTCCTAATTACTAGCAATAAGAAGCGGAAATATAAAATCCTACGCTATTACAACAATTAGGGGGTGGGGATACATATTTGTACATGGGGGGTTCAACGAGAAAAGTAGACAATAAAGAAAATAGCAAAAATCAAGATAGAGGGAGAGAGAGAGGGAGCCAGCGCGCTGCTGGGAGGTCATCAGAAGTTCTGACTCAGATCCGCTGCCAGATGATCAACCTCTTGGTTAAACTGTATGAGTCAGAACTTTTGACTCTGGCACCTGCAAAACAGAAACCTGTTAGTGGGGAAATCAGAAGTTCTGACCCCCCTGCGCTGCAAAACAGAAGTTTGTTAGTGGAGAAACCAGAAGTTCTGATTCTGCTGGAAAGACAATAACTCTCAGAGGCTCTGATATTATTGACAGCAAAACAGGCTTCAGATGTGCTAACGTCAAAGTCAGCACTTGGCTTTTCCCTGTACTAATCAGAACATCTGCATTTCTGTTGTTATTCCACAAAACAGGAAACATATTTGGAACAGCTCCAGCAAATGTCAAAGTGTTTCAGAGGGCAAGACCAACAAGGTCACAGGCAGGTTCCACACTGGCTTAGAACGTTCTGAGGTATGAAAATCCTCAGAATATAAACAGCAACAACATGATATTTACATTATGTTTATTTGAGCATGCACAGCTGATGATGCTTAGCAGCGTGATGAAGGTCAGCAGGTGCTTACCTGGCTGTTGGAAAAAAATTGTGGATGAAGGCTAGCTTTTGGCTCTGATGGTATTCTGGACAGATTCTTTTTGAAAAGGGGAGGTGAAGGTGTATGCGTATGTAGGGTCAGAAGTTTGAAAAGGGGTTTTTAGTTCACACAGAAAAACTGGGTATTGGATAGAGTTTGAAGATGAGAAATTCAAAGTTATGAAACAACTGGGGATTTTGGCAGAGTTTCACAACACTATCTTGCTAAAGGTTTCTGTTTCTCTCTTACCAATTTTTCTGTTTCTTGAACGCCCTTTTTCGGTGGACAATGACTCTCTATTTATAGGCAAAGTTCTTGTGGGTGTCTTGAATATTAAAGCGCCAACAGAGTTTGAATTGTTCTTTGACAGAAATTCCTGGGAAGTTGTGATAACAGATAGCCTTCAGCCTAGGCTGCAGCAGCAGGCGTGGATTAGAGTGAAGTGACCTCTTAAGTGGGCGGTGGCGTGTAGACCCATGCTAGAATCTGCATAAAGGCGTTTTCCAAGCCACACGTGAAGGGATTACTTGGATGAATGTTCAGGAGTGGTTGGAAGCATTAATGAGCATTAAATGGTGATAAGACTTATCAACATCAATATTCTGGTAAGGGAAACCAAACCTTGAACCAGCAGTTCTGTTTCAACAAGAACAGCGTAAACCATGCTCTGGCCTTGGCTTCCTGTTGTCTTAGTAAGTTCTGGGGATTCTCCTGATTTTCTGATACGTTCTTTGGATTTGCTTCTGGACCTCCTGGGCTTAGAGATTCTGTATCAGTGTAACACCCACTCTTCTGACCTTTTCATCTTCTGATTTCAGCATGTTCTGAAAGAGCCTTCAGACTTCCTTGCTTCTTTAGCATTCCTTTAGCAAATTCTGGTTGAGCTAGCGTAACTGCTGAAAGAGTCATGTTCTGTCTGAGGCTTACATATTGAACCACGTTTACAACTTCTGATTGAGCTGATGTAGCTGCTGAATAGCCAACTTCTGACTGCGCTGAGCCAAGCTTGCAATTTCTGACTGTTTTTATCTGGAATTGGTCCAAAAGTTCTGAAGCGCTGATTTTTCTTAAACGCTCATTTTTTAGAGAAAAATTCCAAGTACTTAGAATTTAATTTTTCTCAAGCTAAAAGCGTTGTCTTTAGAGCTTGTGTGATCATCCTGCTCTTGTAAGTGATTTGCTTGGGCAAAAATGACAATTCAGGATTTGGATTTGTCTCAGAGGGACTCTGAAAATCCAAGATGATTTCTTGAAGAAAGAGAGGGCAAATTTTGGGGTACAACACATGGCAAAGAAAATCCTTCGGGCAGGATATTTCTGGTCCACAATGGAAGCCGACTGTTATCAGCATTCTCGGACATGTCACAAGTGCCAAGTTTATGCTGATAAGGTGCACATACCTCCAGTTCCTCTGAACGTATTGACGGCATCTTGGCCTTTTGCAATGTGGGGCATTGATATGATCGGCGAGATCAGACCTACGGCATCCAACGGGCATCATTTTATCCTGGTTGTTGTTGACTACTTTACGAAGTGGGTTGAAGCAGCTTCCTTCGCTACAGTAACCAAGAACATTGTGGCACAGTTCATTCGGAACAATCTGATTTGTCGATACGGTGTACCAGAGAGGATCATTACGGATAATGGTACAAATCTCAATAATAAAATGATCACTTAGCTCTGCAAGCAGTTTAAGATACAGCATCACAACTCTTCTCCCTACCGGCCAAAGATGAATGGGGTTGTCGGAGCAGCTAATAAGAACATTAAGAAGATCGTGCAGAAGATGACTGTGACATACAAAGACTGGCACGAGATGTTACCATTTGCTCTCCATGGGTACCGTACCTCAGCACAGACGTCAACAGGGGGTACGCCCTATTCCTTGGTATATGGCATGGAGGCCGTACTGCCCATTGAAGTTCAGATACCCTCTCTTTGGATCATGAAAGATGCAGGTTTGAGTGAAGATGACTGGATCCAGACCCGGCTTGATCAGCTGAACCTAATCGATGAGAAGAGACTTACTGCTATTTGTCATGGTCAGGCGTACCAAAAATGGATGATCAAGGCATTTAACAAGAAAGTCAGACGACAAGAGTATCAAGTTGGGGACCTGGTAATCAAGCGCATCATACTACCTCAAGGTGATCCCAGGGGCAAATGGACCCCTACTTACGAAGGGCCATTTGTGGTTAAGAACATTTTCTCAGGAGGAGCTATGATTCTAACCACCATGGATGGTGACGACCTTCCTCACCCCGTCAATGCAGACATAGTGAAAAGATATTACGCATGATCAAAGACCCGCTAGGTCGACTGGCCTAGGCAAAAATAAGGGCTTCCCGGCGAACCAAAAGGGTTCGGGCAAAAATAAGGGATGAAAATGAAAAAAATCTGTACACCCGGCAAGTCGAAAACCTGAAAAGGCGGCTTGGGCAAAAATGGGTATCACGGTGGACTGAAAACCCGAAAAGGAGGTCCAAGAAAAAATTAGGGATCAAAGCGTAACACTATGTCTCATTGGATCACCTTGCATCCAGACTTCAGCATCGACTATTAAGCTCGAACGGCATTAATCAATCTGATTCATCTTCAACCAAGCAGCAAAGTGATGAGATGCTCGAAGACATAAAGGCCATAGCAGAGTTGGAACCCAGTGGGATCATTCACATAGTTGTTTTGCTTAGTTTTTCACAAATTTTGTAAATTCTATTATTCGGCGGCGTTCTCTTACCAGGACGTCAGCCTCTTGTACAAAAACGCCTATTTACAGGCCAAACTTCAAAATCAATACAATTCATTTTCAAAGAAATTTCAAACTGTTTTTTCTTTATCTGTTTTGATTTGCAAAGAATGTCCAATGTTCATTTTTGATATATGTATTTGACATTAATTGCTGCTCATGAATATTTACATGCGAAACAAAAGACGATTACGGGTAACATCAGAAACAGGGGCAATAAAAATTGTCCAAACTATACAGTTTCTCTGTCCACCAGGTACAAAGGTAGATTCAGCTGAAGAATATGGCTAGGATACCTTCACTCCCCACAGAGTAAGACAGTAATGATAGCTCTCCCCAGCTGAGACTTGCAACTGTGAATGAATCGGTAATATTCTCCCCAAGCAGAGTTTATCTACCATCAGCACTAAAAAGGCTTGATATCCCCGGCAATCTTAATATTCCCCAACGGAATATAAAAATGCTCCCCGGCAGGGTACAAGATATCCCCAGTGGAGTTAAAATTTTCCCAGTGCAGTCTGAAAAAGCTTCCCCAACGAAGTTGGGAGAATCATCCCCAGTAGACTCTGGAAGTTTATCCCCAGCGGAGTACAAAAATAAATCTCCCCAACCGAGTTCAAAGGATCATTCCCAGCAGAACTCAAAGGATTATCCCCGTAAGAGTCTAAAAGGTTATTCCCAGAGAATTCACAACCAAAGATAATCCCCAACGGATTTCTTTCCTTTCACAAACAGGAATTCAATCCCCAATAGGATTCAATATCACCAGCAATGATAATTCATCCTGACGGAATTTATCAGTGGAATCTTCAGCAGAACATATCTTCCCCACCGAGTAATCTCCTCATCAGTTTATTACCCCAACAGAGTCATCCTCTCCTGCAGGTTTATTCTCTTCGTTCTCCATCCCCAGCGGAAACGAAGAATTCAGCTCTATTTTCCCCAGCTAGAAACATTACATTTCCATACATCATGATACAGGCATATACGCATCATACCACACAATCTAATTTATTTTGAGAGCATCATTGCTTGATATATATCATGCATTTCATACATCATGACATTGCATATGACTAACTCTTTACCTTTTCAGGGAAAGACGAAACAATAAACACCATTGGCTACTTATATGACCTGGTAGTCCCCTCAAAAACTACATCTATTGAGGGATGTTTCAGCGGATTCCTCAGAAAGATGCCCACACAAGACTTTCGTCTGGTTCAGTTAAATCGATTCTAAGATTTTTCTGATTCTTATCCAGCCAAAGTCAATCTAAGACCTTCTCTGGTTCAGTCAGATCGATGCTAAGATCTCCCTGATTCTTATTCCAGTTGAAGATATTCCAAGACTTTTGTATGGTTCAGCTAAATCGATTCTAAGATTTTTCTGATTCTTATCCAGCCAAAGTCAATCCAAGACCTTCTTTGGTTCAGTCAGATTGATGCTAAGATCTCCCTAATTCTTATTCCAGTTGACGATATTCCAAGACTTTTGTCTAGTTCAGCTAAATCGATTCTAAGATTTTTCTGATTCTTATCCAGCCAAAGTCAATCCAAGACCTTCTCTGGTTCAGTCAGATCGACGCTAAGATCTCCCTGATTCTTATTCCAGTTGAAGATATTCCAAGACTTTTGTCTGGTTCAGCTAAATCGATTCTAATATTTTTCTGATTCTTATCCAGCCAAAGTCAATCCAAGACCTTCTCTGGTTCAGTCAGATCGATGCTAAGATCTCCCTGATTCTTATTCCAGTTGAAGATATTCCAAGACTTTTGCCTGGTTCAGCTAAATCAATTCTAAGATTTTTCTGATTCTTATCCAGCCAAAGTCAATCCAAGACCTTCTCTGGTTCAGTCAGATCGACGCTAAGATCTCCCTGATTATTATTCCAGTTGAAGATATTCCAAGACTTTTGTCTGGTTCAGCTAAATAGATTCTAATATTTTTCTGATTCTTATCCAGCCAAAGTCAATCCAAGACCTTCTCTGGTTCCGTCAAATCGACGCTAAGATCTCCCTGATTCTTATTCCAGTTGAAGATATTCCAAGACTTTTGTCTGGTTCAGCTAAATCGATTCTAAGATTTTTCTGATTCTTATCCAGCCAAAGTCAATCCAAGACCTTCTCTGGTTCAGTCAGATCGACGCTAAGATCTCCCTGATTCTTATTCCGGTTGAAGATATTCCAAGACTTTCGTCTGGTTCAGTTAAATCGATTCTAAGATTTTTCTGATTCTTATCCAGTCAAAGTTAATCCAAGACCTTCTCTGGTTCAGTTAGATCGACGCTAAGATCTCCCTGATTCTTATTCCAGTCGAATACCTCCTATCAACAATCTCCAAATGGCATCTGTAAGCCCATTCCCGACATCACGATGCTGATACCACTTCATGCGAGTGCAAATTTCTAGGCACTCTAGTGTTCAATCATCTTCCACCTTTGGATCACGAAAGGCACGAAAGCCAATCTATATCCTCAGGTTTAAGGAGATTGAACAGGGGCAGTTGTTGTACCCCAAAATTTTCCCTCTCATATTTCTCAAAACATGGCAAGAAAAATCTCCAAGTGGCTCAAGATTGCTCAAGAGTTGGACAGTCAAGCTATCTCCTAAGGCAGTCAACCCCAAATTAGGGTTTTGTGTTTCATCAAGAGCTTTGATTCCAAATGACCTAAAGTGCTCCCCAATGTCCTAATATGTTCTCAAGTTCATCCATGTCAAATTTCAAGCCTTGCAGAGGAAGTTTACTCAGTCAATTGCTCAAAGGGTCCAAAAATCGATTGTGCTAGGGTAAAAGTCAATTGTGACCTATAAACAGTCAAACTTCAAGATTTCTTGTAAGCATTCTCATTTTGAAGGACATTTCATCATTTGATCAAGGGATTATCATGATTCATCAAGGATTGCTCAAAATTCATCAAGACTCATAAGTTGCTAAATTAGGGTTTTGTAGGAAAAGTCAACTCAACTTTGACCAAGCATAACTTTCTCATACTTTATGATAAATGACCCATCCAAAGCTCATTTTGTATAGGATGTAATTTCCTACAATCCATCTTCATACCCCAAGATCATAAAATGCACTCACAAGAAGTTATAAATTTGGACATTATAGGTCATTTTTGAAAGTCAACAAAAACACCTTTTTTTCCAAAGCTTATAACTTGATAATGGAATATCAAAATGAGATGATACCAAAGGTTTTGGTTAGAGGACATCTCAAGCTTTCTAAAAAGTCCAAGAACACTTCCAAAAGTTCAAAATTGAAGAAGTTATGCATTGTTGAAGTTGGGCATTTTTGCAAAATTGCCAAAAGTCAACTATCCCCAAAACTTCAAATTTTGTCAAATGGGCCCATTCTTTTCCACTTGATTTGATCTTTCCCCCATTGAACACGTGTCCTAGCTTCATCCTTGTGTCCATTTATCAATTTTATTATTTTATTTGATTTTTTATTGAATTATTTCATTTTTAATCAAATTAAATTAAATAAAATCCAAATATTGATTGCTTGATATCTTTTTGGCTATTTTAGGACTGAATCATCATCATCAAGGGTATCAAACTCGTATCAAGCATTCCATGTGCAAAAAGATTGAGTTTTGACAATTTTGGAAGGTTTAGTAATGGTGAATCAAATCAAATCCCATGGCATTGATGTGCAAAGATTCAAGGCATATTTGTTAACCTAATACATTCTATCATACATAAGGAAGCTAGAGGGCACGAAAACAAGGCTAGAGGCTGCAAGAACCAACCAAACAAAACTTGAAAAAAGTGGTAAAAAGTGTGAAACCAAAATCATACTTTGAGGCGTTTTCAGAAGCAAAGCTTAACACCAATCAATTGATGGAGGTTCACTGAGTCAGAACCAATCCCTAGCAAGCCTTCATACACGCTCAAACGCATTGTAAGTGTCACACGGTCCCCCTCTAAATTTGATTTCGTATTTCAAAATCCATGCATCATTACAAGAAATCAATGGTATATTTGTAACCACCAGATAATTTCCAAGCTTTCCATATTATTTGATTTCGTTTATCTACTCTATGGTGCAAAACGCCATTGCTAGGTTTTTTTTCTTGGATTAGGGTTTTTCATTACAGGTAAAATTAGCCCCATTAATGGCCATGGACGTGACCGGGAGAGGAAGGCGAATGCAACCATGGTCTTGGAGGGAATTTATATGGCCTGAGGTGAATTTTAGGAACAACCTATGCATTTAGCTGCGGATTCAAATCCGCAGGTAATTTCTTTGCATACCTGAGGACAGGGACGACAACGTGTCTTCCTCTAATTGGACCTTTCAAATTTTCGCGCACTTTTTTTATTTTCTGGCATACTAGCGCATTATCTCTTATTATTATTATTGCTTAATGTATTAACAACTAAAGCACATTGGCCTAGTGGAAGCAAGCATTGGCAGTCATGTACAGGACCTGGGTTCGAATCACAGGTCCCTCATATGCTTTGTTATATTTTTTCTTCAGGTAATCATGTGTTGATCCAAGCGTGAGGTCTATCATGCACTCTCAAACATTCAATGGACAGATGGCCATAGGCTAGATCTGATGGCCAAGAGATGATGGTCCATCGTGGACCAAGTCAACCAGCACGCATGGAATCCAGGAAAGTCAATACAGGGCCAGTTCATTTGGGCCACAGAATTGCTAATCAAACCTCCAAATCAGGCCCAAACCTCCTATCTCTTTCTATTTCTTTTATTTAGTTTTATTTGTTTTATTATTTTTATTTAATCAATTAACCAATCAAATTTTTTTTCTTTATAAAAATAAAACCAAAAAATATTTTTCTCCATAAAATCAAATTTTAATTTTTATTAACAAATATTAATTTAATTAATTTAGGCCATTAATTAGGAATAACTTTAATATATTTTTCAATAATTAGACTTAATTAGGTTTTTATTAACATTGATTAATTTTATTTTCTTTCTTTAAATACAAAAAACCCAAAAATATTTATTTTTATTAATTAGTTTAATTAATTTAATTTAATAATTAATTTAGATAATTTCTTTCTTAAAATTCAAAAACAACAAAAAAATCTTTTCTTTAATAACAAAGGGTCTAAACCCTTGAACTTGTGCCCGATTTAATTTCCCGCACGCGATCTATTTTATTCAATATTGTATTTGTTTCCGGAATGTAATAGATAATTAGGACTATTTTTATCGCTTTATTTATTTTCCATATTTAAATTTCAAAGGGTTGTTTTTTGGCGATGTAAATACCCGACACCTTGTAATTTAATTTCCGCAATTTATTTTCCGCAAAATATAACTGTTAGATGTTTGATAATAGGAATGCATGACAAGAATGAATGTTTAACCTAAAATCAATCTAGATAACCATTAACATGTACAAAGACAAAATTAACTGAAAACGACGCACTCGCACATGCGCACTCTTAAGGTACACCCCACTTGGTTGCCTTTGTACACGGTCATTGAGTATAGGTCACTTTAGAGGTTGCCCTCTTGTCTAAAAGATCATAGTCGCCTCGAAATGGTTGCCTCGGATATTGTTGCCTCGGATAAATGATCTAAGACATTAGGGTTACTACTAAGACGTCCTAACATTGCTTTAGTGACCGTATGTCCCTCTCTTGAATTGACCCTCAAAAACTCCAACGACGGTGCTACCTACTCATTAATAGTGGGATAGCATTGTCTAAAGGAAAAAAGCATAGAACGATTCCTTTTTCAAGTAGGTAGATTAATTCTTAAGTACTTGCTCATTTCAAACAAATTTTTCACACTTACACTCCTTTACAAACAAAGTTTTCAAAAACACTTCATTACACTCTTGAAGACAGAAGTAAGAGTTAAATCAAAGTTAAAACAAAGACTTTTTCAAACCCACAAGCACAAAGAAAGCAATATTTTAAAAACAAATGAGCAAGTACCTAAGAGCCCGTGGATAACCACAGATAGAAAGGGTGCTAACACCTTCCCTTTCTATAATCTACCCCCCGAACCCGAGAAACATCTCGAAAAGGGAATTTTTCTGTGCTTTTTTCCTTTCCTTGTTGGATAAAATAAAAGTCAGTGGCGACTCTTGCTTACCGCGACATTTTGCAAAAACAAACGCAAAACGCAAACCAGCATTCCGAAAAACAGTCAGTTCTTTCCCACCGTATCACACAGGTGTTCAACGCCTGATGAACAGCAAAGAAATTTTGTTTAAAAAGACTTTGATTCCATCTGTTTCGTGTGAAGATATTGCCATTATAACCATTTCCGCCAATCCTTCCAAGGTCTCCTCTAAAAAACCTGTTAGGATTACACCTACTCCAAGAATTACTCTGTTGATAATCACTTTTCCTGGTCCCGTACCGTACTCCTCGGACAAAGTTGTCCCGTGGAATTATGGAGCCGATGTCTACTATCATGGTATTAAACAGGATTTGAAGAATGAAGAGGTTGATCACAATGTCAGTAACATTGCAGGGACCAGCAAAGTTACCCGAAGTGGAAGGGTTTTCTCTCCCGAGATCTCCCTGAAGACTGTCAATAAGCCTATTGTTATTCCAGTTGTTGTTCTAACTGGTACTCCTGTTATCACTCATGTTCCTACTCCAATTATTACCCCTGCTGATGAGTCGTCTGGGACTCGGGGCAAAGAAGTTACAGGTGAGCCTTCCCGGATGGGGGCACCTAGGAAATTGTTGTGGAATCCTCTAAGCAAGAGATAGAGGAAATTTTAAAGATAATCAAGAATAGCGACTACAATATGGTCGAGCAGTTAGGGCAGACCCCCTTGAAGATCTCAATGTTGTCTCTATTGCTATGTTCTAAAGCCCATGAAAAGGCTTTGATCTCATTCCTCAATACTGCGCATGTGCCACAAGAAACCTTAGCCAATCAATTTAAAGACTGTGTGGTCAGCTTGACTACTGACAATGGGATGGGTTTTTTAGATGCCGACTTGACACCGAAAGGAAGGAAGCATAATGATGCTCTGCACGTCTCGATCGAATGTAGGGGCACCACTATGGCTCATGTGCTGGTAGACATTGGATCTTCAGTGAACGTCCTGCTTAAGAAGTCTCTCGATCGGATGGATTGTGAGGGCTTGACCTTAAAGCCTAGTAACTTTGTGGTAAGGGCTTTTGATGGGTCGAAGAGAATGGTGCATGGGGAGGTGGGCATCCCTGTCAAAGTGGGTTCCCAGACCTTTGAGTCTACCTTCTATGTAATGGACATCAGGCCATCATACTCTTTTTTGTTGGGTCGTCCTTGGATCCATGAAGCTGGGGCAGTTACTTCTACACTGTACCAAATGCTGAAATATTCGCTAAAAGGGAAGATTGTCACTGTGCGGGGGTGAAGAGGAGTATATGGTGAGCCACCACAATTCCTTCTGGTACATAGAGATGGATGGGGAATTCATAGAAACTCCTTGTCAGAACTTCGAAGAGGTCCCACAGATCTTGGCATCGACTGAAACTACTACCAGCAACAAACCTCCTCTAAAGATGGCTTCTCTCAAGGACGCCAGTGCCGTAGTTGAAGAAGATGGGTCTACCAATTGGGGTCAGCTCCCTGATTTCATTCATAAAACTGACAAATTTGGTTTGGGCTTTACTACAGGGGCTCAAAAGGCTGTTCGACGCGCTCGGGCTGGAGGACCTCCCCTACGCATCAGTAATCGTGGGTGTGATACGGTGGGAGAACTGACTTGGGATTTTGCGTTTGTGTTTGCAAATGTTTCGGTTTAGCAAGAGTCGCCACCGACTTTTTATTTTATCCTAAGGAAAGGTCAAAAAGCACAGGAAAGACCTTTGAGATATTTTCTTGGGTTCGGGGAGTAGATTATAGAAAGGGAAGGTATTAGCACCCTTTCTATCCATGGTTATCCATGGGCTCTTAGTTACTTGTTTAGATCACTTGCTTTGCTTTTCAATTGTTTGAAATGGTGCTCTTCAATTGTTTGAAATGGTGCTTTGTGTGTGATTTGGAAAGATGTTTTGGAAAGAGGCCATCGTTGTGGTAACCTTTGTAATGACTCTTGTATGAATGTATACAAAGGTGTTTTTGTTCTTTTGAAAAGTTTTCAATGTTTGAAAGTAGGGTTTTGAAATTGTGTTTGTGAAGTGTGTTTGAAAATAGCAAGGATGTTTTTGCAAGCTTTTGATCAAGTAACTAAGAGCTATCTACCCTATTTTACTCAAAGATCTTTCTTATGTTTTTAACCCTTTTAACAGTGTTGTTTCACCATTGTATTTGGTGAACAACCTTGTGTTATGATGTTTAAATGGGACAGGCGCGGGTCATCGTATAGACCATGATAGCAATTGTGTCAAGTATTTTTGGCAATTTTCTTGAGGGACTTGATCATTTTTGTTTAGGCAACTCAGATAGCGTCATCGAGGGACTATGATCGTTTGTTTGTTTTTGTTTTGCCAAAGTACTTAACATGCATACCATGGCCCATTTTTGAAGGCAACAAGTGGATTACAACCCTAGGGGTGCAAGTGTGCATTGTGTTTGTTTTTCATGCATTTTTGTCTTTGATTAGGTCAAACTAATTGTTGATTTGATTTTGGCATACAAACCCTAATTCTCTAATCATGGCATAATTGAAAGCATTTAAATGCGTAAAAATAAACCTAAGCTATTACAACTTTGATATAGGGAGGGGGTACAAATTTTGAATAGGGGATTATTTTGCAAGAAATTTAAATCCTAAGTTATTACAACCAAATTGAATTTACAATGCATAATATTTAAATATACAATATTTAAATACACACAATAAATATATATAGAGAATAAAAATGTATTATGCAAAAAGAAGTTTTTATATATGTAAAAATATTTTCAAAGTAAAGAAATATGAAGAAATAAATAAACAAAAAAAAAGTTAATTTTATTTATTTTAGGGTAAACCCTAATTCTTTTAAGAAAATAATGTTATATATTATTTATATACAAAAATATATTAATATGTATAAAAATAAAAATATATTGAAAAAAAATGTTTTTTAGTATAAAATAATAATACAAATAAAAATGTAATATTTTTGTGTTTTTTGTTCTAATTATTTAGTAAAATAAAGTATATATGTGTGTGTATAAAAAATAAAAAAAATGAAAATAAAAGTATTATTTACATTATTTTTAAATTTAAACAAATAATATAATGGTATTAAGAATGTTTTATTGTTAGAAATAATTAAAATAAATACCAAATAAATGTAAAAAATTATGAAAATATTTTTCAAGTATTTTTTATGTTTGGAAATAAAATAATAAAGTCAGAAATGAAATTAAAATGCAAAAATAATAAAAATACAAGAAGTTGGGCGAGGGGGTGTGAAACTGAAAAAGAAGGTGTTAGGAGCAAAAACAAGCTAGCCGAGCCCAAGTCTTCATCTTCTTCCTCCAGCACTGTGAAAAACGCGCGTTCCAGGTTCAAACAACTAACTCCTGCATTTGTGATCTTTTGCCAAAACTCAAAACATGAAACTTGTAGAGCATCAAACCACGATTCTAACCATATAAAAAACTTAATCTAACTCTCAAAGACCAGAGAGAATTTCTCTGGCCCTAATTTCTAACCTAGTTTTTTCATAAAGTTCATGGATGAAATTCTCTTAGCATGTTTAATATAAATGAAAACTGAGCATATGTATGGTTTTAGGGCAATGAATACTACATCTTTCACACACAAACCTAAGGCTAAATGTTCCTAAATAGAGAGATAGAAGTTCATGAAAAACCTGTTTCAGTTGGATTCGAGTTGGACAATGTAGCAAATTTCAGTGAGGCCTGAGGTTCTTTTGAGCTTGCTTGATGTTCCCTGAACCTTTCCCAATGCTTAGTTTGTTTTGAAATGGCCTGAATCAACCTCTAGAAGTCAACCTGCATAAGCTTGAAACAGAAATGGTGAACACTGTAAATGGATTTACAGTTGGCAATGGAGGTTTGGGATAGCTTGAGTGAGTTGAATGAAAGGTGTTTGAAGTGGAAAGGAGCAAAACGCACGAGCAAAATGAGCTATGGCACTCAAGTTGCAGCAACTGCCCTGTTTTGCAAGTTTTTGGTGTTTTGGTGTTCAAGGGTGTTTGAGGGATGATTGGCTCGTGTTTCTAGCTTACAAGGATGTCCAAAACTTGTTTGAAACCTTGGCTTAAGTTGAATATATCAGATATGTGAGTTATGGACTTTTGGTACAATAACTTGGTTTTGAAGAAAAAAATGTGAGAGTTGACAATGCAAGGTTGTACTGGCTTGTAACGTAGCTGCACAAAGTGGTTGAGCTTTGCCTGATATTAGGGAGCCTTGTTTGCAGCAAAAGGCTTGGTGTATGGCTCAAGAAATGGAACTTGACATAAAGCATGTTGTATGTAAATGGAAGTGTTATATTTATGCCCAAAATGGAATTGTTCATTGTATAATGCTTCCTTGATCAGAACAATGCCTCTAACCAATGTATTTGCATTCAATTTTTGAGTGTAAATTGGTTTAGAGGCCTGTAATTAAGTACAAAGCTAGTTTGGTCAGATTTTGCAAGTTGTATGAACATGTATTGGCCATGGTTACAAAGTTAGTTTTTGCCAACTTCAAGCATTCGATTCTCCATAACCACAAATTTGTTTGAGGAGTTCTTGGATAATTTGGAAAGCTTGCAACATGTAATATAATCCATCTTTGAAATTCAACTTGAGACTCCAAGTGGAACTATGTGAAAAATGGCCAAGAAGATGGGTCAAAATCCTGCCTAAACTAGGGCAAAATTTCTCTAAGTTAAAAGTTTTAGGGACCCTTGTTCCAAAAATTATAACTTGAGATCCAAGCTTCTTTTGAGAAAACTTTGTGAATCAAAGTTGTAGACTTTGTGATGGACTACAACTTTCATGTTGTAAGTTTTGTTTTAATCCATTTTCATCTTGGTGAAAATGTGGGACAAAGTTAGGAAAAATTAAGAAAATTTCATAACTTAGAAAAATTCTGTTATGAAATTTTTCAATTTCAAACCCTAATTTGTAATTTTGGGTTTCTTGATGAACAAGTTTCATCATTTGACACATCTTGATGAAAAATGACCCTTGGCACTTGATTTTGACCAAAAAGTCAAAGTTTGACTTTTCAGTATACAGTCAAATTTTGATCAGTTGACTGAAAAATTCATTTGTCAATCCTATGCATTTGAGATCTTTTGAACTTGCTGAATAGGTCAAGATAATTTCATTGAGTCCTTGAGTCCATGGTTGAGCTTGATTTGCCATTGGCTAGGTCAAACAGTCAAAAATTGCCTTTGTACAGTCAAAACCCTAAAAATGACCATTTTGCCCTTTTGGTGATCTGATCAATTTTTTTGTGGAATTGTGGTCCAAACTTGATAAAATGGTTTATATGAGTTCATAATGTTGATGTGGGTCAAAATTCATGAGGTTTTACTGTAAATTGGCCACAGTTGACTTTTTCCCTAATACAGTTGATTTCTAGGTCAACTGTCCAATTGACTGGGCAAAAATTTGATTCAAGACTTGAAACTTGGTATGGGAAACTTATGAGTCCAACATGAAGTATGAAAGTCAATTTGGGAATTTGAAGGCCCAAAAATCCCTGTGCAAACTCAAACCCTAATTTAGGTCAACAGTGCAAGGAGGTGTCTTAAGCAGAGTAAACCCTAGCTTGATCCTGAGTTCCAAGAGTCTTGTGATGAGAAATGTTGATAAGAGGGAAAATTTTGGGGTACAACAGTTTCCCCTGTTCAATCTTCTTGAACCTGAAGATTTAGATTGGCAAGTCTGCCTTTCGTGACTCGAAGGTAAAAGAGGATTGGACACTAGAGTGCCCGTAAATTTGCACTCGTCAAAATATTGTTGAGGGAATGGGCTTAAAGATGCCATTTGGAGATGGTAGAATCTTGCTGGAGATGGGCTTAAAGATGCCATCTAAGACTGTTTGTTGAACTGGAGCGTATCTGAGCTATAACTGTATTTGATCTTTGAATGAATATCAGAATGACTGTCGTGTCTGGAGTGTATCTGTATTCTGAATGGGTAACAGAGAAACATTTGTACATGGAGCAACTGTGTGCTGGGGATAAGTTCTGAATGAGTGACAGAATGGCATCCGTGTCCGGGGCGTATCTGGACTGTATCTGTAGTTGAGATCTGTATGAGTAGCAGAATGACTTCCGTGTCTGGAGTGTATCTGAAACTGTAACGGGAATCTGGATAAGTGACAGAATGACTTCTGTGGCGACTACACTGGGGATAATCAAACTTCTGGTGTAAGGGCCAGAATGGCATCCGTGTTTGGAGTGTATCTGAACTTGAAGTTGTTAGTTTAATCTGAATTAGGGATAGAATGGCCGCCGTGTCTGGAGCGTATCTAGTCTGTATCGGATTACTGAAGTCTGAATGAGTAGTAGAATGACCGTCGTGTCTGGGGTGTATCCGTACTGTATTTTGACTTGAAATTCTGAATGAGTAATAGAATGACCGCCGTGTCTGGGGTGTATCCGTACTGTATCTGTAATCTCTGGATAGTTATTTGGATAATAGCTTTTTAATCTTATCCTGAAAAGGGTAAAATGTTAGCTAAAACACAAAGTTATGTTGCATGATATGTATGATGCAATGAAATGCGTTTCATCAATGTTTATGATATATGAATGTAATGGATGTGCATGTAAGCTGAGTAGCTGTCTTGCGGAGGAAAATAAATCCTCGATAACTGGAGATAACGAAATCTTTGACTGCTGCCGGAGAAAGTGAATCCTGACCGGTGCTGAGGACTCAAAAATCTCTGTTGAAGATGAGAAACCCTTGCTGACTACTTGGGGATTAAAGATCTTTGATTGTTGAGTGTGATCGGTGGATCTGGAACTGATTGTTTAACGCTGGTTCGCGAAATATCACAGAAGCAAGAGTCGCCACCGTCTTTTATTTTCTCCAAATGGAAAGGACAAAAGCACAGAAAAATTCCTTATAGAGATTGCTCTCGGTTCGGGAGGTAGGTTATAGAAAGGGAAGGTGTTAGCACCCTTTCTATCCATGGTTATCCATGGGCTCTTAGATACTTGCTCATTGTGTTTTCAAAATATTTGTTTGCTTTTCAACTGTGGGTTTTAAAAGTTTCTTTGAAAATTCCAGTTCGACTCTTGTATCGGTCCTCAAGAGTGTTTAAAAAGTTGCTTTCGAAAGCTTTTTGAAAATGTGTCGGTGTGAAAAGTATTTTTGAATTTGTTTTGAATTTAGAGCAAGTATCTAGAGTCGTCTACCTACCCTAAGGATTTCGTCTGTGTAGATGTCCTTTAAAGTAGTGCCATCCCACCATTGAGAGGTAGGTAGCACCACCGTTGGAGGTGTTCGGGTCAATTCGAGGTTTGGGACATGGTGATCACCAGAGCAATAGGAAGATACCTTAGAAGCTACCCTCATGCCAGTTTCCCGGATCATGAGGACTTACTAAGACATCCTCTACTCGACGATCACCTTTCGAGGCAAGGCAACAGTGAGGCGTACCCTAGGGGTGGTGTGTGCGATTCGTGTGTCGTTTTCATTTGCATTTATCTTGTCGTGTTATTGGTGTTCTACGCTTGTTTTTATTTCGTCCATACATTCTTTCATGCCTTTGATTAACAGTTAAAAATTGCAAGAAAGTAAAACTTCTAAAGCTATTACAAAAGGCGCGGGTCCACATCGCCAAAATTAACCAGGACCCGATTTGACAGAAAAATAAAGAAATAAAGATAAAGTGCGAGAAAATTAAGATTACATGGCCTTGGGAGAGATACATGAATATTATAAAGAAATAAAATAAATATGCGAATAATTAAATCGAAGCGAGGGCGTTGGACCCTTTTTTGCAAAATTAAACTAATGAGGAATTAATTAATTAAAAAGAAAAGAAAGAAATTGTTTTTTTTTGGTATTTTATGATTTTTAAGATTAAAAAATAAAAAAAGAGAATTAATTAAAATAAATACTAACCCTAATTCTAGTGGCTTTTAATTTATTAAGAAAATATTGAATTTTAACCTAAATTAACCCTAATTTTTATATACAAGTTTAATTATAAAAATAAATAAAATAAATAATATTAAATATTTGATTACCATGAAAGAAAAATAAAAGGATGAAAAGTTAATTAAACCCTATTTCTACATTTTTTAGATTTTTGTCATGAAAAGTATTAAAATTAAACCTAATTTACACTAAATTTAATTACATGCAAATTTATTTATAAAAATACTAGAAATAAAAATATTTATTATTTTTGCTCTTTTCTGATTTTTTTGATTTTTAGGTATTTTTGATATTTTGTGAAAATAATAAATTAAGTAAACAAATAATAATTAAAAGAAAATAAAGATTAATTAAAATAAATAACATGGCAAACCTAGGGGGGTTGTAGTCCCCAACATGGAGGTTTTTCTCTAGCAATTCAGGCCCATTAATCTTGGTCCGTTTGACTTTTCCAGGCAATGTGCTGGCGCGTTGACTAGGGCTCACCATGTACCTCAGAGCGTGGCCTTTGGATTGGTGAATTTGGACAGGTGGATGGCTTGATTATAGAGGTGTAGGGTGTGCCTCAATATGGAGCCTGCATGTGAAGATCAATTGAAAAATAATATTGAGAATACTGAAGACCTGGGGCTCGAACCCAGGTCATGCACTTTACCAGCCAACACATATGCCACTGAACCAATTCACGCATCTGTAAATTAATATAATAAACAAACATAATAAAACAAACGCGTTAATGTGTTCTTTTTTCCGCGCGAACTTTTGAAATGACCAACCAGCTTAAGCCACCGCACCATCTTCTTCGTTGTGTTTATTTTTCCCTGAAACAAGAACAAACTAGCAACGGTTTTGTAAACGTTGCCATAGATATGATACAAGAAAATAGCGAATGGCCCTGTGACGCTCATAAATTGAGCGCGAGGGTGGGTTTAAGATCGTCTGGGCTTGCTGATTTGAGTCATGGTACTATGGTGGTCTGATTTTACCGCGTTTGGAAACCCCCAATTTCAAGCTTCACGAACCCTAATCTGCATCAATGGTATAATTGCATATAGTACACGAAAACACAATTAAGATAAATGGTTAGCTTCAGAACACCTTAATTAGCATGAATCCATTAACAATATGCAATGAAAATGCATAAATCTTGAAATACGATTATGCAAAAAAGTAAGAAAAGTGGGACTTCTGTACAATGTTTCAAGGGCTTAGGGACCGTGTTCTTGATTCAGGCACGTTGCTTGGCGTCCTAGGAATGCAATGGGAGGGGTTTTGTGGCTTGAAACGTCCTGCAAACAAGTTTTCAGAATTGGAGTTTTCTTGAAAAAAATGCCAGTTTGTTTATGCTCTTCTGCGCAGCTTAGTGGTTAGCATTATTAGGTTTGTGATCAGGCTCATATACTGAGTGAATTAGGTCAAGTTCCTTGTCCAAAGAATCAAAGATTTGATAAAGGGATATTTGATTTTTATGGCAAAATATTTTCATATCTTTCCATGCAATTTGATACCAAATCATGCCAAAACTTTCCACAAATAATCATGCACGAATCTTGAATGTCCAATGAGAATAATTTCTGCACAAAAAGATTTTATCTCATTAGTTTTGTATTTTTCATGCATTTTATTTAATTAAATGAATTATAAATGATAAAAAATCCAAATAAATAAATAAAAATGGAGAAAAACTTCCTTTTGGGCCTAATGGTCGTGCACATGCTTGGGACAATGAATTGTGGAAGAAAAATGGGCCCATTAGCAATTTTAGGTCATTTGAACCAATGTTGACTTTTCAAAATATCCAAAAATTTCCCAACTTCCACAAGGCATAACTTGCTCAATTTTTAAGCTTTTCTCATGTTCTTGGACATTTTGGAAATGTCTTTGAATCCTCTAACCAATGCCTTTGGTCCCATGTCATTTTGATTTACCAATCTCAAGTTATGGCCTTTGACTTAAAGTCCCTTTTTGTTGACTTTTGAAAATGACCTATAATGTTGAAATTGATAACTTTTTGTGAGAGCATTTCTTGGACTTGAAGTATGAAGATGAGTTGTAGGAAATGTCTTTCTCTTCAAAATGAGCTTTGGATGGAATTTTTCTGATAATCCATGTGAAAGTTATGCCTTGGTCAATTTACAGTTGACTTTTTCAGCTGTCCAAATAAGGAAACTTTTGCATCTTGATGATTTTTGAGCCAAGCTTTGAGAATCATGATCAAGCATTGATCAAATGATGTTTGTGGCTTCAAAATGATATGTTGACCAAAAATTTGAACTTTTGACTGTCAAATGACCATTTTGCCCCTACAGTTGACTGTAGTGCAATTAGGGTTTTGACTGTGCAATTTTGTGCTGAAAGTCTTGAAACTTTGCATGAGGATACTTGACCATATTTATAGGTATGTGAGACTTTATTGGGCCCTTGGAAACTTCATTTTCTTGATCAGAATCAAAACCCTAATCTTGACTGCTTAGGAGGCCATTGCACTGTGCAACCCTTGGGGAGATTTGAAGCATGACTTGGCAATTTCTTGAAGAATATGGGAGGGAAAATTTTGGGGTACAACAGTTGCCCCTGTTCAATCTTCTTAGACCTGAGGATGCAGATTGGCTGACGTGCCTTTCGTAATCCGAGGGTGGAAGATGATTGAACACTAGAGTGCCCAGAAATTTGCGCTCACATAATAGCAGTGTGATGATGGAATGGGCTTATAGACGCCATTTAGAGGTTGATGAATAGGATGATGGGCTTATAGATGCCTTCTGATTGTTGATCGCGTAAGAGATTCCTTAGCGAGAACCTGCATACCTGCAAAACAGAAAAATGAGTACCTGACATGTTGCAGGAACTGGTTTTCAGATGCTTTGTATAAACGTGTCCTGACTGGCTACAGGAGCTGGATCTGGAGCTTCAAACGGTGATGAATGAACCAGGGATGGTTACTACCTCAACAGGAACGGTGAGAGAACCTTGGGTGACTTTAACTTCAACAACGCTCGTTGAGAAAATCTTGGTGGGAATTACCATCTTCACAGTGTCGGGAAGAGAACCATAGGAAATTATAATCTTAAAGAAAAACCTAAAATGGAATTATCATCTCATGCACCATCGGAGAGAGAACCAATAGGAAATTAATCTCAAAGAAAAACCTGGGATGGAATTATCATCTCATGCACCGTCGGAGAGAGAACCAATAGGAAATTATAATCTCAAAGAAAAACCTAAAATGGAATTATCATCTCATGCACCGTCGGAGAGAGAACCAATAGGAAATTAATCTCAAAGAAAAACCTGGGATGGAATTATCATCTCATGCACCGTCGGAGAGAGAACCAATAGGAAATTATAATCTCAAAGAAAAACCTAAAATGGAATTATCATCTCATGCACCGTCGGAGAGAGAACCAATAGGAAATTAATCTCAAAGAAAAACCTAAAATGGAATTATCATCTCATGCACCGTCGGAGAGAGAACCAATAGGAAATTAATCTCAAAGAAAAACCTAAAAATGGAATTATCATCTCATGCACCGTCGGAGAGAGAACCAATAGGAAATTATAATCTCAAAGAAAAACCTAAAATGGAATTATCATCTCATGCACCGTCGGAGAGAGAACCAATAGGAAATTAATCTCAAAGAAAAACCTAAAAATGGAATTATCATCTCATGCACCGTCGGAGAGAGAACCAATAGGAAATTATAATCTCAAAGAAAAAACCTAAAATGGAATTATCATCTCATGCACCGTCGGAGAGAGAACCAATAGGAAATTATAATCTCAAAGAAAAACCTAAAATGGAATTATCATCTCATGCACCGTCGGAGAGAGAACCAATAGGAAATTAATCTCAAAGAAAAACCTGGGATGGAATTATCATCTCATGCACCGTCGGAGAGAGAACCAATAGGAAATTATGATCTGATAACTTCTACTGATTCTTCATCAGAAAAATCGGTTGGGAGTCGATTTAGATGGACTAGAGAAGGCCTTGAACTGGATAAGAAATCTTTGGAGTCGATTAACTGAACCGGTCTAGGTCTTGAAATATGATTGAGAATTTAGCTGAATCTTTCCTGAAAGGTAAAGGTTAGTCATATGCAATGCATGATATGAACCAAGCAATGATGTTCTCGACATAAATGAGATTTGTATGATATGATGCGTCTATGCATGCTATAATGATGTATGTGATGTTTAGGAATGTATATTTTCGTCTAGGAAAGTAAATCCTTGACGGGTGCCGGGAAGTCACTCCTGGGCTGATGTTGAATAACAGATTTTGCTTCCGCTGGGGATGATAGTTGCAAGAATACCGGTAGGAGAAGGTAACTCCGTTGGGGGATAAGCTTGGCGAATGGAAAATTATGCGGGGAGAAAAATACTCTAGCGACCATGCTGGGGAACATTACTCTGTGGGGGAGAGAGATGCTTTTGCTGAATCGTTAGTAATAACTTGCTGAGGATATCTTTGCTGTATTGGAAGTGTGAATAGACTTCGCTGGGGATAAGAAAGAACTACGTTGACGACGACCTTTCCGTGGCTTTTGGCTGAGGATAACCCAGTTATATCCTGTTAAGGAAATAACTCTTTGAATAAAGCCGGGAGACGCGTTCGTGCTTTGCGAGGATAAGCTTCCAGAATCTACTGGGGATAAGCTTACTGCTTGGGGGTATGAATTCCAACTTTCCTGGGGGACTAGATTGGACTTTCCTGGGGAAGTTTTGACTGCGGGGGGAAGTGATTCCTTTGACTGTTTGATAAATTGCCAGGGAACAATCTTTAGGTCGAGACTGCCGGGGATGCTTGTTAAGGATATATGTACTGCTGGGGGAAATGTTGAGATCTGCTGGAGGATACTCAACTTCCTTAAGATTTGATAACTTTGTTTGAAGAAGAGTGTACTGACTGCTGACTTACTCTCTGGGGGATTGAGGTGCTGGTCATGTTCTTCAGCCGAACCTGTTTTGATACCTTGGAGGACAGAACAATTAGATTGCTCTTAGACAACTCCTTATTGCCCCTGTTTCTGAGGTGGGAGAGGAAGACCTGAGAGGTGCTGATAGCTTGTTGATGGACAGACCTTCTTCTGGTAGGCAGGTGACGAGGTGACAGGACATAGTCGTACGCTTTGATCCCTAATTTTTTCCTGGACCGCCCTTTCGGGTTTTCAGTCCACCGGGATACCCATTTTTGCCCAAGCCGCCTTTTCAGGTCTTCGACTTGCCGGGTGTACAGATTTTTTCATTTTCATCCCTTATTTTTGCCCGAACCCTTTTGGTTCGCCGGGCAGCCCTTATTTTTGCCTAGGTGTGTCAACCTAGCGGGTCTTTGATTATGCGTAGCATTTTTTCCGACTATGTCCATGCTTTCAGAATGTAGGGAATTGCCCCTGTTAGAAGTGTTTTGTCATGCCACCAGAAGGTGTTTAATCAGGTAAGATTCGTTGCTGGAGTGCCCCAAGTGACTCAGGCGGAGATTTGCCCCAGGCTATTTGGCCTTTGAGAGATTCTCCGAATCTTAATTGGACTGCCCTAGATGATGGACCATGGTCATGTCATGCCCCTTGATTGGAAATACTTCTGTTCATTAGGCATTCGTCGTACGAATTTCTATGCTATTCAAACAAAAATTCATATGCAAACAAAGTTATGTTAAAAACTGCAAAGCTTATGTCTGTCTTGAAGATTTTGAAAATGCATTCTTTTTCATAAAACAAGTGATTGTTTGTAAAACGTGATGTCAACTCATTATTTTATCGTGGGCCTTAAGGAGTCAGGATACCTTTCGTAACAGTATGCTTTCGAACTAACCCATGCTTCAGCTAGGACTTTTAAGGGTTATAACGTGGCCTGGTTCACGGTTTAAGAAACAAAGGATAAAGGCTTAAATTATTTGTACCCACCCGCTCTTCGTGATGTTCTTCAATCCTAAACTCAGTTGATCGTGCGTTAGACCTTGGTTGAGTCTTTGCTTTGATATACCAGCGATGGTTCTGATATTGATAACTTATTCTGAATGGGCAGTCATTCCTTTTTTGTTGAGGGTTTGTAAGACCTCTTTCTTGTCTGATTTTTGTTATCCCTTTCTTTTTTGCCTGAACTGTTTCCTTTTTTGGAATTACAGTCAGCGGGATGCCCCAGTTTCGTAAGTCCCCTTTATAGGTTTTGACTTAATGGGTTTTTAATTTTAGAATTAATGACTGCCTTTCTTTATTGAATATTCGGAACCATCACTGTCTTCTTTGTTTTGTAAGGACCTCTTTGGTGCCATTCGTTATGCACTTGGATCAACTGAGAGACTACCCTGCCCCAGGTTATGATTAAGGGTTTTAAATTTCGAAAAGAAAAACTCCTACTTCTTTGGCTCAGAGGGGTTGACGAGGGATTATCATCCTTATAACTCCAGTGTTTAGGGATTGAAACAATGCCTGTACCTCATCAGCGGAGTCTGTTCAAAAGCATACTGTAAGTGTCGTGGTATCGTTTTCGTCATCCTCCCTCAAGAGGCTTAGAATTATTGATTGAGAGTTGACATATGAAAATAATTTGCGGATAGTGAATACGAATATATTGCTTCAAAACAGACATATGCAATGCATTAATGAAATAACAATGTTTTAACATGAGTAAATGCTTGAACAAAAGAAAATTGCAACTTGAACATTCGAATGAACAAAAGTCTTTTCAGTCTCAGGGCTTGTTATTTCAACTGGTGCATCTTGTAGGGATGGCAGGAGCATTCAGCCTGGCCCATCTGGGTAAAATCCACAGCTCTTTCATTGATCAGATCTTGAATCTTATTCTTCAAAGCCCAGCAGTCGTCGGTGTCATGTCCTGGACTGTTAGAATGGTACGCACATCTTTCCTCAGGATTGTACTTTAGGGAGGTTGTATTGAGACGCCTAGGAGGGCCCCTTACCGTCACCAGATTCAACCTCAACAATTGTTGTAAAGCTTGAGACGGTGACACGTTGAGTTTGGTGAACTGCCTTTTAGGCTTGTCTGGCTGAAGCTGGTGAGGTTGATACTGAATGGGTGACACTGAAGCCATCTGAGGAGCTTTTCCCTTGTCTGCTTGTCTCAAGGGTGGTTGAATGATGACTGGCTCTTCAACCCTAGATGTTCGCCCCGGCTGGTTACCCCGAAGCAGTTGGTTGACGAGAACCCCGAGCTCTTCTTGTCTTTGAGCTAACCCTTGAATGGCAGTCACCTGCCCCAGCATCTGGACCTTCAGTGCATCCACCTCGGCTTGTAGGTGTTTCAGCCTTTCATCCTCAACACTGTTCCTGACAAAAGTCTCCATGAGAAGTGTCATTAGCTCCTCCTGCCCCTTGGATAGATTCAGGAGGATTTCCCTGAACTGAGTCTCTTGAGCGAGAAGGTCCTGGTTATCTGGTTGGGAGGCCATTGCTGAAATAAACAGCGACAAAGGTAAGTGACCTGCAAAAGGGATACCTGTTATGCAATGATATGTATGATATGCATGCAATGTTTTCAAGGATCTCGCGGGGTAAACAAGAAAATTTGTTAGCATTTGGATCCGGTAGCTTGATTGAAAGAACTTCATATTTGTTGAGAGTCTTTCTTCCCAGGGTCAAAGGCTCACCATATCAAGTGGGTCATAGCCCCTGACTTTAGTCATCATGTCTAGTTTTTGGTTTCCAAACAAACTTGGTTAGGGGAACCTTCTTCAAGAGTCAGAGCTCACCATATCCAGTGGGTCATAGCCCCTGACTACCTTGGCTAGAGGAAAATAAATCCTCTTTGCCCCATGTTGGGATAGTTGATTCACCATGACCTGCATCACAAGCCCTTGAGATCCTTGAAATGGGTTAGGATGTATGCAATGGTATGATGTCATGATGCATGGGGTAATGTAGGTAACCCTATTATGAGTCCCAATTAAGGACTGCAAACCAAAACTTGCAAGAAACTCAAGTAAAACCTGTCATGAGTCCCAATTAAGGACTAAAACAAACCCTGCAAGAAACTCGGTAAACCTTGTCATGAGTCCTAATTAAGGACTAAATAAAACCTGCACAAAACTCAAGTGTCAGATAACAAGCATGCAAGTAGTCAAGTTGGAAGGCACACAAGTCACACAAAAGAGCCCTTAGAGTTTAGGCCAGCATGAGGTCTGGGTATTACCCTCTTGAAGTTGGTGGGTTCAACCTGTCCTATTAGAAGTAAACCGGGTTCTAAGGGTCCCAATATCACGGGATTGCTTTCATTGTTCATCGTTTCGATTTAGCCACTGAACTGGCGACCGAAATATTCCAGGAAAGCAACCCTCAATTGAGCGTAGTATCGAGTATCAACCAACCTCGGACTGCACCAAAGTCAGTTATCTCACTACCCTAAAGAGGCCAAGATAGTTCAATTAAGGTTCCTAAGGTCTGTTGATGCTTCACGACACCACGCGGAGGCCCCGTACTCTCCTTGACTGAACTCAAGGGTTACCGGTACATACCAAAGTGCCACATCAACGTAGCAGACTGTTTCAACCATGTCGGTATACCCCGCACAGTTCCCTCACAGCCTTGTTGCTACTTTCTAAGAAGGTATCCCCAGATCCGGGTTAGGATCTATAGAACTCCCAAGACAGTCCCATAATTTTAAAGCAAGCAAAGAAAGCAATTGAAAACACAGTTATGAACTATCCCTAAGGTACACCTCACTTTATAAAGAGTCCCCAGCAGAGTCGCCAGTTCTGTGATCGGTGGATCTGGAACTGATTGTTTAACGCTGGTTCGCGAAATATCGCGGAAGCAAGAGTCGCCACCGTCTTTTATTTTCTCCAAATGGAAAGGACAAAAGCACAGAAAAATTCCTTATAGAGATTGCTCTCGGTTCGGGAGGTAGGTTATAGAAAGGGAAGGTGTTAGCACCCTTTCTATCCATGGTTATCCATGGGCTCTTAGATACTTGCTCATTGTGTTTTCAAAAGATTTGTTTGCTTTTCAACTGTGGGTTTTAAAAGTTTCTTTGAAAATTCCAGTTCGACTCTTGTATCGGTCCTCAAGAGTGTTTGAAAAGTTGCTTTCGAAAGCTTTTTGAAAATATGTCGGTGTGAAAAGTATTTTTGAATTTGTTTTGAATTTAGAGCAAGTATCTAGAGTCGTCTACCTACCCTAAGGAATTCGTCTGTGTAGATGTCCTTTAAAGTAGTGCCATCCCACCATTGAGAGGTAGGTAGCACCACCGTTGGAGGTGTTCGGGTCAATTCGAGGTTTGGGACATGGTGATCACCAGAGCAATAGGAAGATACCTTAGAAGCTACCCTCATGCCAGGTTCTCGGATCATGAGGACTTACTAAGACATCCTCTACTCGACGATCACCTTTCGAGGCAAGGCAACAGTGAGGCGTACCCTAGGGGTGGTGTGTGTGATTCGTGTGTCGTTTTCATTTGCATTTATCTTGTCATGTTATTGGTGTTCTACGCTTGTTTTTATTTCGTCCATACATTCTTTCATGCCTTTGATTAACAGTTAAAAATTGCAAGAAAGTAAAAATTCTAAAGCTATTACAAAAGGCGCGGGTCCACATCGCCAAAATTAACCAGGACCCGATTTGACAGAAAAATAAAGAAATAAAGATAAAGTGCGAGAAAATTAAGATTACATGGCCTTGGGAGAGATACATGAATATTATAAAGAAATAAAATAAATATGCGAATAATTAAATCGAAGCGAGGGCGTTGGACCCTTTTTGCAAAATTAAACTAATGAGGAATTAATTAATTAAAAAGAAAAGAAAGAAATTGTTTTTTTTGGTATTTTATGATTTTTAAGATTAAAAAATAAAAAAAGAGAATTAATTAAAATAAATACTAACCCTAATTCTAGTGGCTTTTAATTTATTAAGAAAATATTGAATTTTAACCTAAATTAACCCTAATTTTTATATACAAGTTTAATTATAAAAATAAATAATATTAAATATTTGATTACCATGAAAGAAAAATAAAAGGATGAAAAGTTAATTAAACCCTATTTCTACATTTTTTAGATTTTTGTCATGAAAAGTATTAAAATTAAACCTAATTTACACTAAATTTAATTATATGCAAATTTATTTATAAAAATACTAGAAATAAAAATATTTATTATTTTTGCTCTTTTCTGATTTTTTTGATTTTTAGGTATTTTTGATATTTTATGAAAATAATAAATTAAGTAAACAAATAATAATTAAAAGAAAATAAAGATTAATTAAAATAAATAACATGGCAGACCTAGGGGGGTTGTAGTCCCCAACATGGAGGTTTTTCTCTAGCAATTCAGGCCCATTAATCTTGGTCCGTTTGACTTTTCCAGGCAATGTGCTGGCGCGTTGACTGGGGCTCACCATGTACCTCAGAGCGTGGCCTTTGGATTGGTGAATTTGGACAGGTGGATGGCTTGATTATAGAGGTGTAGGGTGTGCCTCAATATGGAGCTTGCATGTGAAGATCAATTGAAAAATAATATTGAGAATACTGAAGACCTGGGGCTCGAACCCAGGTCATGCACATTACCAGCCAACACATATGCCACTGAACCAATTCACGCATCTGTAAATTAATATAATAAACAAACATAATAAAACAAACGCGTTAATGTGTTCTTTTTTCCGCGCGAACTTTTGAACTGACCAACCAGCTTAAGCCACCGCACCATCTTCTTCGTTGTGTTTATTTTTCCCTGAAACAAGAAAAAACTAGCAACGGTTTTGTAAATGTTGCCATAGATATGATACAAGAAAATAGCGAATGGCCCTGTGACGCTCATAAATTGAGCACGAGGGTGGGTTTAAGATCGTCTGGGCTTGCTGATTTGAGTCATGGTACTATGGTGGTCTGATTTTACCGCGTTTGGAAACCCCCAATTTCAAGCTTCACGAACCCTAATCTGCATCAATGGTATAATTGCATATAGTACACGAAAACACAATTAAGATAAATGGTTAGCTTCAGAACACCTTAATTAGCATGAATCCATTAACAATATGCAATGAAAATGCATAAATCTTGAAATACGATTATGCAAAAAAGTAAGAAAAGTGGGACTTCTGTACAATGTTTCAAGGGCTTAGGGACCGTGTTCTTGATTCAGGCACGTTGCTTGGCGTCCTAGGAATGCAATGGGAGGGGTTTTGTGGCTTGAAACGTCCTGCAAACAAGTTTTCAGAATTGGAGTTTTCTTGAAAAAAATGCCAGTTTGTTTATGCTCTTCTGCGCAGCTTAGTGGTTAGCATTATTAGGTTTGTGATCAGGCTCATATACTGAGTGAATTAGGTCAAGTTCCTTGTCCAAAGAATCAAAGATTTGATAAAGGGATATTTGATTTTTATGGCAAAATATTTTCATATCTTTCCATGCAATTTGATACCAAATCATGCCAAAACTTTCCACAAATAATCATGCACGAATCTTGAATGTCCAATGAGAATAATTTCTGCACAAAAAGATTTTATCTCATTAGTTTTGTATTTTTCATGCATTTTATTTAATTAAATGAATTATAAATGATAAAAAATCCAAATAAATAAATAAAAATGGAGAAAAACTTCCTTTTGGGCCTAATGGTCGTGCACATGCTTGGGACAATGAATTGTGGAAGAAAAATGGGCCCATTAGCAATTTTAGGTCATTTGAACCAATGTTGACTTTTCAAAATATCCAAAAATTTCCCAACTTCCACAAGGCATAACTTGCTCAATTTTTAAGCTTTTCTCATGTTCTTGGACATTTTGGAAAGGTCTTTGAATCCTCTAACCAATGCCTTTGGTCCCATGTCATTTTGATTTACCAATCGCAAGTTATGGCCTTTGACTTAAAGTCCCTTTTTGTTGACTTTTGAAAATGACCTATAATGTTGAAATTGATAACTTTTTGTGAGAGCATTTCTTGGACTTGAAGTATGAAGATGAGTTGTAGGAAATGTCTTTCTCTTCAAAATGAGCTTTGGATGGAATTTTTCTAATAATCCATGTGAAAGTTATGCCTTGGTCAATTTACAGTTGACTCTTTCAGCTGTCCAAATAAGGAAACTTTTGCATCTTGATGATTTTTGAGCCAAGCTTTGAGAATCATGATCAAGAATTGATCAAATGATGTTTGTGGCTTAAAAATGATATGTTGACCAAAAATTTGAACTTTTGACTGTCAAATGACCATTTTGCCCCTACAGTTGACTGTAGTGCAATTAGGGTTTTGACTGTGCAATTTTGTGCTGAAAGTCTTGAAACTTTGCATGAGGATACTTGACCATATTTATAGGTATGTGAGACTTGATTGGGCCCTTGGAAACTTCATTTTCTTGATCAGAATCAAAACCCTAATCTTGACTGCTTAGGAGGCCCTTGCACTGTGCAACCCTTGGGGAGATTTGAAGCATGACTTGGCAATTTCTTGAAGAATATGGGAGGGAAAATTTTGGGGTACAACATTGAGAAAGAGAAATCCTGGGACCAATGCTGGGGATTGAAAATCCTTGGTGACTTGTGGGGATTAATCAAGAGCTTTGACAACTTCTGCAGGGAATGAGAATCCTTCATGAATTTCCTGGGAAATAAGGAAAGCTCTGAAAATCTCTACTGGGGAGTTAAATCCTAGGAGGCTTCTGCTGGAGAAATGAGACCAAGAATCTTCGATCTGCTGGGAAATAACTCTGTGGGGAGAATGTTTACTCGGCCGGTGAAATCAGGAGCTTGGGTTGTACGCCAATCTATTGGGGAAGTTGGGGAAAACTGAATGGTTCTCATTGGGGATTGATAGTTGGAAATTGACTTCGCTGGGGAAGAAGGTTTAGAATATTCTAGCTTCGCTAGGGGTCTTGAAGCTTAACTCCACTGGGGATATGTACTCCAAGATTTTAGCTTGTTGAGGATCTGAATGACATATTGTACGGGATTTCTTCTGGAATAGCACAAGGATATCTTCCTATACCTTCAACCTATCAGTAATTATCCTTTCTCAATTTCGTTTTATTTGTAAGCAGTGATTATATTCAAATGCATATGCCTATTTAACAAAACTTTGGACGTTTTCAAATAAAATAAAAGTGTAAAAAGAAAAGTAAAGGCAAGCAAATTTATGCACTTTGAAGTATTTTTGTATTAACTTTCGTAAGTATCTTTGTACAAAGGAAACAGACATCCTAGTAAGAGAATGTTGTCATAAAAATTGAGAAAATTTTATACAAAAGAAAGATGGCTATGTGTAACAATTCCATGGGGTTCCCATTCTGCTATAGCCTTCACAACTCTGAGTATCTTGTCCATTCGCTGCTTCGTCCGCCGATGATTGGATTGATCAGAAGCTTGGAGCTTGTTGGTGAAGAGATAGTTCTTAAAGTGATACGATGAGACATAGTCGTATGCTTTAATTCCCTAACTTTTGCCTGGACCGCCTTTTCGGGTTTTCAATCCACCGGGAAACCCTTTTTTGCCCAAGTTGCCCTTTCGGGTTTTCAACTTGCCGGGTGTACAGATTTTTTATTTATCCCTAATTTTTGCCTGAACCGCCCTTTCGGGTTTTCGATTCACTAGGATGCCCATTTTTGCCCAAGTCGCCCTTTCGGGTTTTCAACTTGTCGGGTCATTTTATGCGTAGTATTTTTTGACTATGTCTGCATTCGCAGGGTGCGGCAAATCGTCGCCGTCCATGGTGGTCAGAATCATTGCCCCACCAGAAAAGATGCTCTTGATCACAAATGGTCCTTCGTAAGTAGGAGTCCACTTGCCCCTGGGATCACTTTGCGGTAAGATGATCCATTTGATTACAAGATCTCCTACTCGATATACTTGACGCCTGACTTTCTTGTTGAAATCCTTGATCATTCGTTTCTGATACGTATGACCATGACAAACAGCAGTAAGTCGTTTTTCGTCGATCAAATTAAGTTGATCAAGCCGTGTCTGAATCCAATCGTCTTCACTCAAACCAACATCCTTCATAATCCTTAAGGAAGGAATCTGAACTTCCATAGGTAAAACAGCTTCCATGCCATATACCAAAGAAAAGGGGGTTGCCCTTGTCGAAGTACGCGCCGTGGTACGATATCCATGCAGAGCAAATGGTAACATCTCATGCCAGTCCTTGTAGGTGACTGTCATTTTTTGAATGATCTTCTTGATATTTTTGTTCGCGGCTTCAACAGCACCGTTCATCTTTGGCTGATAGGGAGATAAATTATGATGATAAATCTTGAACTGTTCGCACAGAGCGGTGATCATAGTGTTGTTCAAATTTGTATCGTTGTTCGTGATGATCCTATCGGGGATACTATATCGACATATGAGATTCTGCTTGATGAAGTGGGCAACCACATTCTTTGTAACGGAGGCAAAGGAAGCTGCTTCGACCCATTTGGTGAAGTAATCAATAGCCACTAGGATGAAGCGATGTCCATTGGATGTCGTGGGCTTGATCTCTCCAATCATGTCAATGCCCCAAATTGCGAACGGCCAAGGAGCTGTTAGAACATTGAGAGGAACAGGAGGAATATGCACTTTGTCGGTGTAGACTTGACATTTGTGGCAATTACGGGAATGTTTATGACAATCAGCTTCCATGGTAGACCAGTAGTAGCCTGCCCTTATAATCTTCTTAGCCATTGTATGTCCGCTCAGGTGTGTGCCAAATGTACCACTATGTATCTCGGTTATGATCAACTCTGCTTCAACCTTATCCACACAACGAAGTAGAACACAATCATGGCTGCGTTTATAAAGGATGTCGTTGCTTAGGAATAACTTGGAAGCAAATCTCCTTAAGAACTTTTTGTCATTGACGGAAGCTCCTTCAGGGTATTCTCGAGTCTAGAGATATCTTTTGATTTCATGAAACCAGGGTTGTTCCACTACTTCTTCGGTATTAATCTCATGACAGTGCGCAGGTTCGTCCATTCGCTCGATGTGATTTGGGGAGCCTCATTATCCCAGTTGAGTTTAAACATGGAAGACATTGTATCCAGAGCATCTGCTAGATGATTTTCCTCTCACGGGAAGTGCTCGAAAGTAATCTGCTCGAAATGAGGCAACAATGTCAAGACATGTTCTTTGTATGAGATAAGATTAGGATGTCTAGTGTCCCACGCTCCTTTGATTTGACTGATAACCAAAGCCGAGTCCCCAAATACGACCAAAGATTTGATTCCCAAGTCTATAGCATCCTTGAGACCAAAGATGCAAGCTTCATATTCAGCCATGTTGTTGGTACAGCTGAAGTAAAGTCGGGCAGTGAAGGGTGTATGGCAACCTTCCAGAGAAATGAGTATCGCACCAATACCATTACCAAGTGCATTTGAAGCACCGTCAAAGTATAGGGTCCATCGGGATCCTTGTTCAGGTCTGTCATATGGTCTGTTACCTTCAATGTTGTCCAATGTCATGATGTCCTCGTCAGGGAAGTCGAATCACATAGATTGGTAATCTTCGACGGCTTGATGAGTTAGATGGTCAGCTAGTACACTCCCCTTTATAGCTTTTTGGGTAGTATACTGGATATCATACTCAGTCAGGATCATTTTCCATCTAGCGATTCTTCTAGATAAAGCAGGCTTCTCAAAGATATACTTGATCGGATCCATTTTGGAAATCAGCAAAGTGGTATGAGTCAACATATACTGCCTTAGCCGACGAGCAACCCAGACCAAAGCACATCAAGTTTTCTTGAGTAGCGAGTCTCACAGTCGGTAAACGTTTTGCTAAGGTAATAAATGGCATGCTCTTTTCGGACAGACTCGTCATGTTGGCCCAGTACGCACCCCATTGAGTTATCCAAAACAGTCAGATACATGATTAACGGCCTTCCTTCGATGGGTGGCATCAAGATAGGAGGTTCCAGTAAATACTCCTTGATCTTATCAAAAGCAACTTGACAATCATCATTCCATTCAACTACCTGATCTTTCTTCAACAGCTTGAAGATTGGCTCACAGGTAGATGTTAGGTGAGAGATGAACCTTGCGATATAGTTTAAGCGTCCTAAGAAACCCCTAACCTCCTTTTTAGTGCGGGGGGCAGGCATTTCCTGTATAGCTTTGACTTTAGCAGGATCAACTTCAATGCCTTTGTTGCTGACGATAAATCCCAAAAGTTTACCAGACCTGACTCCAAAGGTGCACTTGCTTGGGTTCAGTCTGAGCTTAAACTCCTTCAACCTGACAAACAGCTTTTGCAGATGATCAAGGTGTTCTTCTTCTATCTGTGATTGGGCTATCATGTCGTCTATGTAAACTTCAATCTCATGGTGTATCATGTCATGAAACAAAGCTACCATGGCGCATTGATAGGTTGCCCCGACATTCTTCAGTCAGAATGGCATCACTTTGTAGCAGAAGGTACCCCATTGCGTGACAAAAGTAGTTTTCTCCATGTCCTCGGGGGCCATTTTGATCTGGTTGTATCCCGAGAATCCATCCATGAAGGAAAATACCTTGTGTTGAGTTGTGTTGTCAACCAAGATGTCGATGTATGGTAGTGGAAAATCGTCTTTAGGGCTAGCCCTGTTTAAATCCCGATAGTCCACGCACATTCTGACTTTCTCGTCCTTCTTAGGTACGGGCACTATGTTAGCAACCCATTATGGATAGGAAGTAACAGCCAGAAAGCCAGTGTTGAATTGCTTCATTACCTCAGCTTTGATCTTCTCAAACATGTCGGGCCTCATTCGGCGGACCTTTTGCTTGATGGGTGGACAGTCTTCTCTTGTAGGGAGACGGTGAACCACGATATCTGTGTCTAATCCCGGCATGTCTTCATAGGACCAGGCGAAGATTTCAACATATTTGTTCAACAACTGCACTAAGCGCTCTTTGACACCTGGTTCCAGGTTGGCACCCACCTTAACCTCTTTCTTGTCTTCCTCTGTTCCCAAGTTGATGGTTTCTAGCAACTCTTCATGAGGCAGAATAGCCCTCTCTTCTTGTTGCAAAAGGTTGGCTAACTCTCCCGGCATTTCACAGTCTTCGTCAACTTCGTACTCAGCCTGATTGACCAAATCCTCAGAGACACCGAAGGCTAAAGCAGAATAGTCACCGATGGAATCCAGAGTGGATGGGTACCTGCATTTTGTGAGTGTGGGTGTGTGTAAGGGATAGCCATCCTTAAACAAAACAAAATGCAAAAGGAAAGAAAATGAACACAACAGTTTATAGATGAAAACGTCCAATGATTCATTAAAACATGGCATATGATAATGAAGAAAATCAAGCCCTTGCAAATGGACCTATATGCCCCGGGCAAGGCATAAGGTGAAAATAGTGTATGAATTGTTTAGTTATTACAGACAAAAATAGGAAATTGTTCAAAGATAAATTACTGGTTAATGAAAGTGATGGAAATAAAGTACTTTGCTTCCCAGTTGCTTAATCCTCCTTCGACGGTTGGAAAGATCCAATCTTCAAAGTTGTCTTCTTCATCATCATCTTCTAAGGCATTAATTCTATGGTGAGTGATTTTTACAGGTGGTCCTCCAGCCTTGGAGCGACGCATAGCTTTCTGGCCAGCAGCAGTAAAACCTAGTCCGAACTTGTCCATCTTATGGGGAAAATCAGGCAGTTGCCCTCACACTGTACTCCTTCCTTATTTGATTACAGCCTCTGCATCCTTGAGAGACGCCATCCTAGACACGGGCTTGGAAATAATAGGCACATCAACCATTGTCTTTGCAACTGCGACTTCAGGAGAAACTTCCTCAAAATGTTGGAAAGGCGTTTCTATGAACTCGCCATCCAACTCCACATAGAGGAAAAAGTTGAGGTGACTTATCATGTACTCTTCCTCATCGTGCACCATTATAATCTTACCCTGAACAGGATACTTTAGCATTTGGTGTAAAGAGGAGGTAACTGCCCCTGCATAGTGGATCCACGGCCTTCCCAACAAGCACGCATATGAAGGACGGATGTCCATCACATAAAAGGTGGAGTTGAAAATTTATGTGCCCACTTTGATAGGAATGTCAACCTCTCCGTGAACCATTCTTTTGGACCCATCAAAGGCCCTAACCACGATATTACTTGGCTTTAGCACTAACCCTTCACAGTCTAAACAGTCTAACGCCTTCTTCGGTAGCACATTCAAGGATGAACCAGTATCAACTAGAACATGGGCAAGGGTGGTTCCCCTGCATTCTACTGAGACATGCAGCGCATTGTCGTGCTTCCTTCCTTTAGGGGTCAAATCAACATCGGAAAAACCAAGACCATTAGCAGCAGTAAGGCTAGCCACGCACTCTTGAAATTGGTCAACTGAAGTTTCTTAAGGCACGTGTGCCGTCTTTAAAAATTTGATCAGGGCCTTAGCATGGGCCTCAGAGCAGAGTACAAGAGCCAACATGGAGATTTTGGAAGGGGTCTGCCCTAGCTGTTCCACGACGTCGTAGTCGCTCTTTTTGATTATCTTTAAGATTTCTTCCATTTCTTTCTGGGTGGTTTCGAGAATTACAACAGTCTGAGCCTTCATCCTGACAGGCGCTTCTAGTATCCCCTTACCCTTATCGGTAGTATTAACAGAGGGTCTAACTTCAGGTACATCAATTTCTTCAATTATCAGGCCTTGCACAGATGGCTTAACAGGCACAGAAGCTTTCGAGGGTTCGAAAACTGCTCGGGGGGGAGCAATCTCCGGAGAGAAAATCCGTCCGCTGCGAGTTATCTTGCTTGTTCCTACAATGTTCCCTACATCAGGGGTTTCATCATCAGAATTATCTTGGACTGATTCAATCTGTTTGATACCATGATAGAAGATTTCTCCTTCGTAGTTCCATGGTATCGTCTTGTTAGATTGATACGGGACAGGCCCCGACATGGTGATCTTTAATGGCACAAACTTAGGATCAGGCGTAATCTTGACAGGCCTTTTGCAAGCCTTGGGAAGATTGTCAGAGATGGTTATTATTGCAATGTCATTGGTTTAAGTAACAAAGGTAGCAGGAGTAACAGGAGTGAAGGTATCAACAGGAGTCTTTTGGAAGAGTATCTCTTGGGTATCCATCAGGTGTTGGATGCCTGATTTCAACAGTGGGCAGTCAGCTCGTATGTTTAAACAAAAGTAACAATCTTTTCCACAGCCTAGAAATATCCCGGCTCTCATTAAATTCACTTTAATCACTGATAACGGAGTCAAAAGGTCAGCAACATTGGTAACATGAAGGTCTTTCATAACGGCATGAACATTATGACTGTGCTTGGGCATTGGGGCAGAAATCACATTTGGCTTTTCGGGCGTATCGAATTCTACTTCCTTGGCATCGATCAGGTCTTGGATTTTGTTCTTAAGAGCCCAACAGTTGTTGGTATCATGCCCTACACTGTCAGAGTGGTAAGCACACTTTGTATTGGAGTGGTAATAAGGGGAAGAGGTATTGGGGTTCTTTGGCGCTTCCTTCAAATTGGTAAGATTCAGCTTTAGCAAATGAGGGAGTACTTGAGCTGGTGTCATGTTGATTTGGGTGAACTGTCGTTGTGGCCTTTCTACCCGTTGCTGATTAGATCTTGGCTGGTTGCTGCGAGGTTGATCATTTGAAGAGTTTTGGATCATCACAGCCCCTACAGTTGGTCAGTGCTCGGTTCTTCCTTGACTTTTCTTAGAATAAACAGTAGGAGCTTCCTTCTTAGCTGGGAAGGTCTTCTTCATAGCAATGGACGCGGAGGCATCTTTCTGAATCTTACCACTTTTGATGCCGGCCTCGACCCTTTCACCGGTCAAAATTAATTCGGTGAATCCCGCGGAGGAACTCCCAATTAAATGATTGAAGAAAGGGCCAGACAGGGTCCCTAGAAACATGTCAACCAGCTCTCTATCCGACAATGGTGGATTCACCCTTCCATCCAGATCACACCACTTCTTGGCATACTCCTTAAATCCTTCATTAGAAGCCATACCCATACCTGTAGTTGAGTATGAGTGGGCGCTAAATCAATGTTGTATTGGTATTATCGGTAGAAAGCAGCAGCTAAGTCTTCCTAGTTGTGAACCTATGATCTCTCGAGTTGATAGAACCAGTCCAATTGTGTGCCTGACAAGCTATCTTGGAAAAAATGGACCCAAAGATCCTTATCATATCAGTGGGGTTGGATCTTTCGGACGTAGGATCTTAGATGCATCTTTGGACACGACAGACCGTCATACTTGGCAAATGTAGGAACTTTGAACTTGGGAGGAATAACGATCCCAGCGACCAACCCTAGTTCCTCGAAATCTAAACCAGGTACCCTTTGTAACTCCATGGCTGCCAACCGATCCTCAAGATTTTTAAATTTAACATCCGCCGGGGGATATTGCTGTTCGGAGTAATCTTCGTCTTCTTCCTCTTCTTCTCCTTCAACTTCATATTCAGAAGGCATTGCAGTTCCTTTTCCTTTATCAGCCCCTTCATCAGACGTCGAGGGGAACTCGAGAACTTTTCTAGCATTGCTTTCAAACCTTCTTCCCATGATGACTACACCAGGTCTTTTCTTCTTTTTCTCTTTATCTTTCTCCAACAGTGCTTTAAGGTCCTCTTGACCCTTTGCTAAGGTCATGAGGAGTTGCTGGAATTGAGAGTTATGTGCTTGTAGATCCTTAACCGTCTGCTCCAAATCCATCTTGCTGAAATAAACAGCAGAAAGATAAGGAAACCTTGTGTGAAGACATGTTTATGCATATGATGAATGGTATGTTTATTCATGTAATGCATTCAAGGATTCAGAAATTCAAATTTGTTGCAAACAAAAAGAACACACGTCATATTAAGAAGAAATTTGTTAGTACATAAGTGCCCCATGGGCAGAATATTACAAAATTCTTAATGTAAAAAGACATTGTGCATCCTCTTTGGTATGATATAAGTGTTGAGAGTTTCCTCCTCATGAAGTCGGTGGGTAAGCTCCAAAACCTTCTTCTCACTGGCATAGAAGCTGGCTTCAAAAGTATTCTGTTCTTCTTTAAGTTGGATCCAACTCTTTTGTAATTCTTCCAATGATGTTGGCATGTCTAGATGTAGGAGGGTGTACGAAACCTCTCCTTCCATAACAGACTCTTTGATCACGGGGAGAATGTGAGGATATGGCATCATAAGATTCTGGGTGCGGGTTCGTACCCACTTGAGGTAAGGCTCAAGAGGGATGGAATTCTTGTGCCCCAGTGTCTTACTATCCACTTTGTTGGGCATCCTCCAAGCTCTGATGAACCTTTGTCGAACTCCTTGCGCATCGTTGTCGAAGTCAAAAACCAAGTCAGGGATCAGTATATCATGAGGACCATCCCTTCTAGCATATCCAAACTGTCTTAGAGCTAAACAGGGGTTGTAGGTAATGCCTCCCCTAATGCCAAGTAGTGAGACATTAGGGAATTCCCCACAACGATCAATGATGATGACATTTTCTCTGGACCAAGAACACCAATGGACATCAGAATGTGTGAGGGTCATCAACCGTTGTGACCACCTTAAACCCTGCTCATTCTTCAAAACTGATTGTGGAAGGTGAGAAATAAACCACCTTTCTAGGAGAGGAGTACAGCACATGAGAACACCCCTTTTCCTCATTGTTCGTGTGTAGAATGAGTGTAGGATGTCCCCAAGCAATGTAGGAACATGATTCCGAGATATGAAAATCTTGACAGCATTCACATCTATAAGTTGATCAGAGTTTAGGAACAAGACCAACCCATAGATGAGGAGTGCTACAATATCCTCAAAAGCTTGTAAATCTAGAGAATTCCAGCAGTCTTGTGCCTTCTCAAACAGAAACTTTGCCAAGAAACCCTTGACACCACTTTTGGTTTCCCAATTCCTTTGATATCAGATGGTTGCAAGTGTAATGCTTGAGCAACATCTTCTGGCTTTGGTTCTTTTTCCGTACCGTTGTAGGGTAGTTAATGAAGAATAGGAATCCTCAGGAGTTGAGAAAATTCCTCCAAAGTAGGTACTAGTTGATAATCAGGGAATGTGAAACAGTGGTGTAGGGGGTCAAAGAACTGGAAGAGAACTTTCACCATGTCTTCTTCAATGTTGGAGTTGACCAAGTTGGGTAGTCTACCATGTCTTTCACTGAAAAGAGGGTTCTCGGGAATCCTAGATGTAAGTTCCTTGAGTTAAGGAGGGATTCTCACAAGGTTGACTTGTATTGTTTTCCTGCGAAGAGATTCCATGACCTACAAAACAAGAACAAAGATGAAGATCCAAACCCTTGAAATGTTTAGTGGATGCATATGATTTTTTATGATGTTCATGATGTATGCACAAGCACATGTACAAGCAAGTCACACAAAACCCTAGTTTCAGGCTTGCATGAGGTTTCATAGGTAAGTACCCTCTTGAAGTTAGTTGGCCCAACCTGTCCTATAAATAGTAACCGGGTTCTAAGGAGCTCAATATCACTGGATTGTTTTCTATGTTCATTGTTTTGGTTTAGCCACTTAACTGGAGACCAAAATATTCCAAGAAAACAACCCTCAATGAGTGTAATATCGAGTATCTACCAACTTCGGACTGCACCAAAGCCGGTCATCTCACTACCCCTAATAAAAGGCCAAGATGGTCAAGTAAGGTTCTAAGAGATTATTAGTGCTTCATGACATCATTCAGCGGCCCCGTATTCTCTTTGATTGACTCAAAGGCTACCGGTACTCACAAATATGTCGTACTAATATAGCTATTGCTTCAACCATGTTGGTATACCCCGCACAGTTTCCACAACGTATTGCTATTTACCTATGAATGTTTCCCAAATCCGGGTAGAGGACTTCAAGCCCAAACAAGAGAACCAAATGTAAAGAAAGCAAAGCAATCAAGACAAGCATGCAAAGGTGATCTAAGCCGTAAGGTTACTCCACTTTTAAAGTTTTCCCCAGCAGAGTCGCCAGTTCTGTGATACGGTGGGAGAACTGACTTGGGATTTTGCATTTGTGTACGCAAATGTTTCAGTTTAGCAAGAGTCGCCACCGACTTTTTATTTTATCCTAAGGAAAGGTCAAAAAGCACAGGAAAGACCTTTGAGATGTTTTCTTAGGTTCGGGGAGTAGATTATAGAAAGGGAAGGTATTAGCACCCTTTCTATCCATGGTCATCCATGGGCTCTTAGTTACTTGTTTAGATCACTTGCTTTGCTTTTCAATTGTTTGAAATGGTGCTCTTCAATTGTTTGAAATGGTGTTTTGTGTGTGATTTGGAAAGATGTTTTGGAAAGAGGCCATCGTTGTGGCAACCTTTGTAATGACTCTTGTATGAATGTATACAAAGGTGTTTTTGTTCTTTTGAAAAGTTTTCAATGTTTGAAAGTAGGGTTTTGAAATTTTGTTTGTGAAGTGTGTTTGAAAATAGCAAGGATGTTTTTGCAAGCTTTTGATCAAGTAACTAAGAGCTATCTACCCTATTTTACTCAAAGATCTTTCTTATGTTTTTAACCCTTTTAACAATGTTGTTTCACCATTGTATTTGGTGAATAACCTTGTGTTAGGATGTTTAAACGGGACAGGCGCGGGTCATCGTATAGACCATGATAGCAATTGTGTCAAGTATTTTTGGCAATTTTCTTGAGGGACTTGATCATTTTTGTTTAGACAACTCAGATAGCGTCATCGAGGGACTATGATCGTTTGTTTGTTTTTGTTTTGCCAAAGTACTTAACATGCATACCATGACCCATTTTTGAAGGCAACAAGTGGATTGTAACCCTAGGGTTGCAAGTGTGCATTGTGTTTGTTTTTCATGCATTTTTGTCTTTGATTAGGTCAAACTAATTGTTGATTTGATTTTGGCATACAAACCTTAATTCTCTAATCATGGCATAATTGAAAGCATTTGAATGCGTAAAAATAAACCTAAGCTATTACAACTTTGATATAGGGAGGGGGTACAAATTTTGAATAGGGGATTATTTTGCAAGAAATTTAAATCCTAAGTTATTACAACCAAATTGAATTTACAATGCATAATATTTAAATGTACAATATTTAAGTAAACACAATAAATATATATATAGAATAAAAATGTATTATGCAAAAAGAAGTTTTGATGTATGTAAAAATATTTTCAATGTAAAGAAATATGAAGAAATAAATAAACAAAAAAAAAAGTTAATTTTATTTATTTTAGGGTAAACCCTAATTCTTTTAAGAAAATAATATTATATATTATTTATATACAAAAATATATTAATATGTACAAAAATAAAAATATATTGGAAAAAATGTTTTTTAGTATAAAATAATAATACAAATAAAAATGTAATATTTTTGTGTTTTTTGTTCTAATTATTTAGTAAAATAAAGTATGTATGTATGTATGTGTGTGTGTGTGTGTATATATATATATATATATATATATATATATATATATATATATATATATATATATATATATATATATATATATATATATATATATATATATATATATATATATATATATATATATATATATATATATATATATATATATATATATATATATATATATATATATATATATATATATATATATATATATATATATATATATATATATATATATATATATATATATATATATATATATATATATATATATATATATATATATATATATATATATATATATATATATATATATATATTAAATATGTAAAAAATAAAATAAAATATATTCAAGAAAATATTTTCAGTATGAATAAAAAATAAAAAAATGAAAATAAAAGTATTATTTACATTATTTTTAAATTTAAACAAATAATATAATGGTATTAAGAATGTTTTAATGTTAGAAATAATTAAAATAAATACCAAATAAATGTAAAAAATTATGAAATATTTTTCAAGTATTTTTTATGTTTGGAAATAAAATAATAAAGTCAGAAATGAAATTAAAATGCAAAAATAATAAAAATACAAGAAGTTGGGCCAGGGGGTGTGAAACTGAAGAAGAAGGTGTTAGAGGCAAAAACAAGCCAGACCAGCCCAAGTCTTCATCTTCTTCCTCCAGCACTGTGAAAAACGCGTGTTCCAAGTTCAAACAGCTAACTTCTGCATTTGTGATCTTTTGCCAAAACTCAAAACATAAAACTTGTAGAGCATCAAACCACGATTTTAACCATATAAAAAACTTAATCTAACTCTCAAAGACCAGAGATAATTTCTCTGGCCCTAATTTCTAATCTAGTTTTTTCAGAAAGTTCATGGATGAAATTCTCTTAGCATGTTTAATATAAATGAAAACTGAGCATATGTATGGTTTCAGGGCAATGAATACTACATATTTCATTCACAAACCTAAGGCTAAATTTTCCTAAATAGAGAGATAGAAGTTCATGAAAAACCTGTTTCAGTTGGATTCGAGTTGTACAATGTAGCAACTTTCAGTGAGGCCTGGGGTTCTTTTGAGCTTGCTTGATGTTCCATGTGTAACACTCCGTTTATATTTAAATGTTATTTAATTAATTATTTTCCAAAACTATTAAATTATATCTATTTTGAGAAATATATTCAATTGATATCGATTAAAATATTAATTGGGTAATATGAAATAAAAATATTTATTATGTCGAAATATTATTTTGAATAATATTAATTTGGTGTGTAGTAATATTTGACTTTGTTTGATTAATTGGCATGATTAGGTTTATATAGAATAAATATTATTTAGTGTAATATTGTTTTAATAGAGTTATATATTATAATTTGAATTAAATAATTGTTGGGGCCAAATTATAATATTAGAAAGATAGAGGGAGGAAAGTTAGTAGTAGAAGGATAGTTTTATAAAATAGAAAAGTAGAGTTAGTAAGAGTAGTTGGTAAGAAGAAAAAAAGAGAAAAAGAGTAAAAGAGAGAAGAAGAAGAGAAGAGAAGGAGAAGGCTAGGGTTTGTTCTACAAAATCATCATCTTGTTTCAAGAAAATCAACACTAAAGGTAAGGGTTTGACTTCCACCAATTATTTAGTGTGTGATTTTATAGTTTTGATTTTGGAATAAATTAGGGGTTTAGGGTATTAGTTTCACTACTATGTTATGATGAAAAAAATTGGTTGTGTTGTTGTTGAAATTGAATATTCAATTGAGTCTCTATTCAGGTTATGTTATTGTTTGAATATGAAATAGAAGAATTTATTTTGTTTGTATACTATGGACTGCGTGTGTAATAGCCTAAGGTGATATTTTTTTTATTTGAAGTTTGGTAATGAAATAAGAGAATAGGAGAGAAACAAGGTATTGTGCATGTGTGAATTGCAAGAATTGAAAAATGGGTTATGATAGCAGCATAGTGCTGTACGGCACGTGATGAGAAGGGGAGGCACTTGTTTTTCTTGGTTGTTGTTTCATTTTTCTCTTCATGTGTGTGTAAATGCAACAATTGAAAAACTAGGTAGTAAGTAAGGAATAAATAGTAAATATATGTATCATGTACTACTCTTTTTGTTCTACCTCTTCCTTGTCTTCACGTGTAGCAATGTAGTATCCTTAGTATGGTTTTCTTTTGAATCATTGGAACAATTTCTTATCACATAAAGTAACCCCACTTGTTTCATTTTGTTTTCCACTTTTCCTGTAAGTTAGTGAATACAAATATCACTTTGTAGCTTCTATTAACAAGTAGCATTGGCACATGATTTACTCAATATTATCGTGTGGGATCCTCCCTCCAATTCCTTCCTCTTTTCACACACATAGATTAATTAGAAGGCTATGGTTTAGTTACTTTTTGAAACATGTAGGAATTTATATAATATATGAAGTAGTACTAAGTAGCTTAGAATTAATTTAATATCATAGTATAAGTTATGGTTAGTAGTAGATTTTGATACAATATGCTAACAATAACAGAATAATACACTCGTCCTGTTGAATTATAACAGTAGCAGAACAACAATTAGAAACAAATGCAATATTGTATAGGAGCAATAATAATTGATAAAATTGGTAGATGTAATAAACTGGCGGTATTCTAATTAAGTTAATAAATATTGAAATTGAGTTGGTCAATTCGGTAAGTTTAAAACAGTCCCATTTGGTCAAATTAGCCGAATTAAGCGGTATAACTAGTTGCCCGGAATTTAACGAAAATTGACGTGCTAGCATAATTCGACGTGTAGATTAACGTAGTGAAGTTAGTTTTTCGATATTTCGACGTTTTAAGAATCAACCCGATTTTAGTACAAAATGAACTAAGTTGAGTTAAATTCCGAATTTAACCGTTCGAGTTGCATTTCGGTGACTCGATCGCGATGGGTAACATTAGGAGTAATGTCGGTTCATTGATGATGAGTTTTATGTTAAAACATACTTTCCGATTGGAATTGTGTGGTAGGTTATTGGTTGAGTAAGTAACTTGTTTATATACATTTTACTTGATGTTGTGATTGTTAAATGATATGTATGCATGCATGTACAATAGTTGATGTTCCATTGGTTGGATTTGATGGTATGTGTATGTTAAGATTATGTGAGTCTTAATTGCATACGTTTGGTTATATTGTACATTGCATGGCATGGTTGGTCTTGAAATAGAGACGGTGAAACTGTGGGTTCACATGAATACATATAGACGGTGACCCTAGTGTGGGAATAGACGTAGAGACCTTGATCCGGAAGGGAAATATAGGTGATGGAACATTGGGTCCACAATATATAGACGGTGACCCTAGTGTGGGGATAGACGTAGAGGCCTTGATCTTATGTGGAAATATAGGCGGTGGAACTCCGGGTCCACGAGTCGGTACCGCATTCGCATATGTTGAGTCGTGTTGTGAGTCACATGCATAATTGTGTATATTGTGTATGTGTGTTGATGTGTTTGGTTATGTGCCAATATTATTGTTGTTTGAATAATGGTTATGTGCCAATGATGTGAGTATTCGGATAATTGGTTTATATGGTTAATATGTTGGAAATGACTTCCTTGAGTATGGATACTATATGTGATAAAATGAATATGATCATGATGTATTGCTTTATTTATTGCCATTGCTTTACCTTAATTACATGTTATATGATTATTGGAATTCTTACCCTTCTGTTTGAAAATGCTTTTGATGGCATTGTTCAGGTACCGAGGATGGTAGTGCGAGGCGCTAGTTAGCGGATGTATTGGATTGCAATCTGTTTTATTTTGATTAGAGTCGAGTCGATGCTCTGGTAGTAACACCTGGGGGGGTTATATTTAGTGTCGAACTCGTCTATTTTGTATTCGGATTATGATGTATATAATCCTTACTTTGTGTATATTATTTTGTGTATGTGAGACTTGATAACATATGCTTTATGTGAATTATCATGGCTTGATGCCTTGAATTATGTTTTGATTCCTCCATGAATGGAGATGAAGTTAAATATTGAAACTCCGTTGCATTTGCACGAGAGAAAGAAGTTAAATATTTATGTATGTTTGTTTTGTGTTGATATGCTTAAATTTACAAACGTACCCTGTCCGTTTTTCTTTAAAATTTTGGAATGTGATGTGTGTTGTGACATCCCTTCCGTGCAATTTATTTTCTCTGATTTTAATTCTTGCCTTTTATTTGGGGTAATTAGAAGGGGTGTTACAATAGTGGTATCAGAGCATAGTCGGTCAGTTGCCAGGTCTTATTTTTGTTAATCCCTTGTATTTGATTGTGTGGCTAACGCGATCAATACTTTGTGTTGTTCAGAAGATGGCTGGTAGAAGGAATGATGATGCTTTAGCTGAGGCATTGAGGTTGCTTGCGGGGTCAATAAATCAGATGCCGCAAACGACTCAAGCGCCACATGATGGTACTGAAGATGCTTTCCGTGCTCTTGGGAAGTTCCAAAAGAACAACTCGCCTACTTTCAAGGGAGAGCATGCTCTGGTGGAAGCTCAAGAATGGTTAAAAGCAATTGAGAAAATATTTCGTGTGATGAATTGCACCGACGCTCAGAAAGTGCAATTCGGAACACACATGCTGATTAAAGAGGCCGAAGACTGGTGGATCAACGCTAGTCAGAGGTATGAGGAGGAGCATGTTGTGGTGACTTGGGAAATTTTCCGAGATGCATTCTTGGAGAATTATTTTCCGGAGGATGTTCGTGGTAAAAAGGAAGTTGAATTCCTGGAATTGAAACAAGGTAGTGGTTTGGTAGCTGACTATGCAGCTAAATTTCAAGATTTGATCAAATATTGTCCTCACTACAACACTGTTAATGCTGAGAGGTCGAAGTGCCTTAAGTTTGTTAATGGTTTGAGGCCGGACATAAAGAAGGCGATTGGGTATCAGCAGATTACAAGATTCTCTGAGTTGGTTAATAAGAGTCGTATCTACGACGAAGACAGTCGGGATAGCACTGCTTATTACAAGAGCTTGAGTGAGAAAAGAGGTAAGGGACATATGCGTCCTAAGCCTTATGATGGAAGAGGAAAGAGACCAATAAGTAGTGGAAAGAGTCTGAGTGGGGGATTGACTACTCCAATCAAATGTTTTAAATGTGGTAAAGAGGGACATCGTGCTATGGAATATCGCCAGGGGATAGTTAAGTGTTTCAAGTGTGACAGGGTGGGTCACAAAGCGGTGGATTGTAGATTTGGTGTGAGTGTAACTTGCTTTAATTGTGATGAGCGAGGCCACATAAGTACCAAATGTCCAAAGCCAAAGAAAGAAGTTGGAAAAGTATTCACTTTATCTGGAGCAGAAACTTCTGCTGAGGAACGTCTAATCAGAGGTACATGCTTTATCTCTAATGTGCCTTTGGTTGCTATTATTGATACGGGTGCGACGCATTCGTTTGTTGCTTTGGATTGTGCCAAGAGATTGGGCCTTGTCTTGTCTACTTTGGATCGAAGTATGGAGGTAGATACACCTGCGATGGGTTCAGTTTCTACTTCAGTTGTTTGTTTGAAGTGTCCTTTGCGCATGTGCGGAAGAGATTTTGAAGTTGATCTCGTATGTCTTCCTTTGCATCAGATAGATGTGATTCTGGGTATGGACTGGTTGAAAGCCAACCATGTCTATATCAACTGTTTTGCTAAGGCTGTTCTTTTTCTCGAGTCCGAGAAAGATGGTGTGGTTTTCTTGTCTACACAGCAAGTTGAGAAGAGTGTGAAGAATGGAGATGGGCTGTTTATGCTTATGGCGAGTATGGTTTTGGAAGATGGTAGAGTAAGAAAGGATTATCCTGTGGTATGCGAATTTCCTGAAGTGTTTCCTGAAGAGATTACGGATTTACCTCCTGAGCGTGAGGTAGAGTTTTCCATCGAATTAATTCCTGGTACTAGTCCTGTTTCGATGGCTCCTTATAGGATGTCACCGTCGGAACTAGTGGAACTGAAGAGTCAGCTGGAAGAGTTGCTTGACAAAAGGTTTATTCGTCCTAGTGTGAGTCCGTGGGGTGCTCCAGTTTTACTTGTGAAGAAGAAAGAAGGAACAATGAGACTTTGTGTGGATTATAGGCAGCTAAACAAAGTGACCATTAAGAACAAGTATCCTTTGCCAAGGATTGATGATTTAATGGATCAGCTGGTGGGTGCGTGTGTGTTTAGCAAGATTGACTTGAGGTCATGCTATCATCAGATTCGCGTGAAAGCGGGTGATATTCAGAAAACTACGTTCAGAACTCGTTATGGACACTATGAGTATTCGGTGATGCCTTTTGGTGTTACGAATGCACCTGGTGTGTTCATGGAGTATATGAACAAAATCTTTCATGAGTTTCTGGATAAGTTTGTGGTGGTGTTCATCGATGACATTTTGATTTATTCCAAGAGTGAAGCAGAGCATGCCGAACACTTGGGAATTGTTTTGTCAATTCTGAAGGAAAATCATTTGTTTGCTAAACTTTTGAAGTGTGAATTCTGGTTAGAACAAGTGAGTTTCCTTGGTCACGTGATATCTCGTGGAGGTATTGATGTGGATCCTTCGAAGATAGAAGCCGTGTCAGAATGGGAATCTCCAAAGTCAGTTTTTGAGATTCGAAGCTTTCTTGGTTTAGCGGGTTATTACCGTAAGTTCATTGAAGGCTTTTCCAAGCTAGCTTTACCGTTGACACAATTGACTAGGAAGAGTCAAGCGTTCATGTGGACTCCGCAGTGTGAAGATAGTTTCCAAGAGTTGAAGAGAAGGTTGACAACTGCGCCAGTTTTGATTTTGCCTAAACCATCTGAACCGTTTACGGTCTATTGCAATGCTTCTTTGATGGGTTTAGGAGGTGTGTTAATGCAAAATGGGCAGGTTGTGGCGTATGCTTCGAGGTAACTCAAGGTGCATGAGAGGAATTATCCAACTCATGACTTGGAGTTGGCAGCGGTGGTTTTTGTGTTAAAGATTTAGAGGCATTATTTGTTTGGGTCGAGATTCGATGTCTTTAGCGATCATAAGAGTTTGAAATATCTGTTTGATCAAAAAGAGTTGAATATGAGGCAAAGAAGGTGGCTAGAGTTTCTTAAATATTATGACTTCAGTTTGAATTACCATCCTGGTAAGGCAAACGTGGTTGCAGATGCTTTGAGCAGAAAGTCTTTACACATGTCTATGTTGATGGTTTAAGAATGGGAATTGTGGGAGCAATTTCGAGATTTGAGTTTGGTGTGTGAAGAGACTTATTTTGGCGTGAAGCTTGGTATGATGAAGCTTACTAGTGGTGTCTTGGAAGATATTAGAGATGGGCAACAGTCAAATTTGGTTTTGGTTGACAAGTTTACTTTGGTGAATCAAGGTCAAGGTGGAGAGTTCAGAATTGATGAGAATGGAATTTTGAGATGTCATGATAGAGTTTGCGTTCCCGATGTGGGGGATGTGAAAAAGAGGATTCTTGAGGAAGGTCATAGAAGTGGGTTAAGTATTCACCCTGGTGCTAAGAAGATGTATCAAGATTTAAAGAAGCTGTTTTGGTGGCCTTGTATGAAGAAAGAAATTGCTGAGTTTGTGTATGCTTGTTTGGTTTGCCAAAAGTCTAAGATTGAACATCAGAAGCCTTCGGGTTTGTTGCAACTGTTTTCTATTCCCGAGTGGAAGTGGGATAGTATCTCGATGGATTTTGTTTCTGGTTTGCCGAGGACTCCGAGTAACCATGAGGCTATTTGGGTTATAGTGGATAGATTGACTAAATCTGCACACTTTATTCCGATTAGGATGGATTACACTATGGAGAAGCTTGCTAAGTTGTATGTGGAACGGATTGTTTGTTTACATGGTATTCCTACATGTATTGTTTCGGATAGAGATCCGCGTTTCACTTCAAGATTTTGGGAAGGTTTACAAAGAGCCTTGGGTACTAAGCTGAGATTGACTTCCGCTTATCATCCTCAGACGGATGGTCAAACGGAGAGAACAATTCAGTCACTTGAGGATTTGTTGCGTGCTTGTGTTTTGGATCAAGGAGGTTCATGGGAGAGTCATTTGCCTTTGATTGAGTTTACTTATAATAATAGTTTTCATTCTAGATTGGCATGGCTCCTTTTGAGGCATTGTATGAAAGACGGTGTAGGACACCTTTGTGTTGGTACGAGACGGGAGAAAGTGCTATAGTTGGTCCGAAATTGGTTCAAGAGACTACGGATAAGATCAAATTGATAAGAGAGAAGATGAAAGTGTCTCAGAATCGCCAAAAGAGTTACTATGACAAGAGGAGGAAACCTCTTGAGTTCAAGAAGGATGAACATGTGTTTTTGAAGGTGAATCCAACTACGGGTGTTGGAAGGGCGCTTAAATCGCGGAAGTTAACACCTCGGTTTATTGGTCCTTATCAGATTTCGGAGCGGATTGGAAGTATGGCTTATCGGATTGCATTGCCGCCATCACTTTCAAATTTGCATGATGTGTTTCACGTTTCGCAATTACGAAAGTATATTGCAGATCCGTCTCATGTTATTCAAGCGGATGATTTGGAAGTAAGAGACAATTTGACGGTTGAGGTTTTACCGGTGAGGATTGAAGATAGAAAGGTGAAACAACTAAGAGGAAGAGAGATTGCTTTGGTTAAAGTTATATGGGGTGGTTCGGCGAATGGTAATGTGACGTGGGAGCTTGAAAGTCGGATGCGGGATTCCTATCCCGAATTGTTCGTTTAGAGGTAATTTTCGAGGCCGAAAATCTTTTAAGTGCGGGAGAGTTGTAACACTCCGTTTATATTTAAATGTTATTTCATTAATTATTTTCCAAAACTATTAAATTATATCTATTTTGAGAAATATATTTAATTGATATCGATTAAAATATTAATTGGGTAATATGAAATAAAAATATTTATTATGTCGAAATATTATTTTGAATAATATTAATTTGGTGTGTAGTAATATTTGACTTTGTTTGATTAATTGGCATGATTAGGTTTATATAGAATAAATATTATTTAGTGTAATATTGTTTTAATAGAGTTATATATTATAATTTGAATTAAATAATTGTTGGGGCCAAATTATAATTTTAGAAAGATAGAGGGAGGAAAGTTAGTAGTAGAAGGATAGTTTTATAAAATAGAAAAGTAGAGTTAGTAAGAGTAGTTGGTAAGAAGAGAAAGAAGAAAGAAAAGAGAAAAAGAGGAAAAGAGAGAAGAAGAAGAGAAGAGAAGGAGAAGGCTAGGGTTTGTTCTACAAAATCATCATCTTGATCCAAGAAAATCAACACTAAAGGTAAGGGTTTGACTTCTACCAATTATTTAGTGTGTGATTTTATAGTTTTGATTTTGGAATAAATTAGGGGTTTAGGGTATTAGTTTCACTACTATGTTATGATGAAAAAAATTGGTTGTGTTGTTGTTGAAATTGAATATTCAATTGAGTCTCTATTCAGGTTATGCTATTGTTTGAATAGGAAATAGAAGAATTTATTTTGTTTGTATACTATGGACTGCGCGTGTAATAGCCTAAGGTGATTTTTTTTATTTGAAGTTTGGTAATGAAATAAGAGAATGGGAGAGAAACAAGGTATTGTGCATGTGTGAATTGCAAGAATTGAAAACTGGGTTATGGTAGCAGCATAGTGATGTACGGCACGTGATGAGAAGGGGAGGCACTTGTTTTTCTTGGTTGTTGTTTCATTTTTCTCTTCCTGTGTGTGTAAATGCAACAATTGAAAAACTAGGTAGTAAGTAAGGAATAAATAGTAAATATATGTATCATGTACTACTCTTTTCGTTCTACCTCTTCCTTGTCTTCACGTGTAGCAATGTAGTAGCCTTAGTATGGTTTTCTTTTGAATCATTGGAACAATTTCTTATCACATAAAGTAACCCCACTTGTTTCATTTTGTTTTCCACTTTTCCTGTAAGTTAGTGAATACAAATATCACTTTGTAGCTTCTATTAACAAGTAGCATTGGCACATGATTTACTCAATATTATCGTGTGGGACCCTCCCTCCAATTCCTTCCTCTTTTCACACACATAGATTAATTAGAAGGCTATGGTTTAGTTACTTTTTGAAACATGTAGGAATTTATATAATATATGAAGTAGTACTAAGTAGCTTAGAATTAATTTAATATCATAGTATAAGTTATGGTTAGTAGTAGATTTTGATACAATATGCTAACAATAACAGAATAATACACTCGGCCTGTTGAATTATAACAGTAGCAGAACAACAATTAGAAACAAATGCAATATTGTATAGGAGCAATAATAATTGATAAAATTGGTAGATGTAATAAATTGGCGGTATTCTAATTAAGTTAATAAATATTGAAATTGAGTTGGTCAATTCGGTAAGTTTATAACAGTTCCATTTGGTCAAATTAGCCGAATTAAGCGGTATAACTAGTTGCCCGAAATTTAACGAAAATTGACGTGCTAGCATAATTCGACGTGTAGATTAACGTAGTGAAGTTAGTTTTTCGATATTTCGACTTTTTAAGAATCAACCCGATTTTAGTACAAAATGAACTAAGTTGAGTTAAATTCCGAATTTAACCGTTCGAGTTGCATTTCGGTGACTCGATCGCGATGGGTAACATTAGGAGTAATGTCGGTTCATTGATGATGAGTTTTATGTTAAAACATACTTTCCGATTGGAATTGTGTGGTGGGTTATTGGTTGAGTAAGTAACTTGTTTATATACATTTTACTTGATGTTGTGATTGTTAAATGATATGTATGCATGCATGTACAATAGTTGATGTTCCATTGGTTGGATTTGATGGTATGTGTATGTTAAGATTATGTGAGTCTTAATTGCATACGTTTGGTTATATTGTACATTGTATGGCATGGTTGGTCTTGAAATAGAGACGGTGAAACTGTGGGTTCACATGAATACATATAGACGGTGACCCTAGTGTGGGAATAGACGTAGAGACCTTGATCCGGAAGGGAAATATAGGTGATGGAACATTGGGTCCACAATATATAGACGGTGACCCTAGTGTGGGGATAGACGTAGAGGCCTTGATCTTATGTGGAAATATAGGCGGTGGAACTTCGGGTCCACGAGTCGGTACCGCATTCGCATATGTTGAGTCATGTTGTGAGTCACATGCATAATTGTGTATATTGTGTATGTGTGTTGATGTGTTTGGTTATGTGCCAATATTGTTGTTGTTTGAATAATGGTTATGTGCCAATGATGTGAGTATTCGGATAATTGGTTTATATGGTTAATGTGTTGGAAATGACTTCCTTGAGTATGGATACTATATGTGATAAAATGAATATGATCATGATGTATTGCTTTATTTATTGCCATTGCTTTACCTTAATTACATGTTATATGATTATTGGAATTCTTACCCTTCTGTTTGAAAATGCTTTTGATGGCATTGTTCAGGTACCGAGGATGGTAGCGCGAGGCGCTAGTTAGCGGATCCATTGGATTGCAATCTGTTTTATTTTGATTAGAGTCGAGTCGATGCTCTGGTAGTAACACCTGGGGGGTTATATTTAGTATTCGGATTATGATGTATATAATCCTTACTTTGTGTATATTATTTTGTGTATGTGAGACTTGATAACATATGCTTTATGTGAATTATCATGGCTTGATGCCTTGAATTATGTTTTGATTCCTCCATGAATGGAGATGAAGTTAAATATTGAAACTCCGTTGCGTTTTCACGAGAGAAAGAAGTTAAATATTTATGTATGTTTGTTTTGTGTTGATTTGCTTAAATTTACAAACGTACCCTGTCCATTTTTCTTTAAAATTTTGGAATGTGATGTGTGTTGTGACATCCCTTCCATGCAATTTATTTTCTCTGATTTTAATTCTTGCCTTTTATTTGGGGTAATTAGAAGGGGTGTTACACCCTGAACCTTTCCCAATGCTTAGTTTGTTTTGAAATGGCCTGAATCAACCTCTAGAAGTCAACCTGCATAAGCTTGAAACAGAAATGGTGAACACTGTAAATGGAGTTATAGTTGGCAATGGAGGTTTGGGATAGCTTGAGTGAGTTGAATGAAAGGTGTTTGAAGTGGAAAGGAGCAAAACGCACAAGCAAAATGAGCTATGGCACTCAAGTTGCAGCAACTGCCCTGTTTTGCAAGTTTTTGGTGTTTTGGTGTTCAAGGGTGTTTGAGAGATGATTGGCTCGTGTTTCTGGCTTACAAGGATGTCCAAAACTTGTTTAAAACCTTGGCTTAAGTTGAATATATCAGATATGTGAGTTATGGACTTTTGGTACAATAACTTGGTTTTGAAGCAAAAAATGTGAGAGTTGACAATGTAAGGTTGTACTGGCTTGTAACCTAGCTGCACAAAGTGGTTGAGCTTTGCCTGACATTAGGGAGCCTTTTTTGCAGTAAAAGGCTTGGTGTATGGCTCAAGAAATAGAACTTGACATAAAGCATGCTTTATATAAATGGAAGTGTTATCTTTATGCCCAAAATGGAATTGTTCATTGTATAATGCTCCCTTGATCAGAACAATGCCTCTAACAAATGTATTTGCATTCAATTTTTGAGTGTAAATTGGTTTAGAGGCCTGTAATTAAGTACAAAGCTAGTTTGGTCAGATTTTGCAAGTTGTATGAACATGTATTGGCCATGGTTACAAAGTGAGTTTTTGCCAACTTCAAGCATTCGATTCTCCCTAACCACAAATGTGTTTTAGGAGTTCTTGGACAATTTGGAAAGCTTTCAACATGTACTATAATACATATTTGAAATGCAACTTGATACTCCAAGTGGAACTATGTGAAAAATGGCCAAGAAGATGGGTCAAAATCCTGCCTAAACTAGGGCAAAATTTCTCTAAGTTAAAAGTTTTAGGGACCCTTGTTCCAAAAATCATAACTTGATATCTAAGCTTCTTTTGAGAAAACTTTCTGAATAAAAGTTGTAGACTTTGTGATGGACTACAACTTTCATGTTGTAAGTTTTGTTTTAATCCATTTTCATCTTGGTGAAAATGTGGGACAAAGTTAGGAAAAATTAAGAAAATTTCATAACTTAGAAAAATTCTAAGTTATGAAATTTTTCAATTTCAAACCCTAATTTGTAATTTTGGGTTTCTTGATGAACAAGTTTCATAATTTGACACATCTTGATGAAAAATGACCCTTGGCACTTGATTTTGACCAAAAAGTCAAAGTTTGACTTTTCAGTATACAGTCAAATTTTGATTAGTTAACTGAAAAATTCATCTGTCAATCCTATGCATTTGAGATCTTTTGAACTTGGTGAATAGGTCAAGATAATTTCATTGAGTCCTTGAGTCCATGGTTGAGCTTGATTTGCCATTGGCTAGGTCAAACAGTCAAAAATTGCCTTTGTACAATCAAAACCCTAAAAATTACCATTTTGCCCTTTTGGTGATCTGATCAAATTTCTTGTGGAATTATGGTCCAAACTTGATCAAATGATTCATATGAGTTCATAATGTTGATGTGGGTCAAAATTTATAAGGTTTGACTGTAAATTGGCCACAGTTGACTTTTTCCCCAATACAGCTGATTTCTAGGTCAATTGTCCAATTGACTGGGCAAAAATTTGATTCAAGGCTTGAAACTTGGTATGGGCAAACTTATGAGTCCAACATGAAGTATGAAAGTCAATTTGGGCATTTGAAGGCCAAAAAATCCCTGTGCAAACTCAAACCCTAATTTAGGTCAACAGTGCAAGGAGGTGTCTTGAGCAGAGTAAACCCTAGCTTGATCTTGAGTTCCAAGAGTCTTGTGATGAGAAATGTTGATGAGAGGGAAAATTTTGGGGTACGACAGTGGGGTTAACGCCATTGAAGACAGCGAGGAAGACTGTGACATTGACAGCTGGATCTACCCAACTACCAACGGTGGACCTAGTAATTGGACGGCCAGAGATTTTATACCAGTTTCTTTCATTCCGCAGTAATTGTCTTATTTGTTTTCTGAGCTTGTAATAAACAATTTAAACTTTATGGCCTTGTGTCTTTCCCGGGACACAACGGTTCTATTTGTGAGGGCTATTATATGTCATCATTACATGTCATCAATAAAGCATTGGACGTTCTTGCATACAAATTTTGTGCTCTCTGTTTTTTCTTTCCTGCTTTTTAAAATACAACTATGCTCTTACACACACTCACGTATCAAACTATAGATCCATATCCACTCTGCCATTGATAACAGTTCTGCTACTGCTCATTATGACTTCGAAAATCTGATCAACCAAGCCGAGGACGAAGGTGAGGAAGATTGTGAGGTTCCTGGGGAGCTTGCTAGACTACTACAGCAGGAAGAGAGGGCCATACAGCCTCACGAAGAGCCAGTTGAGACACTGAACTTGGGTAGAGGAAGACATAAAATAGGTTAAAATAGGTGCAAATCTGGAGCTTAACGTCAAACAGAGGTTGATATAGATGTTGCACGACTATGTTGAGATCTTCGCCTGGTCCTATGAAGACATGCCTGGTTTGGACACTGATATTGTGGTACATCGCCTACCGACTAAAGAAGATTGCCCTCCGGTAAAGCAGAAGGTTTGTCGTATGCGTCCCGAAATGTCTGAGAAGATCAAAGCGGAAGTTATGAAACAGTTCAACGATGGGTTCCTAACTGTCACTTCCTACCCACAATGGGTTGCTAACATCGTCCCAGTATCTAAGAAGGACGGTAAGGTACGGATTTGTGTGGACTACAGAGACCTGAATAAGGCATGTCCCAAGGATGATTTCCCACTTCCGCATATTGACGTTCTGGTTGATAACACCGCGCAGCACAAGATCTTCTCCTTCATGGATGGTTTCTCTGGCTACAACCAGATCAAGATGGCTCCTTAAGACATGGAGAAGACAACCTTCGTTACACAGTGGGGCACCTTCTTTTACAAGGTGATGCCTTTCGGGTTGAAGAATGTTGAGGCAACTTATCAGCGCGTCATGGTCGCTTTGTTCTACGATATGATTCACCATGGGATAGAGGTTTATGTGGATGACATGATCGCCAGGTCTCAAACCGAAGAAGAGCACCTTAATAATCTGCAAAAATTATTTGACAGGTTGAAAATATACAAGTTGAGGTTGAACTCGAACAAGTGCACCTTCGGGGTAAGGTCTGGTAAGCTTATGGGGTTCATTGTCAGTGACAAGGGTATTCAGGTAGACCCTGCGAAGGTAAAAGCCATACAACAGATGAAGGTTCCCCTTACAGAGAAGGAAGTTAGAGGCTTCTTGGGATGCCTGAATTATATCTCCAGGTTCATTTCACATTTGACTGCTACTTGTGAGCCAATCTTCAAGCTTCTGAAGAAAGATCAAGTGGTAAAGTGGAATGATGAATGCCAGACCGCATTCGAAAGAATCAAGGAATACCTTCAAGAACCACCAATTCTGATGCCCCCGGTTAAAGGAAGACATTTGATTTTGTACCTAACAGTGCTAGACAATTCAATGGGTGTGTGCTAGGACAGCATGACGAGTTTGGTCGAAAAGAGCATGCAATATACTACCTTAGCAAAAAGTTTACCGACTGTGAGACAAGATACTCACTACTCGAGAAAACTTGTTGCGCTTTGGCATGGGCTGCTCGCCGACTAAGAAAATATATGTTGACCCATACTACCTTGTTGATATCAAAGATGGATCCGATCAAGTACATTTTTGAGAAGCCTGCACTCTCTGGAAGAATAGTAAGATGGCAAATGATCTTAACCGAGTACGATATACAATATAAAACCCAGAAAGCAATCAAGGGGAGTGTATTGGCTGATCATTTGGCTCATCAGGTAGTGGATGACTACCAGTCCATGAATTTTAAGTTCTCGGATAAGAATATTATGTTGGTAACTGATTATGAAAAACCTGGACCGGATGAAGGACCCGAAGAGGGATCCCGATGGACTATGGTTTTTGACGGAGCTTCAAACGCACTTGGTAATGGCATCGGTGCTCTAATCATATCTCCGGAAGACTGTCATACTCCTTTCATCGCCCGATTATGTTTCAACTGTACCAACAACATGGCGGAGTATGAAGCCTGCATCATGGGTCTCAAAGCCGCTATCGACTTAAGGATCAAGTTCTTGGACGTCTTCGGGGATTCAGCTTTGGTGATAAGTCAGATCAAAGGTGAATGGGATATGAAGCATCCGAATCTCATCCCATATGAAGAGCACGTGCTGACATGGCTCCCACATTTTGAGGAGGTAACCTTTGAACATTTCCCATGAGAGGAGAACCGGTTAGCCGACGCGCTAGCTATCTTGTCTTCTATGTCCAAAGTCAGGTGGGACAACGAAGCACCCTGAATCATCATTGAGAGGTTGGATGAACCAGTACACTGCTGTGAGATTGAGACTGAAGAGGTAGGATATAAACCCTGGTTTCATAAAGTAAAGAGGCATCTCGAGGTTCAGGAGTATCCCGAGGGAGCATCTGTCAATGACAAGAAGTTTCTGAGAAGGTTCGTTGCAAAGTTCTTCCTCAGTAATGGAATCCTTTACAAGCGCAACCATGACTCTACCTTACCGCGGTGTGTAGAAAAGGGCGAAGCAGAGAGAATCATGGCGGATTTACATGAAGGTACCTTTGGAACCCATTCAAGTGGACATACCATGGCTAAGAAGATCCTACGGGCGGGATACTATTGGTCCACTATGGAAGCGGATTGTTATCAGCACTCTCGAACTTGTCATAAGTGCCAAATCTATGTTGATAAGGTGCATGTGCCTCCGGTTCCTCTGAATGTCTTGACGGCTCCTTGGACCTTTGTAATGTGGGGCATTAACATGATCAGAGAAATCAGACCTACCGCCTCCAACGGGCATCGCTTCATTCTAGTGGCCATTAATTACTTCACGAAATGGGTTGAGGTGGCCTCTTTTGCTACCGTGACCAAGAACGTTGTTGCACGATTTATCAGGCATAACTTGATCTGTCGGTATGGCGTGCCAGAGAGAATTATTAAGGACAATGGTACAAATCTCAATAAAACGATGATCACCGAGCTCTACAAGCAGTTCAAGATACAGCATCATAACTCTTCTCCCTACCGACCGAAGATGAATGGCGTTGTTGAAGCAGCTAATAAGAACATCAAGAAAATTGTACAGAAGATGACAGTGACATATAAAGACTGGCATGAGATGTTACCATTTTCTCTTCATGGATACCATACCTCATCACTGACGTCGACAGGGGAAACACCCTACTCTTTGGTGTATGGCACGGAGGCAGTCCTACCCATCGAAGTCCAGATACCTTCTCTCAGGATTATGAAGGATACGAGTTTGAATGAAGACGAATGGATCTAAACTCGACTTGATCAGCTAAATCTAATCGATAAGAAGAGACTTACTTCTATTTGTCATGGTCAGACATATCAAAAGCGATGATGGCAACCTGGGACGACTCAGAATCCTCTGAAGATGAATATGATTCTGAAGATGAGAATGCCAACCTAGCTCTGATGGCTACCACAGCAGATGACTCGGACTATGAGTCAGACCTAAAAGAGGTATTCTCTGAATTTTCTAGAGATGAACTTGCTGAAAGTATATCAGAACTTCTGGAAAACTATAGTAAGCTCAAAATCAAATACAAGAAACTCAAGAAGAGTTTTGCATCTGATCTTGAGAAACATGGAACAGAAAAATCTAAACTCAAAGAAAACAATTTTAAACTTAAAGAAGAAATTCAAAATGTTCAAAAAAATTCTAGTTCAGATTCTGTGTCAAGTTCTAAAGATATTCTGAAAGAATATGACTATAGCTTTCAAACTTTTCTTGCTAAGAGCATAGATAGAAGCAAAATGGCTTCAATGATCTATGGAGTTAGTGGGAAAAACAGAAGAGGAATTGGATATGAACCTCCCAAAGGGAAGGAAACATATATTTCAAAACCTGTTGCTAAGATGACTTTCTCTTATAAACCTCTGAACAAACAGTTCAAGTTTGGACACACACATGATATAAAATATACATCACATTCTGGAAACTCTTATGCTAACCAAAAGTTCAAACTGAACTTGAAATACTCTAACCCAAGAGGACCCAAAAAGATATGGGTACCTAAGGATAAAATAATATTTGTTGCAGATGTCCTTAACAGCTCAATTGAGACACCAGTCATGGTACCTGGACTCTGGGTGCTCACGACACATGACAGGAAAAAAGTCTATGTTCCAAAACCTGGAACTTAAAGCTGGAGGAGACGTAAAGTTTAGAGGTAATCAGAAAGGGAAGATTATTGGTTCTGGAACCATTGGAAACGGTAACCTTCCTTCTATCTCTAATGTTTTATTAGTAGAAGGATTAGCGCATAACCTGCTATCCATAAGTCAATTAAGTGACAACGGTTATGACATTATCCTCAATCAAAAATTCTTGTAAAGCTGTCAGTCAAAAAGATAGATCAATCCTCTTTTCTGGCAAGAGAAAGAACAACATATACAAAATTGATTTATCAGATCTTAAATCTTAGAATGTTAAATGCCTTTTGTCTGTTAGCGATGAGCAATGGGTATGGCACAGAAGATTGGGACATGTCAGCTTAAGAAAAATCTCTCAACTAAAAAAACTTAAATTTAGTCAGAGGACTTCCCAATCTGAAGTACAACTCAGAAGCTCTGTGCGAAGCATGTCAAAAAGAAAAAATTTCAAAACCTTCCTTTAAATCCAAAAATGTTGTTTCTTCCTCTAGGCCATTAGAACTACTTCATATTGATTTATTTGGGCCAGTTAAAACTGCATCCATCAGAGGCAAGAAGTATGGATTAATCATTGTTGATGACTTCAGCAGATGGACATGGGTCAAGTTTTTAAAACACAAGGATGAGTCACATTCTGTGTTCGTTGACTTCCGTAACCAAGTGCAAAATGAAAAAGATTTTAGAATTATAAAAGTCAGAAGTGATCATGGTGGTGAATTTGAAAACCATTATTTTGAAAAATATTTTAAAGAAAATGGTATTGTTCATAATTTCTCGTGTCCTAGAACTCCCCAGCAAAATGGAGTTGTAGAAAGAAAGAATAAAACATTACAAGAAATGGCCAGAACCATGATCAATGAAACTAATATAGCAAAGCACTTTTGGGCAGAAGCTGTGAACACAACATGTTATATTCAGAATAGAATCTCTATAAGACATATTCTTGAAAAGACTCCCTATGAATTGTGGAAAAATATAAAACCCAACATTTCTTATTTCCATCCTTTTAGATGTACTTGTTTTATTCTGAACACTAAAGAAAATCTGAGCAAGTTTGATTCTAAAGCACAAAAGTGTTTTCTGCTTGGATATTCTGAACGCTTAAAAGGCTATAGAGTATACAACACAGAAACTCTGACTGTTGAAGAATCAATCAAAGTCAGGTTTGATGATAAGCTTGGCCAGCAATAGCCAAAGAAAATTGATATTTCTGTAGGTACAGAAGATCATCCCTCAAACTCTGAAACTTCAGAAGCAAAGGAAGACTCTGAAGCTAAGAAAAAGTCAGAAGCAAAGGAAGACTCTGAAGATCACCCTCTTGACAATGCTCTGGACAATCTCAGAATCTCTGAACAACCCACTCAGAAAAGGTTTCCTAGAATCTCTTTAGCTCACAAAGAAGACGTGCTTATTGGGAGAAAAGAAGATCCCATCAGAACAAGATCCTCTCTCAGAATCAATGAAGAATCATTGTTTGGATTGGTATCTCTGATTGAGCCAACTTCTATTGATGAAGCTCCGGAAGACAATGATTAGATCTTAGCAATGCAAGAGGAACTCAATCAATTTTCCAGAAACGATGTATGGGATCTAGTTCCAAGACCCAAAGGATTCAACATTATAAGAACCAAATGGGTTTTCAGAAACAAACTAAACGAGCAAGGAGAGGTGATCAGAAACAAAGCATGACTGGTTGCACAGGGTTATAGTCAACAAGAAGGAATTGATTATAATGATACCTTTTCCCCAGTCGCCAGGTTAGAGTCTATTAGATTATTAATTTCTTTTGTTGTTCAAAATAACATTTCATTATATCAAATGGATGTTAAAAGTGCATCTTTAAATGGCTATATAGAAGAAGAAGTTTATGTCCATCAACCTCCTGGTTTTAATGATTCAAAATATCCAGAACATGTTTTTAAATTAAAAAAGTCTTTGTACGGTTTAAAACAAGCTCCCAGAGCTTGGTATGATCGTCTGAGTAATTTTCTTTTAGAAAAATATTTTACCAGAGGGAAAGTGGACATAACTCTATTCAGAAAGACATTTAAAAATGATATCTTAATTTGTCAAATTTATGTTGATGATATTATTTTTGGAACCTCTAATATCTCCCTTGGAAAAGAATTTGCTGAGACCATGCAGGCAGAATTTGAGATGAGCCTGATGGGAGAATTGAAGTTCTTTCTGGGAATTCAAATCAACCAGACTTCAGAAGGTACTTACATACATCAGACGAAGTATGTTAAAGAACTTCTGAAGAAATTTCAGATGTAAGAAAGCAAAGATGCTAAGACAGCAATGCATCCAACATGCATTCTGGGAAAAGTTGAGGTAAGTATGAAGGTAGATCAGAAGCTCTACAGAGGTATGATTGGATCCCATCTCTATCTGACTGCATCTAGACCTGATATATTATTCAGCGTATGTCTATGTGCTAGATTCAAATCAGATCCTAGAGAATCTCACTTAACTGTTGTTAAGAGAATTCTGAGGTATCTGAAAGGTACTACTAATCTGGGTCTGTGTTACAAAAGATCAAAAGATTTCAGACTAGTAGGTTATTGTGATGCTGACTTTGCTGGAGATAGAATTGAAAGAAAGAGCACCTCTGGAAGCTGCCAGTTTCTGGGTGAAAATCTTATCTCGTGGTACAGCAAGAAGCAAGCAACAATTGCACTTTCAACAACAGAAGCTGAGCATATATCTATTGTTGGATGTAGTTCTCAGATGATTTGGATGAAAAGTCAGCTAAAAGATTTTAATCTTTATGTAAGTAAGATTCCTATCTTTTGTGACAATACTTATGCAATTTGTCTTTCTAAAAATCCTATTTTACATTCTAAAGCTAAACACATTGAAATTAAATATCATTTTATAAGGGACTATATTCAGAAGGGAATTTTAAATCTAAACTTTGTAAAAATAGACCATCAGTGGGCTGATATTTTTACCAAACCCCTTTCAGAAGATAGATTTAAATTCATTTTGAAAAATATTTGTATGGAATTATGTCCTGAATAAAAGAATATTTATCTTCTGTGCTTGACTTCAGAATATTCTGAAATGAATGCTCTGATTAACAACTCTTCAGAAGTTAGAAGAGAAGTTACATCAAAAGCTATATGTAATGTTCTGAAATGTTCTAACGTTTCATTTCAAGTATAGCTCAGACGTTCATTAGATCAAACAACTGTCTCATGCAACCTTCAGAAGATGAACACTTGGTGTGTTTCTGAAAGGTCACGCGTGCTAAGCTATTGACGACCGTTCTAGGTAACTGTTATGATTTGATTAAAATATCACGCTTTCCCCTTACTTTTCAATTTCATTAAATGATAAGTCATTTTTACAGTTTTATTTTTTAAAAACCTATTTCTGAAAAGTCTTCATATAAATACCTTTGTAAAAATCCTTCTCACTTGTTGTTTGTTGAACCTCTGAATCTTTTATTACAAAATAACTTCTTTTTACGCTCTTTAACTATTTTTATATTTACTTTATGATTATGCTAAAAAGGGGGAGAAAATGAGTATTTTGATCTAATCTCTGATTAACAGTTATGAGTAAGTCAAACATTCTAACAAAATATAATATTTCTTTCTATGCTTTAAAGAACTTTGCAGGTATCATTTAAACTCTGGAAGTTTATTTCAAATGAACATTATCTTCAAAATAACCTGATGAAGAAATCTCAGAAGAAAAATTCCAAAGCTCTGATGAAAATTCTCAGGAAGTTTTTCTTATAAAAATATTTATTTCAGGGGGAGATTCCTATCTCTTATTCAAATTTATTTCTATATCTGAATATATTTTTGTCATCATCAAAAAGGGGGAGATTGTTAGAACAAGATTGGTTCTGATCATATCTCATAGTTTTGATGATAACAATAAATTATATTTTATATATTTGATACTCTTAACAACGTATTTAATTGTTTCAGATAATGTTCGGACAGAAGCATCTTGAAGTGTTGAGCTGAAAATAAATGAATAAGTTCTTTGATGAAAGAACTATTTGTTTTAGCACAAGTACTGATGTTGATGTTGTATCTGATAATGTTCTGACAGAAGCATCTTGATGTGCTGAGCTGAAAATAAATGAAGAAGTTATTTGATGAAAGAACCATTTGTTTTAACTCAAGTGCTGATGCTGACTCTGGTAAGATAATTATTTTATTACATATTATAACGCTTAGCAAGTTTCTATGTAAGCTATGTTTCAGAAGTTCTTTGAAAGCAAGTGCTACTCAAAAGATATTTGAAAGCAAGTGTTGTTCAGAAGATATTTGAAAGCAAGTGCTGTTCAGAAGATATTTGAAAGTAAGTGTTGTTCAGAAGATATTTGAAAGCAAGCGCTGATCAGAAGTACTTAGCAAGCAAAGCATTGTTTAGAAGATAAGCAAGCATGTTATGAATTCAAGACGTGAAGCCAAGTTCTGAAAGAATGCAAAAGCTATTAAGTCTTGTCAAGCTTCAGGAAAAATGTTCTTACAAGTGTTGTTTGCTCATTTAATGCAAAGACGGCTACGTGCACTCAAGTGTCTACGCTAGTGCATTGGAAAATGGAATAGTGCAAGGAAAATCGCAAACATTTAATGCTCTCCATTTGAAGGCAGCAACGGTCATGTTTCTTCATGCTATATATAGAAGAACATTAATTGCAAGCCAACTAACGAAATAACGTTCAACTACTCAACCAAAATACTGAAAGATTGAACAACTGAAGTTCTGAATAGAACTTATCAATTTCTAAAGAAGCAAGAACCACGTGAAAAATTATGGGCTCACAAATTCATTATTCATACACTTTGTGCTATAATAGTCTTAGTGAAAAATCACAGTTGTGATATAGCTTTCTTAGAAGCAAAATTTGTTTCACTATCTATAAAGATTTATCTCTTGTAATTGTTCCTTGAGAGACCAAGTTTGGTCAGATTTCTCAAGTAGACTAGGACTAGTTTAAGTCTTAGTGGTGTGAGTCACTTGTAAGTTTACTTGTGCATTATTAGTCACAACAGTTGTTGTGTGATTGTAATCAGTTGATTATAGTGGATTAAGTCCTTGTTGAGAAAGGCGAAATCACCTTGGTGGGTGGACTGGAGTAGTTTGAGTTCAAACGAACCAGAATAAAAATAACCTTGTCTTTTCATTATTGTTGAGCCTTTAAGAAAAAGAAAAAGAGAAACTTATTCAACCCCCCCCCCCCCTTCTAAGTTTTTTCTCCACCTTCACAAGTTGTCTTCTGCTATCTTCTTCCTCGTGTGCATCAACCAAACTTTAGGACTTTCCTTCCTTTTATCCTGAAGCTGATGTTCGTTGGTGTTGATGTAATTGAGTTCTTCAGAGTGCTGCAAAGAAGATGTCGAACAAGATGTTGAGACATTATTTTCAACTGAAGATCTATTGTTGTGTGAAGTAGCTTCTGATCACTACAGCTGAGGGTTACATTTCTGTATTGATGTAATCTCCTAGATTGTAATTGTTTTTAGATTATTGTTTTAGCCAAAATTTTCCAAATGAGGAGATTGTTAGTTCTCTTATTTTAGGATTGGCTTAATTTTTGTAAAACAAATAATAGCAGCAATAATGTAATGTAGAATAAGATAAGAAGAACATGTACAACAAGAAGTCCTATTACAATATCAGAACATGTTGTGTTAAACTTTTTCAACAACTGGTACAACATGTCGAAGAAGATGTCTTGACATCGCACCTGTTGAGTTGGATTAATGAGATTCAGTTTATTCTCAACATTGGCAGAATATTCAGGAGAATATTATGCATCCTATGTGGCACGTATTTAAAGGTCCAGAAAATTCAATCAGAAATCAAGGAGAATGAAGGCTTTCTAAATAAGGAGATTATTTAGGAAAGTAAAGATTGAAGACCTTTCTTGGGGCAGAAGTTTATGCAGTTTGTTACAGGTAATTTGCTGTGATTGAAGGCCAAAAACCAGTCGGGTAACAAATTATAAATAGAAGGGTTTGTAACCTAGAAAAGATACGGCTCAAGATGTAGAATTCTAGGGTTTGTCAAGGTAAACCTCCTGGTTGTCGGAAGGTTACCAAGTTCACCTCAAAGCCTGTAGGTAAGAGGTGTATTGTTCTTGGAGGAAGATTTGAAGAAACTCCGAGATGTGTTCTCAGTTAGGAGCAGAGCTAACAAACAGTGGAGTTTGGCTTGGAGACTTAGCTAGGTTGTCATGGAAGTGTGTGTGTCTTCCAAACTATCTATCTGTGTGATCAGAATTTTGGTGAAGGGTCGTCAATGCAATGACTAAGGTGTTGACTGCTAGACATCATTGCGATGATTGGAAGTGGGATGGGGATATTCCATATCTAGGCAGGACCTAGGTAGAAGGGTCATTGGGTAGTGATTAAGTGAGTAGATCGTCAAAGAGTGTGTTGACTGTAGGGTCTGCAAATTGATACTGCTAATAGTGGACTTCCTTCCTGGATTGGTAACCCCCAGAGTAGGTGTTGTTATACACTAAACTGAGTAAACAATTATGGTGTATTCTTTATCTTTTCAGTACTGTTTTATCTTGCCTGTTTGTTTATGTCAGATCAAATGTCTCGACATTCTTGTAGGACATCTGAGTCTGCTGTAGTAGAATATCAGTTCTCATAACATTGGCAATAATATTAAATCACCTATTTAATATTATAAATAGTGAGTTATATCTAGCAACACATCATTGTTACCAAGTGACGAGAATCTCGTGTGATCTGACATAATATTTATGTGATAATGATTATGTGTACAATTAACCTTTTGCCCTTATATCTATATTGAACACAAGGCATAGAATGTGTCACCCTTGTATAGTTCAATATTTTATTCCTTGATCCCCGGGTATACTTGATAACAACAAATAAGCCCAATATCTCATATCAACTTATTTGAGCACGACCATGTATTTTACAATCGTACTCTATCAAGGGGCTCATAGATATAAATAACACAATAAATATGATGTCTAATATATATATATATATATATATATATATATATATATATATATATAATATATATATATATATATATATATATATATATATATATATATATATATATATATATATATATATATATATATATATATATATATATATATATATATATATATATATATATATATATATATATATATATAAATATTACAAACAAGGTCATGATACTAAAGCATATTAAGCCAATATTGATTGGCTATTAGGGCTTACTCCAACACATCACTCCTCCAAAATAGACATCTCTAAAAAAAGCCTCTCTTTATTTGTCTCTTATTGCATTGATACGAAATCATACTATCATCACAACCACACAAATTTCCAGATTGAAATTTTACAGAAGAAGAATATATAGAAACAACTTTGGATGAATTTGTCTTCAAATGCGACATTATAACGAACTAAACAACAACAATATCAAAAATATTTTATGTTCCGTAAAGGAGAATATTGTGTCGGTGTTGTTATCTTCCTTCTCGATGATGACGATGACGTTGGTGTTGCGTTTTATTTCTTTTTCAGTGAAAAATGGATACTGAGTGTTTAATACACTAGTCGAAAAAACAACGTTTTAAGTCGACCTAAGAATATCCGACATAAGAAGTTTGGACTTCTTAAGTCGTTTTTGGACATGACTTATGAAACGCTTGTTAGGTCGAGTACGCATCACCCAACTTAATAAGTCTAGCCTTTAAGAAGCTCTTATAACCTTTTATAAACCGACCTAACAAGTAGATTTTTTTTTTGCATTTTTTATGCTATATATATATATATATATATATATATATATATATATATATATATATATATATATATATATATAATATATATATATACTATATATATATATATATATATATATATATATATATATATATATATATATATATATATATATATATATATATATATATATATATATATATATATATATATATATATATATATATATATATAAAAGGAGGGATTAAATTACACCCGAAGAGTTACATCATGAGTTCTAGAGTTTGATCTTCATCGAAGGTTTTTGTCGCTGAAAAAATAAGATGCGTATCTCTTTTGATCAGTGAAAGACATTTTCTAA